>SJYT01078636.1:51742-75651 GCA_006410635.1 Cephalophus harveyi
TTCAAATGATTATACATGTGAACACTAATTTCTTAAGTATAGACACTTATTTTAACTATGTAAATAAACAGTAATTGATTGAAGTGACAAAAATCAAATAAATACTTCCACCAGAAAATGTCAGGGAAAAATAAAAATACATATTTATTGAAATTACCTCTCAGTGAACTCTAGCATTTTCTGTTTATTAGAAGTTTGATGGGAACTGTATTAATTTTACAGTAAGACATAACAAGATTGCATCTTACCTGAAATAGTGACTGTATAAGTTTATTAGAAGAGGCAACAGTCCTTTCCATTAAATGTCATGGTAGCATCTTAAAAGGTACATTATCTCCTGTTATCTGTTCAGTTCAACATACATTTATTTGCTTTTGGTATTGTGTCCTCAACATGAGTCACTGCTACAAAGTATTGACTATTTGAATATATTTGCTATTTGGGGGCTTCTTGGCATTAGGCATAGAAGTTAACAGTGGTCTATGTATGTTTGGAATAATGAGATCTTATGCCTGTGCATGCTGTCACTTCAGTCACATTCGACTATTTGCAACCCCATGGACTATACCCTGCCAGGCTCTCTGTCCATGGTGATTCTCCAGGCAAGAATAGTAGAGTGGGTTGACATGTCCTCCTCCAGGGGATCTTCCTGACCCAGGGATCAAGCCTGAGTCTCTTATGCCTCCTGCTCAGATGGTAATGAGATCTTAGGTACTTATAATTTTTTTTACTTAATACATATTTGAAAACCACTGATGATAAAACTGTGTCCAAACTTTAATTAATACTTAAGAAACAGTATCTACACCTCATGCTATTTTGTATGTCTTTGTTGTTTTACTGGAGAACATATGATTGTAGTTTCATATAATTGCGTATATATATAACACATGTAAATATGTATTTATATAAATATAAACATTTTTATATATTGAATATATACTTATATAATATATAAAGTATTTGTACACACTTATTATTGGGGCAGTATCCAGAATTATGAGAGGCAAGTTATGTATTAATATCTCTGTCACTTGCTTTGTGATTTTGGTTTTGGTATCTACCTGTATCCCCTTCATGGATCACAGCCTTGTTGTGGCAAAGGGGCTTGTGTAACTCAAAGAAGCTATGATCCATATCATGCAGGGCCACCCAAGACAGACAGGTCATAGTGAAGAGTTCTAATAAAATATGGTTTTCCAGTAATCATGTACATATGTGAGAGTTGATCCATAAAGAAGGATGAAAGTTGAAAATTGATGCTTTTGAATTGTGGAGCTGGAGAAGACTTTTCAGACTCCTTGGACTTCAAGGAGATCAAACCAGTCAATACTAAAGGAAATCAACCCTGAATATTCCTTGGAAGGACTGATGATGAAGATGAAGCTTCAATACTTTGGCCACCTGATGCGAAGAGCTGACTCATTGGAAAAGACCCTGATGCTGGGAAAGATGGAAGGCAAAAGGAGCAGGGGGTGGCAGAGGATAAGATGGTTAAATAGCTTCACCTACTCAATGGACATGGATTTAAGCAAACTCTGGGAGATAGTGGAGGACAGAGGAGCCTGAAGTGCTATAGTCCATGGGGTGGCAAAGAATTGGATGCAACTTAGTGACTAAAACAGCAATAACAACAAAATCTACAATAAAGTTAATAAAAAGAAAACAAGTTATTTATAAAAGATATTTTATAGTGCTATGTGTACTAGTTTTATTTTAAACCAGTCAAGTAGTTGAAAACATTTTAGGGATTACTCTTAATAGCTCAAGGGGCAATAAGTTGAGCGAGTTTCATCTGTATCATTTACTTTCCTAAAGGACCTCAATTCAAAGTATAGAGCTGTTGGTAACATCCATTGTTAGAGGCCCTACTTCATGATTTTAAAAATGTTTGAATTCCCCCCAGTCCTACGGGTAAGAGTGAAATGTTCTCAGGAATTTCTTAATGAGTCTGAACTGTAAGTCATGTTTTTGTTAGTGGAGTAGTCTTTTAGATAAGAAACTTTGTATGAGTCTTTTAATAAGTTTTTTAAAAACATTGTTTTCCTGTGGTTGTGTAAGAAATTCTAGATCAGCCTTTCTTTCTTTGTACTTATGTGACCAACAGTCCTGTCTATTATCCATCACTTTGGGCAGCTGGATTTTATGCTGCTCATTTATATTTGTGGAATAAATATTCTAGTATCCAGAAAATACTAATGTAAGTAAATCCAAGGAGAGGAACATGTTTTTAGAGGCTGGGGGCCCCTGGTGTGCTGACATTACTCTGCTAAGTCTTGCTTTGAAGGTGAATCTGATTGATGTCAGATAAGAGTGAGGAGAAAATGGCTGTTATCAGTCAGGTGTCAGTTATAGATAACAGTTATAGATAACAGTCTATTCTAGCTAGTTTCAGCATAAATGGATTAATTGAGGTAATTAGTTGCTTACAAAGCTCATTTTAAGGGCTGCAGGAGGCTGTAAGGCTGTTTCTACTGGAATGACTCTCAGCGTTTACCCACCAATGAACTGTTTCCTCTTTTAGAATCACAAAGTAGTTTCTTAGCCAGTGGATTTAAAAAAAAATGGATCTAGTTATGATTGAGTCCTCAGAAAATATCTTTCTTCCCACCTAATTTGTTTCTGAATTGTCATTAATAAAACAGAAATTCTGTTTGCAACCTTAATACAAAGGAGTCTGGTAAATGTAATTTTCAGCTTTGTGGCTTCAGATTGTAAGAAGGCATCCTACTCAAAAGTTGAAAGAGATGGCAAGCAACCAATGAACTGTATCTTGTGGTCCAAGGGGGCAATTATATGGGATGATTTCACATTCATCTATCTCTAGAAACAATTTGGTCTTCATTCTATTTGGACTTGGTGGCTCTTTGGTAAAGAATCCTCCTGCCAATGCAGAAGGTGCAGGTTCCTTCCCTGGGTCAGGAAGATTCCCCTCAAGGAGGACTTAAAACCCACTCCAGTATTCTTGCCTGGGAAATACCATAGACAGATGAGCCTGATTGGCTTCAGTCCATGTGGTCGCAAAAAGTCAGACGCAGCTTAGCAGCTGAGCACGCATGCTAATATTTGGACAAAAGTCAAAATCTCAAACTTGTTATCAAACACGTAGGTCTTGAAGTTGCCAGCATGTTGAAGATATTATATCAATTTGCTGTTGTTTGTGGAAACCACTCTGTCTTAGGACGGACTTCTTTGTAGACCTCTTTTAACTTTAAAATTCTTCTCTCTTTTTAGCCCAGCAAACAGATTCTATTCTGCAGAAATCTACAGGTATTCTTATTTCCTTCCTGTGGCAGAAATATTCAGTCCTGAGAATCACAGGATAATTTTGTACTTTATTGTTCACTTCCATTTAAATTGGGAAAAACAGTCTGGTAGAAATATAAATTAGGCTTTCCTGGTGGCTCAGATGGAAAAGAATCTGTCAGCAATGTGGGAAATGTGGGTTTGATCCCCGAGTCAAGGAGATCCCCTGGAGAAGGGAATGGCAACCCACTCCAGTATTCTTGCCTGGAGAAATCCACGGACAGAGGAGCCGGGCAGGCTATAGTCTGTGGGGTCGTGAAGTGTTGGACATGACTGAGTGACTAACACTTTCTTTTTTTTTTTTTTCAGAAATATAAATATGTGCCAGAAATATTACAGTGTGTTAGTAAAGTTGAATGATGTGTTCTCTCTTTACTAAGAGTTTAGGCACCATCCTTTTTTCTATCTGTTCTGAGAGAAAAATTCTTTGATCTTCTTGAATCAAAGCTACCAGCCTGAATTTCTGTTAGTAACACCAGAGCATGACTAAAACCAGACTGATTTCAGAGAGAACTTCCCCATATATTCCTTGGAGGACCTTGGACAAATCACTTTACTGTTTTCAGCATCAGTTTTCTCATCTGTAAAGTGGGGCTGTAGTCCCTAATTGATATGACTGTGAGAATTAAATGAGATATCATCATAAAGCATTTTCCAGATCAAACTGTTAGTAAATTATTGACTACTTTTAGTAGAAATTCAGAGTCATACAGATGCTTGTTAAAATCCTTTAACCACTAGTTATTGATTGTATGGTCTTAGGAAAGGTATTATAGTTAACCTTTTTGAATATAGTATTTAGTATTTACTAGAATTTAGTAATTTGCAAATTAAGTATAATAACATTTTCTTTTAAGATTTTTTATGAAGACAATTATGCAAAAGTGACTATATAGAATCTAACACAGTATTAGTTCCCATATCTTCCCTGTCTAAGCTTTATACAAAATTGAAACAAGGAAAAAAGAAATTCTTGCAATATTTTACTATGACATTTATCTAGAGGGCTGAAATAGTTCAAGTATGTTTGAAATTAGCATACCATTAATACTCTCTGATTTGTAACTCCTGAAATTAAGCCACTTACTTGAATATTTAAATGGTTCTCTTTCATTTTTATTATTTATAATGCCTCAGTTTGGTTTTGCATGTCTTCTTCTGATAGCTTTCAACCACCTGGATGTTGCCTCAAGTTTAAATTCCAAGTCAACAGCTATGAGTAAAGATCATTTGCACCTCTGAGTATTGTAAGGTGCCCATAAAATATCTTACTTTTCTTATTCTTGTTTTTCTAAAAGTTGCTCAGATATTTTAGGGGAAAAGTATGATAAAGATTTTTCCATAGATTGAAAATGTACCTATAGGAATTGAAGATGTTAATTTCTCTTTCTAGTTTCAGGTGCCCAGAAAAGTACAGAGGGACAGATAATTTACTCTCAAGTATATCCTTAGGCCAATTCAATGTACCTTTCTTTCAGTATTTTAGATGAATTATTAGAAAACATGAAATAAAATTGTACTTTATTATATACTTGGTATAATATGGCTAAATTTATTTATTAGGAGAAGGTCAGAATATCATAATTACAAACATTTCTGCCAAGCCTACATGCCAAAAGACATTGTCATTTTTCTGAAGTGTGTTGGTGTTTTTTTCAGCATTTCAAATAGCAAAAGTTCATTTTGTTATCTTATGAATAAAGTTAAATGCAGCTTTAGTAGGGTGCACTTGGAGTGAGTGAGGCAGAGCAACTTTTTTTATTACATTTCTAATACTCTTGCAGTGTCTCAAATACTGTTAATTTGGATTATATTCTATTATAAAAATCATTAAAGAGTTTGCTGCTTTGCTTTCAGCAAGATTAAGTGTGATGGTGAAAAATGTCCCATAAGAAACCCATAGGGAAAAAGTGAAAATCTAGCTGTTTATCAGCAACACTGAAAAAATACTTAATAGTTAAAATTTGTGGTTAAATAAATATTGATTATTAGGTATAAAAGTGCTAAATTTAAATCAGAGGAAACTTTTAAAGTTCTGGAAGAAGCACTATAGTGAAACTTGACTACCCTCCTGTATATGTTCTCAAATTGTCAAAAAAAAAAAAGTGTTTGGAATATACTGTATGCCATTACAGCACCTGCTTCTTCATAAAAATAACATATTGATGATTGAGTTCTAAACACACAGTGTAATGATTTATTTATTTTTTAACCAATGGTTTTTTCTTTGTCTTATGAGCTGGCACTCTGATCTTTTAGATGCTTTAAATAGAGCATTTCCAATGTATACAGTTTATTTCTTTGAATGCTTTTAGCTACTTCTTCAAGAGTAGTATTTTGATTATTTTGCACTTGGAAAAACAAATCAAATGTTTATAAGGTCTGAAAATGTTAAAAATGGATTTCTTATTGTTTAATTTTTTCATGACGAGTTGTCTTTGTCTGCTAATTACCAAATGCAGAAATAATAGTACCTTAAACAAGGTAAGTTTCAATTCTGTCTAGAAAATGAATCTAGATGTCAAAATTTTTGAGATAGTATAATCCCTTCATGGTGTCATGAGGGACCCATCCTTAGCACATATGACTTCTGCCTTGGAGTTAGCTCACAATATAAGATGGGTTCTGCAGCCCTAGCTATCACAGTTGAATTTCAGGCAGTAAGGAAGAAATGGGGCTTCCCTGGTGGCTCAGAGATTAAAGCGTCTGCCTGGAATGCAGGAGACCCGGGTTCGATCCCTGGGTCGGGAAGATCCCCTGGAGAAGGAAATAGCAACCCACTCCAGTACTCTTGCCTGGAGAATCCCATGGAGGGAGGAGCCTGGTAGGCTACAGTCCATGGGTTCACAAAGAGTTGGACACGACTGAGTGACTTCACTTTTCTTTCACTTTCAAGGAAGAAATGGGAAACACAGAAATGGGTCCATGCCCTTCCCTTTTAAGGAGTTTCTTTAGAGGTCCCTCACAACACTTCTGCTACAAGGTATACATATGTGCAGAAAGAATAAATCTAGCAGGTCTGAGAATACTGTACTTAGAAAGGCCTGCTTGAAAGGTTGGTCCTTGCTTGGCAATTGGAAATTTGGATTTCAGGAAGGGTTGCTCCAGTCCCCCTCTGATTAGAATGGTTCATTGTGCTTAAATTTTTTCTGCAAACTATATGATTGGCATGGAATACTTGCTTTACTTTTGCAGATTGAATTTTGATATAGGCAGGGCAGATGGTGCTTATGTGACCAGAACCAGTAAAAACTGAATCTCTAGTAAGCTTCCCTGATAGAATATTTCATAAATGTTGTCATTAGCTAATGCTGGGGGAGTTAAGTGCCTCCTTGTGACAACATGGGGAGAGGATTCTTTTAAGCTTATTCCTGTTTCCCTTTAAATGTCACCCCCCCATCACATTTCTCTTTTATTAATTTTGTTTTGTATCCTTTCACTATAATATGTCATAGTCATGAGTATGACTATATCATGAGTCCTATAAGTCCTCTGTGAGTCATCAAACCTAGACATGATCTTGAAGACCTCTTAAAAAAAAAAAAAAGAAAATTCAGTAAGTGACTGCATACTTACTCATTCACCCAAGTTATAAAACACATTTTAAGGTCTTTCACAGATGTGATTTTTTTTTGGTACAAAGATAAATAGTATGATTTTAAATTTTTATTGGCCTTCTCTTTTCATCACCATGACTGCAAAGTTTTGGATCTGATAACTGGAAGAATGGAGTTGTCATTAACTGAAATGGAAAGATGGTGAGAGTTTGTTTGGAGGGAAGATCAAGAGTTTATATCTTGATCAATTTTGGATATGTTACATTGTAGACAGAGAATAGGTGGTGGTGCCAGAAGACTGGATTCAAGAGAGAGGGCTCAACTACACATATTAAATTAGAAGTCATCATCACATAAGTGGCATTTAAGGTACAGAAGGGATGAACAAGGAAGTGAGTGTAGATGGAAAGGAACAAGCATTATGGCACTCAGCATCTATTTAAAAGTCAGGGAGATGAGTAGAAACCACCAAAGGAGACTAGGAAGCAGTGGACAGTAAAGTGAAAGTTGCTTAGTTGTGTCAGTCTCTTTGCCACCCTATGGACTATATAGTCCATGGAATTCTCCAGGCCAGAATACTGGAGTGGGTAGCCCTTCCCCTTCTCCAGGGATCTTCCCAACCCAGGACTCGAACCCAGGTCTCCTGCATTGCAGGTTGGAATCTTTACCCGCTGAGCCACAAGGGAAGCCCAAGAATACTAGAGTGGGTAGCCTAACACTTCTCCGGCAGATCTTCCTGACCCAGGGATCAAACCGGGGTCTCCTGTACTGCAGGCAGATTCTTTACCAACTGAGCTATCAGGGAAGCCTGAATGGACAGTAAGGAAGCAGCAAAACAAATCTCTTTCCAGTCACCTTGTGGGAACTTGGGAGAATATATCTTGCTGGGTTTTTCCCCTGTTTTTTATAGCTTGTGTTTTTGTTGTCCAGTCGCTAAATCATGTCCAACTTTTTGTCACCCCGTTGACTGCAGCACGCCAGGCTGCATGGCCAAAATGCTGTAGCTGGAACTTTAGCATAAATACTTCCGGTGAAGATTCAGGACTAATTTCCTTTAGGATTGACTGGTTTGATCTCCTTACAGTCCTGGGGACTCTCCAGAGTCTTCTCCAGCACCACAACTTGAAAGCATAAATTCTTTGGCTCTCAGCCTTCATTATGGTCCAATTCTCACATCTGTACATGATTACTAATACAACCATAACTTTCACTATATGGACCTTTGTCAGCAAAGTGATGTCTTTGCCTTTTAATATGCTGTCTAGATTTTTAATAGTTATCCTTCTGAGGAGAAAGTGACTTTTAATTTCATGGCTGCACTCACCATCCACAGCGATTTTGGAGTCCAAGAAAATAAAATCTGCCATGGTTTCCATTTTTCCCCTTCTATTTACCATGAAGTGATGGGACCAGATGCCATGATCTTAGTTTTTTGAATGTTGACTTTTAAGCCAGCTTTTTCACTCTCCTCTTTCACCGTCATCAAGGGGTTCTTTAGTTCCTCTTCACTTTCTGCTATTAGAGTGGTATCATCTGCATATCCGAGGTTATTAGAAATTAAGTCAAATCTTTACATTTTAATCATATCTGAATACATTTAGCATGGTGTTTGATATTTTTATGCCGGCTGTATTGCAATGTTGATTCATTTAACACCCTATCTGTAAAATTTGGATGATTTTCTGATAAACAAATTCATAACTCACATTACCTATTCTTCTGTTTTCATTTTCATATTATTTTTCTCCAATATTTCCAGCTCTCTTGAATGAATTTAGTTTTATAAATTTTCTTTTTTTCCATTTATCAAATTTTGTTCTTGCCCTAGATAGTACTACTAATTGCTGATTCAGTAGGAATTTAAAATATGACAGTAGGAGAAGTACTATTTGATATTTTCTTCTAAATTCATCCATTCATATTCAATGTATAATGCTATGTTTATAAAGATAAAATGAAAATATTAATATTTAGATATTGATTAAATTTATTAAAATTTATATAATTTACCCCCAAATCCTTCTATTATATTTCACAATGAACGTGGCTGAGTAGACTCAGTTTTCATTTGAGGAAATGTTTATTAAAAGATCAATACCGTAATTAATTGAAGTTCATTATATTGTGGGCACATTGTGGAGTGGGATTTTTCTCTAATTTATGTTTCATTGTCAGCAGAATTATAGTGCTAAGAATCCATTCACGCAGCAATGATTTTGTGAATTATTCTTATATCCTATACTCAGTGCATTGGATTGGAGACACCAAAATCAAGAACAGTCCTTGATGTTGTAGTTTATTAAAGGCAAAATAGTTGTCTTAGGTCTGCTTCTTCAGAAGTAGAGTTTGAGGTGAGAATTCAAGCCCAAGGGGTTTATTCAGTTCAGTTCAGTTCAGTTGCAGTCGTGTCCGACTCTTTGTGACCCCGTGAATCGCAGCACGCCAGGCCTCCCTGTCCATCACCATCCCCTAGAGTTCACTCAAACTCACGTCCATCGAGTGGGTGATGCCATCCAGCCATCTCATCCTCTGTCGTCCCCTTTTCCTCCTGCCCCCAATCCCTCCCAACATCAGAGTTGGAGATGCTGCTAGTGGAGTAAAAAAGCAAGACAGGAAAAGGAAGAAGCCAGGCAAGGGTGTGGTTTTAGGGGATTAGCCTCAACATGATCCTGTGGAAGGAGCTCAAGAGTGTAAATTATGCTTCAAAATCTGTCCTAAGGGAGACAAGGGAGTTGGGCTTTCAGAGTCACTAAAAAGCCATTGGATAGAGAGGAAAATCTCTAGCATTTCTCAGACTCTGCCTCTGAGAGCAAAGTGGCCCCACAGACCTAGACCTTCCAAAGGTAAGAGGGCATCCTTAGAAGATGCACATGGAAAGCACAAAGGGACTATGAGAGATTCAGGCGGAACACCAGTTATCTTATAACAGAAATAGCTAATTTCTATGACACATAATGAGTACTCTGGCAGAGAGATTTGCAAGGTGCTATGGCAACACGGAGGACAGGATGAAACAGAGTTCTATGGGAGAGGGAAGACTTTCTAATAAAATGATTTCTGGAGGATCAGAGGGAGTTAACTAGATAATGAGTGAAGGAAAAAAGGAGAACTTTCATTTCAGGAGGAGCATGGTGTACAAAGACACAGACACATAGGAAAAAAAATAATTCCTACCTTTCAAGCCTGTCATGGGTTTAAAATCAACCGATAAAATAAAAAAGCATTTTATTTACTTTTAAAGAAGTAAAATTCTGTTACTGGTGGTCTGGAGTCCACGATTAATATCTTGGTTATGCTACAAAAGAAAAGCCTTCAACGAAGCAATCTGCAGTAACCCCCAGCACTTTTTAAAGCCTTTGCACCAGAATGTACCCTCTTCTGTCACCTTTGGTTTGATAGACTGCTACCAGGTCCTATTGTAGTTCTCCATACACGTGTAGGAAACGACATTGTTAAAGATAAACACAAAATTTACTTAGTATCTCTCACTGCTTATTTTTACAAGAGATGAATAAAGTCTTCAAAGTTTAAGTTCAAAAGAAAAGCCACAGTCAAGAGAATGATGAGAAAAAAATGTTTTCTCTGCTTTAAGGCTTATCTCATTTTCAGAAATACCCATGTCCTCACCTCGAAATTCTCCCTTTGTTTCCAATGCATTGACCATAATGATTCCCTCTCCTTCACCATTCTATTCTTGGGCTGGTGAGAAGACCCCAGGTTGATGTTCAGACTCTCTTTTCTTTATTGCTTCCCTGAGCTTCTTACTCACACTACACACTTTAAACAATTCTTCCTTATTACAATGTGGACAGATTAACAGATAGTAACTCTAACATGTAGGAATCTTTTGAAGTTCAAAATTATTTTTAGTAGTAGTCATATTAGTGTTAGTAGTGATCTCTAATATTGGTCAGCATACTAGAAAAATATAATGTTCATCCATAGAGTGAAAAAGTTTTCTATTCCCCGGTGTCTCGGTGGTAAAGAATCCACTTGTCAGTGCAGGAGACTCAGGAGATGCGGGTTTGATCCCTGGCTTGGAAAGATCCTCAGGGAGTAGTAATTGGCAACCCACTCGAGTATTCTTGCCTGGAAAATTCCAAGGGCAGCAGAGGCTGGCAGGCTGTAGTCCATGGGGTTGAAAATAGTTAGACATGGCTGAGCACACACACACAGTCTATAGAAGTTTTCAGGTTAAAAATTTGTTGCTTTGACAGAAAATTTTTGTATAATATTTAGAAACAAGAGTGACATTTTTCTATCATTTATAATAGACTGATACAATTTATTAAAAATTGAACCCATATGATCTGGAGTCCTGTTCCACTCAGAGTTCTATTTATTGTATTAAGTAGCTCAAAGATAACATATTTTCTCTGTTATTTTCCCTGATACTAGTGCAGGATAAGAGGATAACTTTTATTTTCAAAACGTAAAGAGCACTGTTTACTCATAATCATACCTTTATTCTTTTTAACACTATCACTCGGGAAATGACAAGAGCTATAACTAGCTTTGTTTAGTGCCCAGAGGCTCTGGTGGCAAATCACCCCAATAATTATAGCAGATCAGATGATGTTTATCTTACTTTTTCTCTGGATGTCTTTTACAGACAAAGGATCTTTTTTCAGAATATGAACAAGGCTGAGACAAAGCTCATATTTGTCATCATAGATTGACCTGAAGAGACAGGAGAATAAAGCCTAAGCCTTGACAACTGATAGAAAGTATCTTAATTCACGAAACTCCTCATTCACTAGATGTTAATTAAAGGGGTGAACCTAGAAGTCTGAGAATTGTAAAGGGCTAACTACTTATTGAGTTTGTACTATCTATGAAATACACTCTTTTGGATTCACCTAGGTCTATCTCTGGTCTGCACTTCAGGTTTTTAAGATTTTCTTAAGCTATTTTAGTCAACGGTGGTTTTATTTAAGACTACATAAAAACAATGATGTTTCAGAAATATCATTATTTGCAAAAAGCAAAGTAGAAAATTCTCTGTTGAGAGTTGGGTGACTCTAAGCAAAGTGTTATGCTCTACAGCCTAGGAGTATCTCCAAGCTGTTCCTTTAGATTATATAGTTGCCAAAAAGAGTATCCCCCTAAAGTGTAACATCTTTCTTTTTCTGTACATGTTATTTTTATGGAAATAAAAAGGGGTTAAATACAATCATACGAACAAAGCTAGTGGAGGTGATGGAATTCCAGTGGAGCTGTTTCAAATCCTGAAAGACGATGCTAAGAAAGTGCTGCACCCATATGCCAGCAAATTTGGAAAACTCAGCAGTGGCCACAGGACTGGAAAACATCAGTTTTCATTCCAATCCCAAAGAAAGGCAATGCCAAAGAATGCTCAAACTACCGCACAATCGCATTCATCTCACATGCTAGTAAAGTAATGCTCAAAATTCTCCAAGCCAGGCTTCAGCAATACGTGAACCGTGAACTCCCTGATGTTCAAGCTGGGTTTAGAAAAGGCAGAGGAACCAGAGATCAAATTGCCAACATCGGCTGGATCATCGAAAAAGCAAGAGAGTTCCAGAAAAACATCTATTTCTGCTTTATGGACTATGCCAAAGCCTTTGACTGTGTGGATCACAATAAACTGTGGAAAATTCTGAAAGAGATGGGAATACCAGACCACCTGAACTGCCTGTTGAGAAACCTATATGCAGATAAGGAAGCAACAGTTAGAACTGGACATAGAACAAGAGACTGGTTTCAAATAGGAAAAGGAGTATGTCAAGGCTGTATATTGTCACCCTGCTTATTTAACTTATATGCAGAGTACATCATGAGAAACGCTGGACTGGAAGAAGCACAAGCTGGAATCAAGATAGCCGGGAGAAATATCAATAACCTCAGATATGCAGATGACACCACCCTTATGGCAGAAAGTGAAGAGGAGCTAAAAAGCCTCTTGATGAAAGTGAAAGAGGAGAGTGAAAAAGTTGGCTTAAAGTTCAACATTCAGAAAACGAAGATCATGGCATATGGTCCCATCACTTCATTGGAAACAGATGGGGAAACAGTGGAAACAGTGTCAGACTTTATTTTGGGGGGGCTCCAAAATCACTGCAGATGGTGACTGCAGCCATGAAATTAAAAGACACTTACGCCTTCGAAGGAAAGTTATGACCAACCTAGATAGCATATTGAAAAGCAGAGACATTACTTTGCCAACAAAAGTCTGTCTAGTCAAGGTTATGGTTTTTCCAGTGGTCATGTATGGATGTGAGAGCTGGACTGTGAAGAAAGCTGAATGCTGAAGAATTGATGCTTTTGAACTGTGGTGTTGGAGAAGACTCTTGAGAGCCCCTTGGACTGCAAGGAGATCCAACCAGTCCATTCTGAAGGAGATCAGCCCTGGGATTTCTTTGGAAGGAATGATGCTAAAGCTGAAACTCCAGTACTTTGGCCACCTCATGTGAAGAGTTGACTCATTGGAAAAGGCTCTGATGCTGGGAAGGATTGAGGGCAGGAGGAGAAGGGGATGACAGAGGATGAGATGACTGGATGGCATCACCAACTCGATGGACGTGAGTTTGAGTGAACTCCAGCAGTTGGTAATATACAGGGAGGCCCAGGATGCTGCGATTCATGGAGTGGCAAAGAGTCAGAGATGACTGAGTTACTAAACTGAACTGAATTGAACCTTAAAAAGTGAAATGGAAAGGTAAAACAAATACACAAAGATAAATTTTTAAAGTAGTTTATAATAAGAGGATGGATGGATATTACAATAAAATATTACAGAAAATATTACAATATTACAGAAAAACCAGAGGTTTCTATATACAGCACAAGATTAAGACAAATAAGCAAAGATTAAAAGAGTTTAAAAGTAATGAAGTGATAATACCATATGGAATTGAAGTAATAATAATAGTTATAGAAGCCAGATTCTTAAATAGGTATTTCTGAAGAAAAATAGTTATTTCTAAAGAAAACAAAAGAAACAAAAAAGTAAAGGTATAATTTAACATTTTACCAGATAGAAAAGAAAACTCAATTTTAGATATTAAAGAGTGCATTGAGTACTGGAGGAAACTGACACATAATAATTAACCCTGAAACATATCCTAATAAAGTTATTTAACAGTAAATTAAATATAGAGCTTTTTAAGCTAGCATTTCTTACACTGGTAGAAAAGAGCAGCTGCTGCTTCTAAGTCGCTTCAGTCGTCTCCGACTCTGGGCTACCCCATAGATGGCAGCCCACCAGACTCCTCCATCCCTGGGATTCTCCACGCAAGAATGCTGGAGTGGTTGCCATTTCCTTCTCCAATTCATGAAAGTGAAAAGTGAAAGTGAAGTCCCTCAGTCGTGTCCGACTCTTCCCAACCCCATGGACTGCAGCCTACCAGGCTCCTCCATCCAGAGGATTTTCCAGTCAAGAGTACTGGAGTGGGTTGCAGAGCACTTCCTAATTCTTATATAAACACAAATGTCCCAAGAATTTTATATTAAGTATAAAGGGATTTAAGAATAAAAGCAAATAGACATATACTGTTTAGAGTTTCCAAGAAAGAACAGAATAAAGATATCCAGTGGAGACTTGGGAAAATAATGGAATGAACTTTTGAGTCAAACAAAAGTAGGCAAATAAATCATATTTAAGGGTTAATGCTGATCATTGATTCCACTTGGTTATAGAACAAAAACTTAAAAAATGTAAAATTATGACTTTAATTAAAAAATTGAATATTAAAAATGCTGGTGCCATAGAAATTATATAACTAACAAGTTGATGAGGGTAAGAAGGTATGTAGTAGAATACGTATGAAATTTCCAGGTATTTTTTAAACAAGGGTGAAAAAAATTACTTGTAGGATATAAAATAATTGAGACTATTTAAAGGCATAAGCCTTAACACACATACACACACATACACATGCGATAATCACCTAGAATTTGGAGATGAAGACAGTGGTAGAAGCAAAGTGTACATTTTTTCCTATTATATGAAAAGGAAATATAGAAAATGATTAATGAAAGAGATATGCAATGTATATATGTTCATTGCTACTAAGTTAAAAACTAGCTAAAAAACATAATGAAGTAAAGAAGGAATCACAGAGATGGATAATAGGGTCAGAGATGTGGTTTAATCAGGGCTTACACCACCGGATAGGTGACCCACATACAGGAGGATAATCACCATTGTAGAGGTTCCCCTGAAGGAGCAAAGGGTCTGAACCAGCTCAGGGATCCTGCCCCAAAAGGAAACCCCGAATATCTGGCTCTGAATGCCAGTGGGGTTTGCATATGGGAGAGACAGAGGCTGTAGCAAACAGACTCTACTCTTTAAGGACACATACAAAATTTCACATGCACTGACACTGAGTGCAGAAGCAATCATTTGAGACAGTCCCAGCTTCTCAAGAAGTCCAGGCCTATCCGTGATTCTGGAGAGCCTCCAAGAGAGGTAGCCATAAAAAGAATGAAATCTTGCCATTTGCCACAAAATGGGTGAACCTAGAGGGAATTATGCCAAGTGAAGTAAGTCAGAGAGAGAAAGACATATACTGTCCAAGTTCACATATATGTATAATCTAAAAAAGAAAACAAATGAGCAAACATAAAAAAGAAATAGACTCATAAAGAAATCAAGTAAGTGGTTACCAGGGAAGAAGGATATATGAGATAGAAAGCTGAAATCAATTAAACAATTAAAATATGGAGAAAGTTATGAAAAGTCTCCTCTACTAAAAAAAAATAATAATAACAAAGATAAAAATACACAGACTATTTCACAGGAGCTTTTCGCTTAATATTTAAGAAACAATAAAAATAAACAAAATACTCTGATTTATTTACACTCTTCTGTGCTGTAGAAAAAGAAAAAACTATTCAAATAATTCTTATGAAGTTAGCTAAATATTCTGGCCAAAACTCAACAAGGATGGCATCAAAAGGAAACTTAAGATCTATCTCTTATTTAAATATTGATTTTAAAAATCCCTAAACAAAATCATTGCAAACTCTGGCAGTTCACTTCAAAACAGCATAATAAATCCAAGAAGGTTTGATTCCATGAAAGCAGTATGCTTATATTAGAAAATAAGTCAGTCTAGTTCATTTGATTTATAGATCAAAAGTGAAAATAGTCTTCAAAAACTCAGCAATAGCTTTTGATAGAAATCAACATCATTTCTTGGTAAAATGCCTCAATAATACCATATATTAGTGATGCATATTTATTGAGCTCATACTATATGCTTGGCTCCATCTCAAGTACTTTGTGTGTATTAACTCACTTTATCATTTATGGCCACAATTTTACAGAAGGATAAACAACTGGATATCTCCTAAATATAACCATATAATTACTTCATTGCAAAGAGTTTGCTATGAGCCAAGAACTGTTCTAAGTGCTTCACATACATTATCTCCTTGAATTCTCAAAACACCCTATGAGGTAGATATTACAATCTTTTCTTTATTCACATATGCACATGACTATATAATCATACTTGATATATCAACTCAAAAGCTCCTCTCTGGGTTTAACAGAGAGGTATTAAATGTCTTACCATTAAATGCAGGAAGAAGACATGGTTTCCATAAGCACCACTATTATTTTACCAGATTCTACCGTTGTGAGTAAATACAACTACAGAGGAAAAACATTAAAATTTAGGGGAAAAATTGGTAAAATCATTTGCAGAATTTTAACCTTACACATGTAATATCATTGAGATTCTACTGAAAAAACTAATGTAAATGTTCAAATTATCAAGAAAATCAAAACTATTGCTGTAAATTTAATATATGGGAATAAATACTTCCTAAGACTTCTGAGAGTCCCTTGGACTGCAAGGAGATCCAACCAGTCCTTTCTAAAAGACATCAGCCCTGGGTGTTCTTTGGAAGGAATGATGCTAAAGCTGAAGCTCCAGTACTTTGGCCACTGCATGCGAAGAGTTGATTCATTGGAAAAGACTCTGATGCTGGGAGGGATTGGGGGCAGGAGGAGAAGAGGACGACAGAGGATGACATCACCAACTCGATGTACATGAATTTGAGTGAACTCCGGGAGTTGGTGGGGGACAGGGAGGCCTGGCATGCTGCAATTCATGGGGTCGCAAAGAGTCGGACATGACTGAGCGACTGAACTGAACTGAGCTAACTGCTTGGAAGCAATAATGGAAGGGGGGAAAAAAGCACATTTATAATAAAATTAACTATAGAAAGATATGATAGGGAGCTAGACCTAACTTGGTAGGTAGCAGGTCTATATCGAAGTAAGATCTTATTGATAATGAGTGCCACAATTGAAAATGACAATGAGAGCCATAAATAGAGAAATACAAGGACTTTAGTAAATAGGAAGCCTTACTATATTTAAAGAAAAATAACCATGTAAATAATCTCTGCTAACATATTAATTTAATGCTAATTAATAAAGTGACAAACGTGTTTTTGAAGTAAAGCTCTGTTTTCAAGATCCTTATAAACTCCTTACAAAAATGGCTTGAAAATTCTGAAAAAGTAAAATAATGAGAGATGATTAGCCCCAGTTAATAGTAAACATAATATGCAACTTCAAAAGGGTAAAGAGTGTGATTCTTATATGCAGAGTCAGACAAATGAGAGACACTGGAAAGTTGACAAGAAAGCTAAAATTTGCTAAGAGCATCCAGGTAGCAAAGGGCAATTCAGTTATTCACTCTGCACCTTACTTTCTTTGCTTGGGGAATAAAATGAACAGTAGTAACCCCTTGATCACTACAAACAAACACTGCATACAGGAAAGTTAAGTCTGTATCTTGAGTATCTATTACTATAAAACAAGACATCGTCCTTTCTGATATAGAAGTGGCCCAATATAATCCACTTACTACCAGAGAGCTGAACAGTTATGCTAGAGAAAGGTCCCATGTCACAGGCATAATGTTAGTTTCTGCTGCTGGCAGATGGGCACTCAGTGGTGGCCATAGCCAGTTTGGCCTTTATGTGTGAAACTCTTTTCATCTGAATCCATTCCTGGGTTGGGAAGATCCCCTGGAGGAAGAAGTGGCAACCAACTCCGCTATTCTTACCTGGAAAATTCCATGGACAGAGTAGCCTGGCAGGCTACAGTCCAGGGCGTCACAAAAGAGTCAGACATGACTGAGCAACCGAGCACCATGCATAACCTCTATCCTTGCAACTATGGTTACTTCACCATGTGCTCTTTGTGTAATGACAAGGATATCTGGGGGAAAGCCTGAGTGGATCCACAGAATGAGTCATTCTATCCACTTGATATTAAATTCCCCCTCTGCTGAAGGAACTCTTGGATAAGCACTCACACAGGACATAAATATCTTCCTATTTTTTCTCATTCAGAGAGATCTATCCATACACTTCTTACCTATATCTCCTGGCCCCCAATTTTCCAATCATGCAACTTACAAGCCCCTGACCATTCATCCATGGACCACAGCCCTATAATTGGTACATAATCGCATGTTTGGCCTTCCAAGATGAGTGAACAGCCAGATGCATCAGGTGCCCTGCACACTAGGAAGATTCCCGTTTGTCACTGTCCTTCTGTATGTCCCAGACAGATGCTACAGTTTTGCAGCTGTCCACTCATGGGTGATGCCTGCATATTATTATGTAGACCCATCTATAAACAACACATGTATGTTTTCTTCCTCTACCAGCAGATCTTAGGAAACTCCTCATGAGACCATTAGTGCAGGCTGGGAGAGAGAAGGTAATGTAACAGAAGTGAAGACCGTGACATTTGAGCCACTTCTTCATGTAACCTACCTGTACCTTCAGGCTCTGGTTGGGCCAGTTTACACATATACCTATTCATTTGATGACAAAGTGCTAACATGAACACCCAGCTTTGTAGTTTGGTGGATCACACACATCCAGTCCATGACAAGCCAATCAGGTTGGGAACTTGGTGGACCACTGTCACTTGGTTTAGTAGGTTTTGCATCATTCAGCCTCTAATAAGTCTCAGTAACAGACCAAGATCCATTCCAGAAAATAGCTGTCAGTTTAAAAACACAATTTCAAAAAACCAAGAGCTTTTTTTCTTTCCTTCAAAGGAAGAGTAGCTATCTACAGAACATGACAGGGCTTTGCTCCAAAATCCTAGGGGCCTTTGCTGTGAATCAGCTTTAAGGGACTGGCAAAGTTTTTCAACAGCATCTGTATTTGCTACTACACTTCAAGCCCATTGGATCTGCCATATCATATGGCCTCTTGGCCAAGCAGTTTGTACAGTAGCTTGAACCAGTGATAGAACTTTCTCTTGTTTTGAGATCAAATCAAAACCAGAAGCTTTTCAGGTACTTGATAAAGGAGCCACAGTAACACACTCAAATAAGGAATATGTTGGCTCAAATGTCCCAAGAAGCCTGAGTACTCTGCCACTTTTTCATTTATGGGGGGGGAGCCAGATTCAACAATTTATCTCTCATCTTAAAAGGCTATCAACTTTCTCAAGTCACTGAACCTCTAGATATTTCACTAGGTGGAAGCTCCCTGAATTTTTGTCAGGCTCATTTCCCATCTTCTGAAATGCAAATACATTACCAATGAGTCTGGAACCTTTTTTTTTTTTTCTCACTATGTCCAACCAGCACATCATCAATGTAATGAATCCATGTCATATCTTGTGCAAGGGAAAGGCAATCAAGATCTTCAAGAACTAAACTATAACATAGTTGCTAAAAGGTTGATGTATCCCTGAGGTCAGAGTAAAGGTGTATTGCTTGCCTTGCCATCTGAAAGAACACTATTTTGGATAGTTTTTTCTAATAGGTATGGAGAAAAAGACATTCACCAGATGGATAGCTAGATGGATAGCCAGATACCAGATACCAAGAGACATGTTAATTTGCCCTGGTAAAGAAACCACATCTGGTACATTAACTGGAGTTGGAATCGCCATCTCATTTAACTAAGGATAATCTGTTCTTGGGTTTCCCTGGTGACTCAGTCAGTAAAGAATCTACCTGCAATGCAGGAGACCATCTGCCATGCAGGAGACCTGGGCTCAATTTCTAGGTTGAGACGATCCCCTGGAGAAGGAAATAGCTACCCACTCCAGTATTCTTGCCTAGGAAATCCTATGGACAGACGTTTGGGGCTACTGTCTATGGGATCACAAGAGTCGAACATGACTTAGAGACTAAACCACCACCACCACCATTCTTCTCTCATTATCTGAGATCCATATGTTTTCTATACAAATAGACAAGTTGAATGGGGGATATTGTTGGAATTACCATCCCTGCATCCTTCAAGTCCTTGATGGTGGCACTAATTTGTAGCCTCTCATGAGTGAGACGCTGCTTTTGGTTTATAATTTTCCAAGGGAGAGGGTTTCTAATGGTTTTACTTGGTTTTTCCCACCATACTAGCTTTCACTCCACAGGTCAAAGAACCAATGTAGAGTTTCTGTAAATTGCTAATTGTGTCTATTCAAAGTAAGCATTACAGAACTGTGCTTATGGATTAATGAACTCACTGAGTGTATTTTAATATGAACTTGAGCTAAAATTTCATTGATCACCTGACCTCTACAAATCCCCTCTCAGTGTGCTAGAGTGCTGTTTCGGATCCCCTGAAATTAGTTCAGAGTCAGTATTTGATAATCTCTGAAAGACCTGATATATCTTTATCCCAACACTGAGTCACCATGGTAAAAGGCTGTATAGGACAGGGAACCTTGCTGAATATTATGTAGCATTCAAGGTGAGAAGAGAGTTTGAAGGGAAGTGGATGCATGTGCACATGTGGCTGAGTCATTTTATTGTGCACATGAGACTGAAACAGCATTGCTAGTCAACTATACTCCAGTATAAAATAAAAAGTTTTTAAAAACCCATAGCTCCCTTTGCGTAATACTGAGAGAAAGATGGAGAGTATAAATTTCTGACAGGGTACAGGGTTCTTCTCTAGGAGACTCCATATTCCCTTCATACAAGGGGCTCTGGGTCTGTAAACTGGATCAAGTTCAGAAATTGACTTGAGGGGACGTGACTGTAGATGATTCAAGTTAGAGTTTTGTTCACTTGATCTGGAATTCCTTCACTGATGCAGCTAAAGAATTTAGTAGGCCTCACATCTATTTTGCTTCTAGGAACACCATAATCACCTAGCCAGTACCATAGGTCTTTGTGAACCAGACAATTGTGATCGTTGCTCTGCTGTCCTCTGTGATATAACTCTGTCCATCATGACTTGGACAGTCATTGCCACCATTTGGCCCTGCTATCCCACTGATTATTTTCATTGCATTAAGTTTTCCATTCATTTAGTGGTAAAAATTCCCACTTCAATTTTATGTCTGTAGAAAAGAGTGACCACAGAGCTCTTGCAAATATTCTGGGGGTCCCCTCACAAATTTAGTCCTTATCGTACTGGTAGAATATATGTCCCCTGGAACCCATATATGTCCACTGGAACCTTCCAGTTGTGTGAGCAAGACTTATGTGACAAATTCTCTCTGACATTCCAATCTCTCTAAACCTTTGAATTCCTTCCTCTCACAGTATACCTAGCATTTCAAATTTATTTAACTCAGGCCACCTTTGATTCATGTTTTAACATCCAACCAAAACTGTTAGAGCCTTTTCTAACACCCTGAGCTGCAACATTAAATCCAGAATTTCTGCTTAGGGTGCCCATATTCATAAATTCAGCCTGATACAACTTTATGTTCCTTCTACCATTATCCTCATGGGCCATAATTTTTACCTCCTTTTCAAAGCCTGCGGGGGCTTGAGTCTAGTTATAGGACAAAAAGCAAAGAGGGTGATGAGGGTGACTCCTGAAGAGAACCTGCGATCTTTTTACAGGTATTATTTCAGGGGAGGCCATTACTGTTTCCTCAGGTGAAGCAAGGTTCATTTCCTCAGATGGGATAGATCAGTTACGTCTACTGGCAAAACAGATTCATCAGAATTTGGGGGTTTACTGTCTACAGTTTCATCAGAATCTTCCCATACACCCCTATGCCAGCTTCCAGGATCCCATTCTTCTCTGATCAATGGCCTCATTTTAACAGTAGACATACCATGAAATTGGGAATTCACTTTGTGTTGTAATTCAGTCACTCATGGGGTGACTTTCTGATTTTGGTTTTTCAGATAGCTCTGCGGCTATAGTAGATAAGGGTCTCTTTCAGGGCAGACAGAAACTTTCAGGTCATTTATATAACACTTCACTGGGAATTAAAATCTTGAGTTCATACTCCCCACCCCCATTTTTTCCAGTGGTATAGGAGCAGCTAGTCAGTTTCATTATACTCATTATTTCAACAAAAATGTTCAAAGGTATCATGTGCACAACACAGAACTTTGCCTTTTATAAGTGTTTGATTGTGAATATTATGGTGATATCTTGCTTACCTCTACTGTCACATTATATTATGGACTATAAGTATCCTCTTTACTACTGGAAATAGAACTGTTATGCCTCTAAATGTCATCAAGTTAGAAAAACAATTCCAGAAAAACTGGAATCAATTTAGAAAACTTGTTCTTAAGACTATATTTCCCAAGAACACTCTCTGTATCAAAGTCTGTTGTAGTCAGACTTTCCCAGAGAAACAGAATAGGTTGAGGGTATATAACACACATATATCTGTATATATATGCAAATATAGATATCATATGTTTGTCTTTATCTTTCTATAGGGGCTTCCCTGTGGCTCAGAGGTTAAAGCGTCTGCCGCCAATGCATGAGACCCGGGTTCACTCCCTAGGTCGGGAAGATCCCCTGAGAAGGAAATGGTAACCCACTCCAGTATTCTTGCCTGGAGAATCCCATGGACAGAGAAGCCTTGTAGGCTACAGTCCACGGGGTCGCAGAGTTGAACACAACTGAGCGACTTCACTTCACTTTCACTTTATCTTTCTATATCCTATATATATATATATATATATATATATATAGAGAGAGAGAGAGAGAGAGAGAGAGATTTTGTTAGTGGAAGCACACTGACTAAAACCACCCACCCTGGCCAGGCACCATAGTAACCATTTACATGAGCTGTTTTACAACAAGGAGGTCCTGGTAAGGAACATAGAACTAACAAGCCACCACCAACTGAAAGAGTTTGGGAAAGGTCAAAAGCAGACACTGCGTGTCCATCTACCTCCCAGAATCCTTCTTGCTAGCATATATCTTGGCTGAGTGATGCATGTGTCACCAGGAAGACTTTGAGTCAGAATGATTGGCCAAAGACAACCCAGAAACTAATCCCATCAACATAAAACCTGAGACCACGAGCCACACGGCATAACATTTCTCCTGGGTTCCGCTACCCTGCTGCTCTCTGCCTGGGTGCCCTCTCCTAATAAAGCCTCTTGCTTTGTCAGCATGTGTCTCCTTGGACAGTTCTCCATGTTAGACAAGAGCCCTCTCTTGGGCCCTGGAGGGGGTGCCCCCTTCCTACAACAATTTCATGTAAGGAACTGGCTCACTGATGGGGAGGTTGGCAAATCCAAAACATGCAGGGTAGATTAGTAAGCTGGAGACCAAGGAAAGGCTGGCAGTTTGATTCAAAGGCTATCTGGTGCAAGAATTCCCTCTTCTTCAGGGGAGATCAGTCTGTTTTAAGACCTTCACTGATTGAATAAGGTCAGTTCACATTATGAAGGGCTTTACTTAAAGTCCACTAATTTAAATGTTCACCTCTCCAAAAGTATATCTCCATAGAAACATCTAAAATAGTATTTGACTAAATATCTGGGTACCATAACCCCGCCAAGTTGGCACACAAAATTAACCATCTAACAGACATGAAAATAAATGAGTCATTTTAAGTGAATTTTCTCATTAAACATGAAAAAATAATATTTATTGTCTTATTTTGAGATTTAAATGAGATAATAAATGTAAGGTACAGTTCCAGGCTTAAGTTCACATTTAATAAACTGACAATTAGCCATATATTTACATAATTTTCATATGTATATTTCAAACTAATTTTATTCAAATGGTAAATAAAATTTTATGCCCTGCTTTTCTATGTACTGTTATAAGATTTTTAAATCTATTATTATACATTAGTTATTATATATC
>SJYT01078636.1:79304-139170 GCA_006410635.1 Cephalophus harveyi
CTCCACTGATCTCCAGTAGCATATTGGGCACCTAATGACCTGGGGAGTTCCTCTTTTGATATCCTATCATTTTGCCTGTTCATACTGTTCATGGGGTTCTCAAGGCAAGAATACTGAAGTGGCTTGCCATTCCCTTCTCCAGTGGACCACGTTCTGTCAGCCCTCTCCACCATGACCCGCCTGTCTTGGGTTGCCCTGCAGGCATGGCTTGGTTTCATTGAGTTAGACAAGGCTGTGGTCCTAGTGTGATTAGATTGACTAGTTTTCTGTGAATATGGTTTCAGTGTGTCTGCCCTCTGATGCCCTCTTGCACCACCTATCATCTTACTTGGGTTTCTCTTACCTTGGGTGTGGGGTATCTCTTCACGGCTGCTTCAGCAAAGCACAGCCGCTGCTCCTTACCTTGGACGAGGGGTATCTCCTTAGACTTTGGAAATAGTTATTTTGAAGATGAAACCCAACATAACAACTTGCCAGTTGTAGGGACTTGAGTAAACTGCTTAACCTTTCTCTTTGTTTCCTTACTGGGGATAACAAGACTTATATCACAGTGTTGTTGAGAGAGTTAAATAATATACCTTATAAAAGGATTTCTCACTAAGCAATAGTGAAAATAATAGTAGTTATAATTGTCAATAATTTCTCTATTCCCTCCGTCTTTTTAACATAGTAGTAGGATGGAGGAGGGGTAGCATTTGTTCAGTGGGTCAGCAGAAGGCATAAAAATGTTTATTTTGAAGATGATGAGAAACTATCATGCACTTCATGTTTCATCAAAATATCAAAAGTATGCCCCATGCCTTTTTCAAATTGTTGGAGAAAGCACTTCTATGGAGGGAGGGGAAGTGAGAGATAGGAAGAGGATGAGGGAGAGAGAGACAGTTTTCAGAGCTCAAGTTTATTTTGCTTGATTCCAGAACACTCTGGTGGACACATATTATATTGTGTGAACTTGGTTAGTAATTTATTCTTTTTTTTTTACTTTTCTTCACTAGTCGTAAAGTGGGGTAGTTGGTGGAACTCAATACACAATGGTCCCTTTTTTTCTATGGTTATTTGACTCTTTAAGATTATGGTGACCCCAAGTAAGTGTTCTTGTCGTAACTACAGTTGATCTGATTATTTTTACTTTAATGGAGTTTGTCTAAGTGGCAATTAATATATAATATGCAGCAAAAACCATAGTAAGAAGGAGGAAGGCAAGTTGCTTGCAGGTAACAGAGATCTCACCTAACCTTTCCCCAAAATTCAGGTCATAAGCACAGCTGTAGTACCCTGTGCTCTTCTGTATTTATGGAGTTAGAAAAATATGCCGATCAACAAGCATATAATGAAAGTCCAGGTGGATTTGGACTCACGTTGTATTCTTTATGAAACTGTACATTTCTACCATGATATCACTGCTATAGGAAAGAAAGCGTGGAAGGCCAACTGTTCCTCCTCCTCCACGTGCCCCATTCTTAAAAGCATGTCAATCCATGGAAACAAGAGAAGGGTCCTCCTCGTCTCCCTCAAACCAGTAACTAACCAAAGAAAATTCAACACAGATGTTTGGTTAGATCTCTGCTACACAATACAATAGCCACTAGCCACATGGAACTATTAATATTTAGATTGGATATTGATAGTAAATGAGAATGACTTGCAGCAAGGTATTCTCTAAGAGTCTTGGCACCTCGTATTGCTTCTGGTATAGCATCCCGGGCAGATGGTCACATAGGACTTCTGATAGAACCTGTGTAGGTGGCAAATCAGGAGGGTGGGTACAAAAAGTTTGATCAAGGGTACCCAGAACACTACTGAACTGTCCCCAACAGAAAGGATATATTTATTTCTCCAAAATTATTTGACCATGGCTCTCTTTGTATTTTTTTTTTTTGTGTGTGTGTGTGTATATACATATACATTTATGTGCGTGTGTGTGTGTGTGCATGTGTGTATTTGTGTGTATTTTTTGAGGAATAGTTGATTTGCAGTGTTGTGTTAGTTTCAAGTGTACAGCAAATTGATTAAGTTATATATACACACACATACACACACACACACAACTGAAGCAGCTTAGCACGCACACACATATATTCTTGCTTGGAGAATCCCCATGGCCAGAGGAGTCTGGTGGACTACAGTCCATGGGGTTGCAAAGAGTCGGACACAACTGAGCAACTAAGCACAGCACGTAGTCTTTTTCACATTCTTTTCTCTTGTCAGTTATTACATGATATTGAGTATAGTTCCCTGTGCAATATGTTAGGTCATTTTTGACTATGTATTTCATATATAGTAGTGTCTGCCTCTTGAGAAACCTATATGCAGGTCAGGAAGCAACAGTTAGAACTGGACATGGAGCAACAGAATGATTCCAAATAGGAAAAGGAGTATGTCAAGGCTGTATATTGTCACCTTGCTATTTAACTTCTATGCAGACTACATCATGAGAAACGCTGGGCTGGAAGAAGCACAAGCTGGAATCAAGATTGCTGGGAGAAATACCAATCACCTCAGATATGCAGATGACACCACCCTTATGGCAGACAGTGAAGAGGACCTAAAAAGCCTCTTGATGAAAGTGAAAGATGAGAGTGATAAAGTTGGCTTAAAGCTCAACATTCAGAAAACGAAGATCATGGCATCTGGTCCCATCACTTCATGGAAAATAGATGGGGAAACGGTGAAAACAGTGTCAGACTTTATTTTTTTAGGCTCCAAAATCACTGCAGATGGTGACTGCAGCCATGAAATTAAAAGACACTTACTCCTTGGAAGAAAAGTTATGACCAACCTAGATAGCATATTCAAAAGCAGAGACATTACTTTGCCAACAAAGGTCCATCTAGTCAAGGCTATGGTTTTTCCAAAACTCCAGTACCTAGGCCACCTCATGTGAAGAGTTGACTCATTGGAAAAGACTCTGATGCTGGGAGGGATTGGGGGCAGGAGGAGAAGGGGACGACCGAGGATGAGACGGCTGGATGGCATCACTGACTCAATGGACGTGAGTCTGAGTGAACTCTGGGAGGTGGTGATGGACAGGGAGGCCTGGCGTGCTGCGATTCATAGGGTCGCAAAGAGTCGGACACAACTGAGTGACTGAACTGAACTGAACTGAGTGTGCATATATTGAGGAAGGGATAAATTAAGAGTTTGGAATTACCATTGCTCTTTTTGAAATAGGAATTTTTTTTTATTATTTATAGAACACATTTTTGGCAGAGATTTTCTCTACAGAACATACAACTTTGGGTCACTCAAGGTACTTATCTTCACTGAATTTAAATCTGGATTGCATTTACAATAGACCAAAAAGAGCTATTAAAAAGAGCTGTTAAATACTTCTTTGTGCAGAGAGAAGAAATTGAGATAGGCTCTCTCAACTTTTTGAGGGTGGAAGGGAAAACAACAGTTATAATCAGGTCACAAACCAACCAGGGCATTAAATTTTACCCTAGTAAACAACTTTTGTCACTATTTTATGTCATTTATGTTTAATTTAGTCAAATGTTTCCTCATATCAGCTGATTTGCCTGTTGACAGATTTTATAATAGAAATAATATGAACTTATTCACTTTCAGTAACCCTAGGTACAAAAAAACGTTTGTGCTTTAAATTGATGCCTCTAAAGATATCTAAAAGATACATCTATATTAATGAAACCAAATTTATATATTACTTTTAACATATAATACACCCTTTTTTTTTTTTTCTTTTCACAAGTGTGATGAAGTTCTGTAGATGAAGAATGTTAGACTCTCCAGAAAATGCTCTTTCTCTCTGTCATGTCAGTATTTATTTTGCTCCAGATTGATGCTTCCCTTTTGATTGGTGATTATTGACATGCCAAATAATAATAATAATAATAACTGGTCATATCAAGGCCAGTCAAGTCAATGTTGGCTTTAACCATCACTGTTTCATGCTCCATTGGATGAAATTTCAAAAAGATAGGAAAAGGTGAATATAGTGACATGATCAATTTACAGTCTTAACTTAGGACATTTCAGTTCAGTTCATTTCAGTCGTGTTCTACTCTTTGTGATCCCATGAATTGCAACGCACCAGGCCCCCCTGTCCATCACCAACTCCCGGAGTTCACCCAAACTCATGTCCATCGAGTCGGTGATACCATCCAGCCATCTCATCCTCTGTCATCCCTTTCTCCTCCTGCCCCCAATCCCTTCCAAAATCAGGGTCTTTTTCAATGAGTCAACTCTCTGCATGATGTGGCCAAAGTACTGGAGTTTCAGCTTTAGCATCAGTCCTTCCAAAGAACGTTTAACAGAACGCCAATATTTAGGAAACACAGTTTGTTTACTGTTACCATTTCCATTTTAAAAGTCTTGAGGACCTGCTGGCACACCATGGACATATTTACCTTCTTATCCTGAAGCATTTTCTAACACAATATTCCAATATTCCAGTGAAACAGCTGTGGCTCTACAAAGACTTACTATATCAAAGATTAACTGTCAGTGTGTCATACAAGTTTGGCATTAGTTTCTTTTTGCTACTGTAACAAAATGACTACAAATTTAGTGGCTTAAAATAACACAAATTCATTCTCTTACAATTTCAGAGGCTGGAAATCTTAGCATCAAGATTTCAGCAGAATTACATTTCACTTTGCCAGTCTAGAGAAAAATCCATTTTTCTTGCCTATTCCAGCTTCTAGAGGTGGCCCACCTTTCTTAGTCTGTAGACCCGTCTCCATCTTCAAAACTATCAATATGGCATCCTCATATCTCTCTGTCACTGTTTTATCTACTTCTGTCTCTATATATTTTCTCAGACTCCAACTCTGCCTCCCTCTTATAAAGATCCTTGTGATTACATCAGTCTCACTCAGATAAGCCAGGATTTTCTTTCCATCTCAAACTAATTAACTTAATCTCACCTGCAAAGTCTCTTTTGACATGTAAGATAATATATTCACAGATTCCTAATATTGGAATGTGAACATCTTTGGAGGGATCATTAGGTAGCTTATTATACCTTGACTCTGAACCACAGAATTTGTTTCTTTGTTCCTATTGGTCCTCCTGAGGGAATTCTTACTAGATTAGTAACTAATTAACACTTCTTTGATTGGGTCCATAAAGCAACATTCAATTAAAAGCCTTTTAAACTTGTTTCAGCCATGGAACCATATGTTTGTGAGACTTGCTTTAAAGGATGTTTTAAAAATATGTGGGACCTAGAGATTGTCTTACTGAATACAGTAAGTCAGAGAAACAAAAATATCATATGCTATTGCTTACATGTGGAATCTAAGAAAAATATATAAATGAACTTATTTACAAACCAGAAGCAGACTCACAGGCTGAGAGAATAAACTTATGATTACCAGGGGGAAAGGTAGAGGGGAGGAGTTAGAGAGTTTGGGACAGACATATACACACTGCTATATTGAAAATGGATAATCAGTAGGATCTACTTGTATAGCACAGGGACTCTGCTCAATGTAATAACCTAAATGGGAAAAGAACTTGAAAAAGAATAGCTACATGTATAACTGAATCATGTTTCTGTATGCTTGAAACTAACACATTGTTAATCAATTATACTCCAATATAAAATAAAGAGTTGATTTTTTTTTTTAATATGATGACTTCAGAATTGAGACTTAACTGGATGATGTTAAAGGAAGTCATGGCAAAGGGCAACACACTTTTAAAGGCTGACAACTTATTCTCCATTTTCTTTAGAACCTGGGTATGCATCAGTTTGAGCCATCTGTTGGGATCTGAGCCATTTATTTTTCCATTGCGATCCCCAGCATAAGAGGAAAAAATAATTATGGCCTGTCCTCCGAAGTACAAAAAAGAGGCATATTTTCATACATATAATACTTGTTTGAGCTCCTAGAAGGCAACTTTCACAAGCCCCATAGGAGAATGAGAGTTCTACAGAGTGATGGAGAGGGCAGACGATGACAATCTCCCAGAACAGAGGATGGATTTCACAGCTTCGCCTAAGGCCATCCCTGAAGGACATTTGATGCCAGAGACCAAAGTAATTTAATGGATAAGAGAAAGATGACCTGGAAGAAAGCAAGTTTTCTTCATACTAAGAAAGAAATATTCAGTCATTTCCAGTGTCTACAGCTTGTATTACAAAACAATAAATAAAATATATAAAGAAGTCAGCTTCATGCTCCCACCTTACCCTTTCACCACTTCCATAAGGGATGAAGGTATGGATAAACTTACACTCTAATAAGACTTCCCCAGGCATGACTGTGTTGGCTAGTAGCTCAGAAGTTGGCATGAGACTACCATGAAAAACACAGAAGACTGGGGTACTAGGACAGTTTTACAACCAAAACATCATGTGACGTTGGGTGTCATAGTTCACCCCTTGAAGGACAAATGATACAATGGAAATAATATGAGAATTACTATTTGCTAGGGCAATTTTGATTCTAGAAGATAGCAACACTTTTGAGAAAATCACTAAGGCTACCTCAGTGCCTCTTCTGAATAAATAACAGAATCGACATGAGAAGTGAATGGAATAATGCATTAATGCATGCAAATCCCTGATAAGAAGGAAATATTGAACATTAGATTTTCACTACACTGCTTGTGAGAAGCTTGTGAGAATTTTTAAGAATTTTATAGTCATTTCTTCCCTCCTGCTATCACCTCTTAATGAAGAGTGTGCCACTGAGGTGTGGGCATATTAATAAGATAATACTTATAGAAGGTTTAACAAGAATTTAATGGAGAAGAGCTAAATCTTTAGTTAATCTGCTTTAATCATGGGCAATGTAGCTCATTTTTTCCATGATCTCTCAGCTGTTGATATAATTCCATAGGAGCTACTCTGATTGCAACTCCATAATTTCCTCCTTTAAGTGAGGCAAGGTAACCAAGGGCACCTTGAAGATCAGTGTTATGAGGGAGCCCCTTGGTTCATGTTCCCAGGATTTCCCATCTTACTCTAGGCTGTCAGCAATTACTTGCTTGCACACTGATTGATCTCAGTGTTCAAACATGCCTTATATCCCCCTGCCTTAGTGGAAAGTTTATATAGTCTGCACTCTCTCTTCAATTTTATGTGCCTTTTGTGTGTTTCTCCAGTCATACCTGTTGTGGCTTATGACTTATCCATCCAGTGCTCTTGTAAGTATAATCATGCATAATGGCTGAGGCTAAATATAAAATAAACATATATTTAGTGGTTCTTTGAATACACAGTTAAACTGTCCTTACTAAGTCACATTACTCAGGGTCAGTTTCTATTTTATGATGGAGACAAGGGAACAATTTAAGGTAAGGAATATCCGAGGATTACTGTCTAAAGACAAGAAAACCATTGGATGCACCTGTGTTTGGAATAAGAGCCAGAGCCACCTTCTGTACCTGTAACACTTTCTTGCCCAGATACTCAGGAACCCACAAAATAATTTCTCAGTAATGGGATTACCGAAGACATTAATTACAAATGATTTAATTGGATACACACTGTCACAGCCTCTCTTTCCATGTAGCCCTTTGCAAATCTATACAAAAGCCTACCATTTCTGCTGCCAGTCCAATATGAACCATCATTATGTTGCCCATAGATTGTTGAGTAACTTTCATCTTGGCCTTTGTGGCTGCAACCTTCCACACTCATAGACTGGTGGTCTTATCACTGATACAAAGGGAAACAGTTACCTGCTCAGTCGTGTACAACTCTCTGTGACCCCATGAACGGGTAGCCCGCCAGGCTCCTCTGTCCATGGGATTTTCCAGGCGAGAATACTGGAGTAGATAGCCATTTCCTTCTCCAGGGGATCTTCCTGACCCAGGGATCAAACCTGGGTCTCCTGCATTTCTGGTGGATTCTTTACCATCTGAGCCACCAGGGAAGCCCACCCTTTCATGATTTCAAGTTCAAATTGCCAACAATACTCCAGTCAGTCCAGTTCCTCACCTTGGGGCAAAAGACTCTTCTTGATTCTTTGCTTCTTGCTCATTTCTCTTTTAATTCCTTGGTTCCCTCTCAGCTCCTCAGGTACGCAGTGTCTATCTCCCAGCAATCTGCTAATTCACTTTTTACCTGCTTTACATTTTTCCTAGGTATCACCTGCTCATCAAGACCTTGCCTATCAATTCTATTTGGCATTAAACTGTTGCTCACAATATTTCTTTTCCAATGTTTTCCATTATTATTTTTATCAGAGTATTTAATATAATTTATTTTATTCCTATACATATTTTTAATTTTTGAGTTTCTCTTTTCAAATGGAAGTCCATGAAGCCAGAGTTATTTGCTAGTTTTGTTGCTGTTCTATCCTGAGCATTGTATCTGGGCCACAATAGACATTCACCATGGGCTACACTGGTGGCTCAGATGGTAAAGAATAGGCCTGCCAATGCAGGAGCTGTGGGTTTGATTCCTGAGAGGGGAAGATCCCCTAGAGGGGAAAATGGCAATTCACTCCAGTATTCTTGTCCGGAGAATCCCGTGGGCAGAGGAGCCTGGCAGGCTATAGTCCATGGGGTCACAAAGTGTCAGACACGACTGAGTAACTAACAACACTTCACAAACAATTGTTGCAAGAATTAATCTAGAGTTATCTCCAAATGTTAAAAAATATTTATGCAAATATTTCTTCAACAGATATATTAAACACAATCTGAAGCTATTATTATCAAATCAAACTTGGATCTGCTCACCTGGGCATACTAAAGCAAATCTACTGACACTGGTTTTGGTAATGGAAAGTGAAGCCTGTATTACAAGATGCCAAGCAAGACATGCAGGCAACTAATGCTCAAAAGACCCAACTTCCTGACGGCTTTCAGTGAAAGCCTTTAAAAGATAAAGTGACATAGAGGGTTGGGGAAGTGGGGGGAGGGTATGTGATAAGCTCAGGGACTTTCTTCTGATTGGTTGCTTATGAGGTATTAGGAGTCAGTATTAGCAGCTTTCTGGTTATAAGCCAGCTAGCGTCTACATGCTTCTAGTCAGCATGCAGGCAACTTCTTCCACCTGGTGGGGATTTCAGTATATGCAAAACAACTCAAAGGATATGACTATCATCTATAGTCCTTGAGGAGGAAAGGTGAAACCCAGGTGGCTCAGTGGTAAAGAAGTCTCTTGCCAATGCAAGAGACAAGGGTTCACTTCCTGGATCAGGAAGATCTCTTGGAGAAGTAAAGGGCAACCGACTCCAGTATTCTTGCCTGGAAAATCCCATGAATGAGCAGCATGGAGAGTTACACTCATGGAGTTGCAAATTGTTACACATGATGGAGCACGCATGCATAACTTGAAGAGGAATTAAAGGCCTTGGACTTTTGTATTTTGGCTAAGCTGTTATTTTGTCTTGCTTGACTGTTTTCCTTTGCTTCTATATTTTCTCACTTCTTTGATTAAATTTGCTCTTTGGAACTTAGGGAAGGCTGAAGTTTTTCTATAAACAAGATTCAGGGGTGAATTACATTCAATATTCTGTGATAAACCATAATGGAAAAGATTATGAAAAAGAATGCATACATGTATACATGTATGTATGCATGTATAACTGAATCATTTGCTGTACTGCAGAAATTAATACAATGTCAGAAATCAATCATATTTCAATAAAATAAATTTTTAAAAGTAAAAAGGAAAAAATTTTCAGGGGACATGGCATCATCTTACTGTTACAAATAAAGATAGATTAAAAATCTGGCAAAATTATGTGGTTAAAATGTTTTCCTCATAATATTAGCAGATAATACATGGCACTATTGGAGAAGGTGATGGCACCCCACACCAGTTGTCTTGCCTGGCAAATCCTATGGACAGAGGAGCCTGGTAGGCTGCAGTCCATGGGGTCGCGAAGAGTCTGATACGACTGAGCGACTTCCCTCTCACTTTTCCCTTTCACGCATTGGAGAAGGAAATGGCAACCCACTCCAGTGTTCTTGCCTAGAGAATCCCAGGGACGGCGGAGCCTGGTGGACTGCCGTCTATGGGGTCACACAGAGTCGGACACGACTGAAGTGACTTAACAGCAACAGCACATGGCACTATATGCTAGGGTTTGTTCTAAGAACTTTATCTATATTATGCAATTTATTTAGTATCTTTACAACAACCCAAAGATAGATTTACTATCATTTTCCCCATTATACACATGTAGAAACTGAGCCACAGAGAGGTTGGCATACTTACCCAATGTCACAAAGCTAATAAAATTGGAGAACTGGATTTTGTTTGTTCACCAGAACCCCCTGCAGGCCCCATAAGTCACAGGCCTCACAGGGTGATGCCTGAGAAACTCACAGAATCACTGGAGTTCCCAGGGGCCCCGTTTAACAACCACCAACTGCAGTCTGGGATACAGACTATGAGACCCACAAGGACTGTATGATTTGGCCAGGTCAGTCCTCTCACACTTGTAACCCATGAATTTGGTAGATGTTATTTCTGTTTTGGGGAATGGCTACCTCATCCTCATCCGCCTGGAAAACTATTGGTGTTTATCATGCACCTCATACATGGCACTATATGCTAGGGTTTGTTCTAAGAACTTTATCTATATTATGCAATTTATTTAGTATCTTTACAACAACCCAAAGATAGATTTACTATCATTTTCCCCATTATACACATGTAGAAACTGAGCCACAGAGAGGTTGGCATACTTACCCAATGTCACAAAGCTAATAAAATTGGAGAACTGGATTTTGTTTGTTCACCAGAACCCCCTGCAGGCCCCATAAGTCACAGGCCTCACAGGGTGATGCCTGAGAAACTCACAGAATCACTGGAGTTCCCAGGGGCCCCGTTTAACAACCACCAACTGCAGTCTGGGATACAGACTATGAGACCCACAAGGACTGTATGATTTGGCCAGGTCAGTCCTCTCACACTTGTAACCCATGAATTTGGTAGATGTTATTTCTGTTTTGGGGAATGGCTACCTCATCCTCATCCGCCTGGAAAACTATTGGTGTTTATCATGCACCTCATTATTACAAGGCTTTATTATGAAATGACAGAGTTAATTAGTCCCCCAATAAATTGTGCAATTGTGCACATTTGCTAATACAGTTTTCACATTGATTTATAATTATTTGTTTATGAATTTTAACTCTCCTAATAAACCATGAGCCACTTGAGGGTAAAGACTGTGCTGCCTCTGCATCTCCAGAACCAAGTATCTGGCATATGACCCCAAAGGCTCGTATGAGATTCTCACTGATGTATAGGGAACTTGCCTGTCAAAAGTCATAAACTTGGAGAAGACAAAAAATAAAATTATAACCTGTTCTGCTATATCATAGGATATTCACAATCCCCTTAAATGATTCTGCTTCTATCTTTCGCTTTACATACTCAACAAGTCATTAAAATCCATTATCTTTCCTCATCCCTATAATGTCTCTAAAGAAACTCCAGAAATAAACCCAATGTTCAAAATTCCCCTCAGCTGGAGTATTGAAACCATGACTTAGCCGCTTGGTTACAGGTAGTCATGAGGATAGCTTTCTCTGCAGTTCCCTGCTCTCATTGGCTTAAGTCATAAAGAGGTTATTATTTATCATAACAAGAAGTTCAGAGGAAATAAAGTTGCAGGGTTTATTCATGGGTCAAGATTACCAAAGCAAATTCTAGACCTCCTGCACAGAAACACAGAATCCAGCAAAAAAGGAAAGGAGGTTTTTCTTTAATACATCTGTTTTTTCCTTAAGGAGATGAAAAATAAGAAACAAATCTGGACCTAGGTAACCGGAGACTATATTCAAAAAGATGCCAGCACTAAGGAGAGGAGAATATTGCCATAGGGGAGATACTTATACTGTAAGATGTGCAAGTATCGTATCATAAGGGTCAGGCCGAGAAAGGGTTTTCTTTTATAGGAAAAGGTAAGCAAATGGGAAAAGGTAAGGAATTGAGTGTGATTGCCCAATTAGTCAGTGGATTGAAGCAGCTGCTTAGCTAAACATTTGGCAGGCAAGGAAGGGGAATTTGGGGAGCCTGTGTCTCACTTTGTTATGGGTAGACAGGGTGACATTCTGAGTCATCTGTCATATGAGAAAGGGTGGGTATTTTCAGTGAGTTGTGTCCCAGAATACATGAGGGATTTCTCTAACCATCACAGTTTTTTAGGATATCAAGGTGAGGTTAAGTTCAACATTGACAGAATCCTTTTACTCAGAAGCTCAATATGTTGACTACCTCTCAAGTCTCACTAGCTAGGACTGGGTGGCAGGCCAAGTTGTAGCTACAAGGAATTCTGCAAAAGATCATGAAGCATTTAATGGAACAGGAGTCCTGTCAGAGAGGAGGAACAGGGAAAACAATACATACACCCTCCTACCTCTACGGACTAATCAATGATAGGTAAGGTGCGGGTTGTTACTACACGTATGCCTTGTTCACTGCACATCTATAGCACTCAGCATAGAGCAACAAAACAAATATTTAATTCTGATTATATATAGATAAGATGCATACTAAAAATGACTAAAAACCTGAGATTAATTCATTCATGTGATATTCCTTTTCACTTTCATGCATTGGAGAAGGAAATGGCAACTCACTCCAGTGTTCTTGCCTGGAGAATCCCAGGGACGGGAGCCTGGTGAGCTGTTGTCTATGGTGTTGCACAGAGTTGGACACGACTGAAGCAATTTAGCAGTAGTTTCTTCCAAGGAGTAAGAATCTTTTAATTTCATTGGTGCAGTCACTACCTGCAGTGATCTTGGAGCCCCAAAATATAAAGTCTGTCACAGTTTCCATTGTTTACCCAACTATTTGCCATGAATTGATGGGACCAGATGCCATGATCTTCATTTCATGAATGTTGAGTTTTAAGCCAGCTTTTTCACTTTCCTTTTTCACTTTCATCAAAAGGCTCTTCAGTTCCTCTTCACTTCCTGCCATAAGGGTGGTGTCATCTGCATATTTGAGGTTATTGATATTTTTCCTAGAAATCTTGATTCCAACTTGTGCTCATCCAGTCTGGCAATTAGTATGATATATTCTGCATATAAGTTAAATAAGTCGGGTGACACTATACAGCCTTGATATATTCCTTTTCCAATTTGGAACCAGCCTGTTGTTCCATGCTCGGTTCTAACTGTTGCTTCTTAATCTGCATACAGATTTCTCAGGAGGCAGGTAAAATGGTCTGCTATTTTCCCCTCTCTTTTAGAATTTTCCACACTTTGTTGTGATCCAGACAGTCAAAGGCTTTGGCATAGTCAATAAAGCAGAAGTAGATGTTTTTCTGGAACTCTCTTGCTTTTTCTATGATCCAATGGATGTTGGCAATTTGATCTCTGTTTCTTCTGCCTTCTCTAAATCCAGCTTGAGCATCCGGAAATTCACAGTTCACGTACGTTTGAAGCCTTGCTTCAAGAATTTTGAGCATTAGTTTTTACTAAATTCTTAATATTTGCACTCTTTTCCAGGATCTGGATGTGTTAGGTAATGATTATATATGAAAAATGGATCTTCTTGCAATTATGTACATTAGGTCAAGTTCAAATGACAAGAATTAAGAAAAATATTTGTACCCCTAAAAGCCAACATGAATTTATATCAAATTGCTGTTGTTGCACTTGTTGCTGTTGCTTGAGTGAGTGAGGGTGAGTAGATCTTATCTTTCTAAGTATGTGCACATGAGACCCTTAAACAACAGTGAACTGAAGAGATTAAAATCTGGACCTGAGCTAACTCCAGGAGAAGTAGTGAGAAAAGGTGGGTGTCCCCATAAACAGGATACAGTTGCCTGAGGAAAGAGGGCTCTCCATTCAAGTCTGTAGTAACATTACTGGGGGCAATGGGGGACCAATCCAAGTGCCCTCATCGAAGGAGAAGTGCAAAATTAACCAAATGAGGTTAAAGCCCAATGCCACTTATGTAACTAAACATGTATCTACTTTATACATTTCCCATGAGCATATACAAGCTAATTAGAATATTTTTCTATGGGGAATAAATGGAAGAAAGGGGAATTGACCAAGCAGAGGGCTTGCATAGTACAAGTGTGCCATGTACTAGAAACACAATCACCATCTACTCCTGATCAAAACAATTCCTTTACTCTGGATGAGGCAAGTGTTAAGTCAATGAAATTTCAAAGAGGAAGAAAATTAAAGGTGCAGGAGAAAATTACTACCACATCTTAAAGAAGCCTTTCGGCAATGCAAATTCTTTTATAAATGATTGTCCTTACTCCCTGGTGTACGGAGAATAAAGGACAAAAGTGCTCATCTACAGTTGGAAGGCTTTCTTTCAGTTGACCCCAAGCTAACTTCTGGCTAAGCCTATCACTTTCTTTACCTGTTTTTCCTGTGTGTGAAATTATCACCTCTCATTCATTATTTCAATATCTATCACACATCAAGTAACAGACAGTCATCTTAGCCCACAAGTACCTGGCATTCCAGTGATGGAAGATATAAAATAAATAGTAAAATTTATAAATAATGGAAATGTATGATGCTCCAGAAGGTTCTATGTATGCCAGACAAAAAAGAAAATTCAGGAGTATACCTCAGAGTAGGGGAACTGGACTTGCAAGGGACAGATGATGGAATTAAATAACGTCACCTCATTGAGAGGATGCAACTGGAATAAAAGTTTTAGAAGCAAGGGAATCACCAAGCAGGTTTTGAGGGAAGAAATTTTCCAGGTTGAAGAAAGATCTACGGGTAAGGTTGATGTGTAAATGATTTGTGTGAGGTACAAGACCAGTTGGCATGAGCAGAGTGAGGCAAAGAGGAAAGATTGGAAGGACATCAGAGACACCAGCCAGACCAAGAGGGAGCTTGTGGACTTGGTTTCTACTCTGAGTGAATGAAGAGCCAGAGGAGGGGGTGGTAGATGGAGCACAGGATATGATTTTGCTGTTTGTTTGTTTGTTTATTGCATGTGATGAAAATGATTAGAGAGGGCAGAGAGTAATAATGATGCATCAGCCAACTGAATTCAAACTCAATGGAAGGACTAAGTTCTGTTATTTGATAAATTTTAACCCTTTGTAAAAACCTTTCCTGTTCAACATCAACTCATTTTTATGTAAATATTGGAATAAAGCTTATCTGTGATTACATTTAAAAAAATGACTTTGGTTTTAATGGCTCAATTCATGTTAATCCCAAATTCCCAATCCATCCTTTCCCTTCCCTTCCTGATGGTAACCAAGTTTACTCTCCAAGTCTGAGTCTTTTCCTGTTTTGTAATTAAGTTAATATGTACCATTTTTTTTTTTGATTACACATATAAGTGATATCATATGATATTTGTGTTTCTCTTTCTTCACTTAGTATGATCATGTTCAGGTCCATCCATGCTGCTGAAAGTGGCATTATTTCATTCTTTTTCATGACTATATAGCACAGAAAATTTTGCTTAATACTCTGTAATAATTTAAATGGGAAAAGAATTTGAAAAAGAGTAGATACATGTGCCTGTATAACTCAGTCACTTTGCTGTACAACTGCTGCTGCTGCTGCTGCTGCTAAGTTGCTTCAGTCGTGTCTGACTCTGTGAGACCCCATAGACGGCCTCCTACCAGGGCTCCTCTGTCCCTGGGATTCTCCAGGCAAGATTACTGGAATGGGGTGCCATTGCCTTCTCCGGAAACTAACACAACATTTTCAATCAAATATATAGCCAGCAGATGCAAAGAACTGACTCATTTGAAAAGACCCTGATGCTGGGAAAGATTGAAGGAAGGAGGACAAGGGGATAATGGAGGATGAGATGGTTGGATGGCATCACTGACTCAATGGACATGAGTTTGAGTAAACTCCAGGAGTTGGCAATAGACAGGGAGGCCTGGAGTGCTGCAGTCCATAGGTTCACAAAGAGTTGGACATGACTGAATGACTGAACTGAAATGAATAATATAAAATAAAAATTTTAAAACACAAAGTCTCCATCCACCTTTCCTGTTAAGAATAGACTATAGAAGAGGCAAGGTTAGAATCAGATTTTTTAAAAGACTACTGCAGTAATCAAAGTCAATGATGTCTGGGGTGGTTTGGTCTGAAAGTATTTTGAGGTAGAGCCAATTGGATCCCTGATAAGCTGGACACGGGCTGTCAGAAGAAGAGAAAGCATGACTCTAAGGTATTTAGCTTGAGAATTAGAGCATGCATCTGCTGAGTTAAGAGAGGCTGCAGAAGTAACAGTTTGGATACACTGAGATTTTGACAATCATAAGGCATCTTTGTAAGGGAGTCCTTTGTCCTCAGGGCTCACATTCTATCTACCCAATTCCCTATCTTCCATCTTTTTTCTTTTCTCCAATCATTTATCCATCAAATCCCATCTCAAAAATTATTTCTTCTAGAAGCCATTCTTTATACTTACCATTTATATAGGGAAAAGGAATTAAAACTTGTTTATTTAAACCAGAATCAATTACATTAATTTTTCCATTCATTCTTATCCAATTCACATCCATTCCATTATGATCAAGCAAAACACTTTTTAAAGAAGTTGCAGCTATAGTGGAAAGGAAGCCCAGGAAGATTAATGCCTTTGTGGAACTTTTATTCTAATTGGAAGAAAGAGAAAAAAAAATCAAGAAATAATTGGAAAAGGAATTTCAGATAGAGACAAGTGCTATAAATAGATCATGACATTGTGAAACAAGGTGCCCAGAAATGAAGGGACATCTCAATAGTCTTATCAGAAAAAAAGCTGTCACAGGGAGCAAGGGTAGAGGTGACACAGGAAGTTAGGAGGGTGTCTGACATACAATGATAGGGACATTGGAATATGTGGAGCTGCCCAAAGCGAGTGAAAAGCCAGTGTACAATCAGAGAAGTATGGAAAGGTTTGCTATGTACAGAATAGTATTCAGGGCAGGGAGACAGAAGTTCAGCCCACAAGGAATGGGAGCAAGCCAGAAAACTGCCCTGAAGCCAGATTGCCCAGTGCCTTAACTCTGGAGAGGAATTTGGATTTTGTTCCTGAAGATGAAGAAAAGTCATTGCCTCTTCTAGTCTTAAACTTTCTTGAAGACAGAGCACATGAATGATTCTCAATAAGGAGGAATGTTTTATTTCTTGTAAGTGTGAAGGAAATCCCATCATCAATAATAATAATAACTACTCATTATATATTCTGAATCATCACCTTTTATGCATCCTAGTGATACCATTCCCAAATTCTCACAAAATCCTAGAAGTCACTATCATCTTATAGATCCATGAAAATGAGACTCAGGCAGGTGACTCACCAAGCTTCTGGTGAGTGCAGAACTCCAGCTGGATCAGTCCCACACTGGAGTGAGGCAGTGCAAAATAACAGGGTCGTTCCTGAGCCCAGTCTGTTCCCCTAGAGACCAGCACTGCTTTCCTTGTACCTGGCTAATGCCTCTATGTGTAGCTTTCAGTGCAATTAGGCATATAATGAATACTTATGTTGAGCAAGATAATGCTATTTTCTGAAAACAATAATGAATATATAGAATAAGTTGTTGAACAAAGAGAATCTACTAGGGCATGTGAAATTAAAATGTTGCTGGAAGGTCAAAATTAATTTTGAAAACATTGGTAGAAGAGAGCTTTACAGAGAGAAAATTGAGAAAATAAAAACTGCATGAGTTCAATGAACAAAAAGGGCAAAACATCTATCTAGAGGTCTTTTGCCTTGGCTGGAATTCATTAACTTTTATTTTGGCTTCAACTCTTTCAAAAAGTTCTGCCTTAAGGAATTCTTAATTTGGATTTAATGTGGCCCATGGAAGCAAAGTGAGGACTGGAGTGGCTGAGAGGCTGAGCAGATGCTGGGAGGAGTCTAAGACCACCCAGAGAGGTCCAGGATCAATGGGGTGCTGGGGGTAGAGCAGGAAGGAAGGACTATTTTGATATCAGACAGTGTGATTAGAACTGCCTGTGAGCCAGAATCAATCTTTCTTATAAAGGCAAATGACCTCAAAAAACACAGCACCCAGAAACTCCAACATTTCTCTTGTCTGTCTCTGTCTTTTGACAATTGATAAATTCTAAGCAAGTGTTTCTCAACAGCAGAATCAGAACTCAGTATTTTCAGATCCTCAAGAATTATGTCACGACTCCTCATCAAACATTTTAAAAAGTCTACTTTTTTTTCCTAAACAAACAGATGACCTTTTAATTAATCAGAAAGAAAGAAAGGAAGCAAAGTCTCGATAACTTCCACCACATAAACAAGTTTTGCATTTTATAACATATTTCTTTTATTATTTCATTATATGGGTATCATTCATTGAGCTTCACACTTGCTGCTTCTCTTTATTATTTTTTAATTTGTGGAAATTTTTATTGCATACATGATAGAAGGATTATCTAGTATAACATGTTTGTTAAAATTATCTTCTGGATTCCAGGTTGCTTAACATTGAAGTCATGTATGGATGTGAGAGTTGGACTGTGAAGAAGGCTGAGCACCAAAGAATTGATGCTTTTGAACTGTGGTGTTGGAGAAGACTCTTGAGAGTCCCTTGGACTGCAAGGAGATCCAACCAGTCCATTCTGAAGGAGATCAACCCTGGGATTTCTTTGGAAGGAATAATGCTAAAGCTGAAACTCCAGTACTTTGGCCACCTCATGCTAAGAGTTGACTCATTGGAAAAGACTCTGATCCTGGGAGGGATTGGGGACAGGAGGAGAAGGGGACGACAGAGGATGAGATGGCTGGATGGCATCACTGACTTGATGGATGCGAGTCTGAGTGAACTCCGGGAGTTGGTGATGGACAGGGAGGCCTGGTGTGCTGCAATTCCTGGGGTCGCAAAGAGTCAGACACGACTGAGTGACTGAACTGAACTGAACTAACACTGAAGAGTGGCTCTGCTATTACCAAACAGAAATTATAGTAATTCCTGGATAGTAAGTGCATAATGAATAACCACACTCACAATAATAATTATCATTATTGTGGTTATTTTTAAGACATGTTCACATAAATGTTCTTATATTTAAGTGTTCTGGTGCAAGAAAAATTATGTTACTAGTGAAGTTTTTAAAAAAGTCTTATTAGAATTTGAGCACGTTTTTTTTTTCATATAATATAGAAGATGCTGCCAGTCATGATTATTTTGTGCACACCAAGCCTAGAAACTTTCCACTGAAGACATCTGTAATTCCTATGTCCTGGGTCTGTCTATAACCTCTAGAACATATGTCATGCACCCAGTGAGCCATAAGTGCTGTAGAGATAGTTTCTATGAACAGTCCTCCACCAATGACAGAGCCAAGGGCAAATAAAGACACCAGCTTCCTGGTCCCTTGGGTGGAACAATACTGAAGTACACCTTGTGTGTCTCATGAAGTCTCCAGTAGGACTGAACCCCAGTTTCCTATAGTGACAAGCTGTTTGCAAGCTATATTTTTTTTAGTGGCTTATCTCCTTGTCTATTTATTTCATTTCTTTGTTCCTTTTACTGTATTTCCTATAATCATTTCTCAGACAAACAACTTGGACAAATCCTTAACTCAGAGTTTATTTCCAGGAAAATTCAATCTGATACATATTATCAAAGTTTTTTTTAATTGCACTCTTTTGAAATACACATTATAATGACCACACAGTATTCAATTGAAGAGTATATGATATTTTTTACTAATATTCCACTGTTGTGCATTACATTGTTTCCCCATTTCAATATTGAAAACATAAATAAATGAATATCTTCGTGTAAAAAGGTTTAAAAAATCAAGTATAATTTACGCAATTAGATTATCCTCAAGTAAGGAGCTAATTGGTCAAAAAATACAAGCTCTTAAATATTTTGTGACTATATATTTTGAAACTGATTTCCAATAAGTATTCATTACTGTCATGAGGGAGGTGAGATGCTCAAAATTCTTTAAAATTTTGTTTTCATGGAGTGTGCATTTTATTTAAGCTGTACTCATTTCAAAGTGGAAGTGAAAGTTGCTCCTTTGTGTCCAACTCTTTGTGACCCCACGGACTATACAGTCCATGATTTCTCCAGGCTAGAATACTGGAGTGGGTAGCCTTTCGCTTCCCCAGTGGATCTGCCCAACCCAGGGATTGAACCCAGGTCTCCTGTATTGCAGGTGGATTCTCTACCAATTGAGCTATTAGGGATTTCATTTCAAAGAATAAGTTTATTTCCCATTATCTTTTTAATGGTGGAGAGAATAGCATGGTTGATAAGAACCTCACCTTGGAGCCAATTAAATCCATCCCAGAGCTGCTTTCTAGTTTAGTTCACTGCTCACTTAGAATACCATGTGATCCTTCTTGCAAAGGCTTATGGGAAAGTTATCAACTGCATTCTTCCAAAATCTACCATTCCCTATTCTACACAATGCCCATGCTTCAGGGAAGCATTTATAACATACAGCCTACTAAATAGGATAATAATCATTCCTATTTGTATATTGCAACTTCCTTGTATACTCAACTCCTGAAACAGAGTAGAGCTTGAAAATATGTTTAAGGAACAAAATTGGGTCATTTGTTAATATGTGGATGGACCTAGAAAGTGTCATATAGAGTTAAGTCAGCAGAAAGAGAAAAATAAATATTGTATATTAGTGTATATAACTGGAATCTAGAAAAAAGCCATCAGTTTAGCTCAGTTCAATCGCTCTACTGCTGCTGCTAAGTCGCTTCAGTCGTGTCCGACTCTGTACGACCCCATAGACCCCAGTCCACTAGGTTCCTCTGTCCCTAGGATTCTCCAGGCAGGAATATTGGAGTGGGTTGCCATTTCCTTTTCCAATGCATGAAAGTGAAAAGTGAAAGTGAAGTCACTCAGTCATGTCCAATTCTTTGCGACCACATGAACTGCAGCATGCCAGGCCTCTCTGTCCAACACCAAATCCCGGAGTTCACTCAAACTCATGTCCATTAAGTCAGTGATGCCATCCAGCCATCTCATCCTCTTTCATCTCCTTCTCTTTCTGCCCCCAATCCCTCCCAGCGTCAGAGTCTTTTCCAATGAGTCAACTCTTCGCATGAGGTGGCCAAAGTACTGGAGTTTCAGCTTTAGCATCAGTCCTTCCAAAGAACACCCAGGACTGATCTTCTTTAGAAAGTACTGGTTGGATCTCCTTGCAGTCCAAGGGACTCTCAAGAGTCTTTTCCAACACCACAGTTCAAAAGCGTCAATTCTTTGGCACTCAGCTTTCTTCACAGTTCAACACTCACATCCATACATGACCACTGGAAAAACCATAGCCTTGACTAGACTAATTTTTTGGCAAATTAATGTCTCTACTTTTGAATATGCTATCTAGGTTGGTCATAACTTTCTTTCCTAGGAGTAAGCATCTTTTAATTTCATGGCTACAATCACCATCTGCAGTGATTTTGGAGCCCCCCAAAAATAAAGTCTGACACTGTTTCCACTGTTTCCCCATCTATTTCCCATGAAGTGACGGGACCAGATGCCATGATCTTGATTTTCTGAATGTTGAGCTTTAAGTCAACTTTTTCACTCTCCTCTTTCACTTTCATCAAGAGGCTTTTTAGTTCCTCTTCACTTTCTGCCATAAGGGTGGTGTCATCTGCATATCTGAGGTTATTGATATTTCTCCCGGCAATCTTGATTCCAGCTTGTGTTTCTTCCAGCCCAGCGTTTCTCATGATGCACTCTGCAAATAAGTTAAATATGCAGGGTGACAATATACAGCCTGACATACTTCTTTTCCTATTTGGAACCAGTCTGTTGTTCCATGTCCAGTTCTAACTGTTGCTTCCTGACCTGCATACAGGTTTCTCAAGAGGCAGGTCAGGTGGTTTGGTATGCCCATCTCTTTCAGAATTTTCCACAGTTTATTGCAATCCACACAGTCAAAGGCTTTGGCATAGTCAATAAAGCAGAAATAGATGTTTTTTTCTGGAACTCTCTTGCTTTTTTGATGATCCAGCAGATATTGGCAATTTGATCTCTGGTCCCTCCGCCTTTTCTAAAACCAGCCTGAACATCTGGAAGTTCATGGTTCACGTATTGCTGAAGCCTGGCTTGGAGAATTTTAAGCATTACTTGGCATAGATGAGCTTATTTGCAAAGCAGAAATGAAGACACAGATGTAGACAATAACTGTATGAATACCAAGGGGAAAGGGGCTGGTGGGAGCAATTGAGAAATTGGAATTGGTACATATATACTATTGTTACTATGTATAAAATAGATAACTAATGAGAAAATACTGTATAGCACAGGGAACTCTGCTTAATGATAATGGTAACCTGAATGGAAAGGAAGTCCAAAAGGAAGGAGATATATGTATGTATACAGTTGATTCATTTTGCTATACCGTAGAAACTTACACAACATTGTAAAGCAACCATACTGCAATAAAAATTAATTGAAAAGAAAGAAAATGAGAATATTCAGACCAATCTTGGTCAGGAGTAAAGATAATTACACTGGTATTGAAGGAGGAAACAGACAGAATAGCCTCCATCTTGAAAGTAGGACTCTTATCTTGGGCTGGACTATGGACTTTGATCTATATGCCCTGTATCTATGGAAACAGCATACCAACTGGAAATCCAGACCCCCTCAGATGGAAGAGCCCCAGGGCTCATACCTAGACACTCCGTCATCTAAAAGAATATCCTAATTATCTGTGTAACCGAATAGAATCATAAATTCTATTATGCTTATTGGGGTATGACCACAGGCCTATTGATAATTGTCCACTGCTAACTACCTAGGCCTAAGGAATATGAATCACTTGTTATCTTTGACTGTATCTTTCTTTTCTGTTGTTCAGACTAGTTTCAGGGAATTTGGGGAGGTGGGTTTGGGCACGTACATTTAGGGTATATAAGGTTTTCACAAAAACTGGTTGGAGTCCTTGGCTAAGAGGAGACTCTGCCTTGGGCCTGCCGGTGTGATAACCTGCACTCCACTATCTGAATTGTCCTTCTGAGTAAGTTTGTTTCCCAGAACGTGTGGCTACAACAGTATCACTAAAAACAAACAAACAAAATAAAATTTATCACCTAAAATGTACCAAATATTTTGCATGAAAGTTATTCAGTTATGATAATGATTCAAGTTAGACATTGACAGTTCCATTTATAGATATTGCAGTTTAAATAATGTCCCCGCCAAAATGCATGTTCAGAACATAAGATATGACCTTATTTGGAAATAGGCTCTTTGCAGATGAATTACTTAAGTATCTTGAGATGAATTCACTTTTGATTTAGGATAGCCCTTAAAATCCAATGATAAAATAAAGAAAAAGAAAGCATTAGTGGTGTTCGACTCTTTGAAATCCCATGGACTGTAGCCCACAAGGCTCCTCTGTCCATGACTTCTCCAGGCCAGAATACTGAAGTGGGTACCCATTCCCTTCTCCAAGGGATCTTCCTGATTCAGGGATTGAACCCAAATCTCCTGCATTGCAGGCAGATTCTTTACTGTCGAAGCCATCAGGTAAGCCCAAAGAAGTGTATCCTTATACGAAATGAAGTAGACACAGAGATACAAGTAAGAAGGCCATGTGAAGTGTGGACTAAGAAGTATATTCACAACCCGAACTGGAGAGTTATTTTATTTGATGGGTGTGTTTAGAACTCCAAGCCTGAAAGACAACATCTCAGTAGCTCTGAGAAAACTGCTCCAAGAAGGCAGGAGTGGAAGTCATGCTATATAAAAGTTTGAAACGAAGGGAGCGGGGAGTCTGAACAACAAAGATCAAGTATCACACTAAGGAATTTAGCATTTTGTATGTGGGAAGATGCAAGCCCCTGGGCTTACTGAATTCATTTCATTCATATGTACCACAGCTATCTGGGGTCAATCCTGTTTCCTTGGTCACCTTACTCTGCATTCCCTCAGCTCCTCTGTAATCATTACAGAGGGTGGTAGCAGGATCATTGTTTGGGAGCTCTCATTAACAGTCGGAGGCCAGAAATCGCTGCTGGTTGTGACATTTCTTTTTAGTAATATGGCAGGGAATATTTTAATTTCACAGAAGATAGAGGCAGGGATTATAAATATGCTACAAGCCAAGGAGTGTCAGGAGATGCCAGAAGTTGAAACAAACCAGGAAGAAATCTTTTCTGGAATTTTCTGAAGGTGGCCCTGCCCATATCTCAATTTTAAGCTCCTAACCTCCAAAATTGAGACTAAATTCCTGTTAAGATACTCAGTTCGTGGCAATTTTTTATGACAATTTTAGGAATGAATGCACTGGGTGAGGAAAATAATGCTCTGAGCATGTCAATTCCCTTCTTTGAGTTTCAGTTTTCAGAATACTGGTATATGAAGGAACTTGGATTTTCCTGGATTTCTAGGATAAATACCACATGTTGAGCAAAGTTTCCCAGGTTATCAGGGATAAACAATAGGCATTCTACAGCATATGCAGAGAATGAGGCAGACATAGACAAAACAGTGGGTTTAAGATACAATCCAAATTAGCTTAATTTTAACATTCCCTTCATTTTAGAAACAGCTTTTGTTAAATCTTCCTATCCCCTCCTCCTTTGGCAGTTTCACTATTATGAAAAATCATACAGTGAGTTGGCCTGTGAGTCTTATTTTCATGATCTAATAAAAATACTCACATGTTTATAAGTCAATCAATCACCTATCTCTGCACATGAATTCCACTTTATAACAACAGAACATGCTCTGATGACACTAACACGTCCAACCTCTCTCCTTCAGAAATGTTGAAATAGCATGACCTGTTTCCTACAGCCTTAATCACACTAAAAGAGCACTCCTTTTCCTACCATGGAGGAATATAATGCTAAACATGTAAAGGATTTTTATTAAAAAGCATTTGAAGTTTCTCTAGAGTGAATTCTTTCATTTTAGGCAATAGAAACACTATGTTGTTTTTTGGGACAGTAGAGAGAAATTTGAGGTGGAACTTATCCATCTGCCATCATGAAGGAAAGATTTTATTTGGTAAAATTTGAGTTTTCAGCTGTCACTTTCTACAGAATTGTCTTGATTCATTTCACCATCCAAATATTGTATCTTGTTCTGATCATAAACCCTATGTTTCAATTTCCTAAAATTGTCCAGAGGTTATAATATATATGTATGTATACATATATATAATATCCAGATGACACAGTGGTAAAGAATTCACCTGCCAAACAAGGAGACACCAGAGACCAGAGAGGCAGGTTTGACCCCTGGGTTGGGAGATCCCCTGGAACTGGAAATGGCAACCTTCTCTAGTATTCTTGCCTGGAAAATTCCATGGATGGAGGAGCCTGGTGGACTATAGGTGCTCAGGTACACACACACACAAACACACATATAAAATACTAAATCATCTTATTCCATTACTTTATCTTTCTTATTTCTTCCAATAGAATAGTAAGCAGTTAGGAAGGGAAGTCAATGATATGATATTCCAGACATGAATCCTCTCACCTGACTCAAGATTAGAGGTCCTCTGAAGGTGAAAAGAGAAGCAAACTTGAAAACAGTGAGAAAAACAATTACATCGTATGATACTCAAGTAACATCTTTATTTTAAGGCTAGTCTACCACTTCCTTATTACCCAAAAGTCAGAGAGAACGTTTCTAAAAAGATAGGATCTTGGTTCTTCCCTGATGGTCCAGTGGCTATGTCTCTGTACTTCTAATGCAGGGGGCCCAGGTTCAATCCCTGGTCAGGGAACTAGACCTCACATGCTGCAACTGCCACAACTGAAAGATCTTGTATGTGATGCCTGGTGCAGCAAAAATAATAATAATAATAAATAATAATTTTTTAAAGTAAAATATAGGATCTACTAATGAATATGAGATGTTGGACAAGTCCATAGGCTTTCAGGGCCTCCAACTCCATGAAGTTATTGTAAGTTTTATTTGTGAAATTATAACTAGTACCATAACTAAATATTTCGGAAATTCAATAAAATTAGTAAAACTGACAATCTTATAGGGCCACAAAATCCAATAATAATAGAAAAATAGACTTGGGCTTTTGTTTTTATTATCAGAAAATCTCAGGCACCAAAATACGCTTTTTGGGATGAGGCCCATAGGGTGCCTAGCTAGCTAAGATTATAATTTCTAGAGAAGGTTAATTACTAACTAGACCACCACTGTCCTCCTCCAGGCCCTGCAGAATAATCTGCTAGTTGGCCTCCTCTTTTTCACATATGCAGTATTTCAAGATTGTCTCCAAAATCAACAAAAATGCCATTAATTACTGCTGCTGCTGCTAAGTCGTTTCAGTTGTGCAACCCCGTAAACGTCAGCCCACCAGGCTCCCCGACCCTGGAATTCTCCAGGCAAGAACACTGGAGTGGGTTGCCATTTCCTTCTCCAGCCATTAATTACTACATAACCTTTATTCATTATCCTTGTGTAAGGGATAAATTTCCAAACTACTGACAGTGGCCTTCTGGACTTTTCATGTTCTGGTGCTTATACACATTCCATGCCCTGCTTGGGTCCTTCCCCACCTTGTTCACCACACTCCATGCTTACAGATTTTTTTTCAGTTCTGAAAAAGCTCAAACTCTTTCCTGCACCAGACTTTAACATATGCTTTTTTGCTCTGACTTGAATGCTCTTTCCTCAATTCTTGACTAAGTCCTATTCATCATTAAACTGTGAAATGAATATCGTCTACTTTTGGAAAGACCCACACTATCTAGTGTCTGTTCTATCTGTACCTTCCAAGAACACATAGAATCTAACCCAAGAGTCTCAGATGAACCTCAATTATTATCTATATTGATTATCTGTTTCTTTCCCATTAGTATCTTCTATAATTACTGTGGTAACTTGTTTTTTATCTTTTTTAATGCTACATAATGTAGGTGCTGTGAAGAGGGAATTACTGTCTCTCTGACTCACTATTGCAACTCCCAAGCCTAGTGTAGATTTGTCCTATATATTTATCACTTAAAGGAATGAATGGGATGGTAGAGGAAGAAGCCTACTAGAGTGGGTTGAATAGGAAGTGGAGAGTGCAAAGATAAATCACACTTGAGACTATTTCTGTGAATTTGAGGCAGACAATTATATAAATAGCCAAACAGAAATGAAGAAAAGAAAGAATTCTTTATTTTTCATTTTAAATATGGAGTTTGCCAGCATATGTCTATGTGCTAATGGAAATGATTCTACAGAAATATGCATGTTTATGCTTCAGGAGAAGCAGTATATCCAAATAGAAGGGATGAGACACTGGCCCTAGATGTGTGGGAATTGACCTTTGGTAGGGGAAGGAACAACTCTTCCTTTGTATTCAGATTAAGAATGTAAAGCTGAATAGAGTGAGACTACCAGTTGATGATATGAAAATGATGTAGTCTGTCTTTACTGATTTCTTTTTATCCCGATGTCATTTGAGCAACCTCATACTTGAAACAGGAGGTAGAAGGAATGGGTTGGAAATATTATGGGGATAGATGTTATATGAAACGTATTCCTAGGATGAAAATGATTCTTCTAGAAAAGCAGAGAGGGTATCAATGATAGTATTGAGTGCCCATTTGACTTGTACTACAACTTTGAAGTGAAGCCACTGAGAGTGTTTGTGTAATTTTTCCCAACAGCACAGCACCCAGCAGAGGGTTTTACTCTGCACTTGGACTGTGGCAAATGTCATAGTGCTTGCCATCAGAAGTACCATTCAGTTCAGTTCAGTTCAGTTCTGTCTGACTCTGCGACCCCATGAATCGCAGCACGCCAGGCCTCCCTGTCCATCACCAACTCCCGGAGTTCACACAAATTCGCATTCATCGAGTCAGTGATGCCATCCAGCCATCTCATCCTCAGCCATCCCCTTCTTCTCCTGCCCCCAATCCCTCTCATCATCAGAGTCTTTTCCAATGAGTCAATTCTTCGCATGAGGTGGCCAAAGTACTGGAGTTTCAGCTTTAGCATCATTCCTTCCAAAGAAATCCCAGGGTTGATCTCCTTCAGAATGAACTGGTTGGATCTCCTTGCAGTCCAAGGGACTCTCAAGAGTCTTCTCCAACACCACAGTTCAATGATTTCAATGAATGAAGCTTCTAAGTATTTTAATGCACTGACTCTGAGTAAACTTCAGGTCTTCTTAGGTTCTTACGAGACCTGAATATAGTAAAGACAGAGAGGTAAAATACTTTTAAGTATTTTAACATGAATTGGTCATTATTATTATGCCCATTTTACTGCTGCAGCAAACTTAAGCTTAGAGTGTTGCCTCATCCAAGTTTATACAGTTTAGAAGTGGGATAATTGAGAATCTGGACAAAAGATACAAAGAGACTAAAATATCCTGCTCCCATTTCTGAACCACCTGGAGCAAAAGCATTGGGTTGGGGTACTGTGCATGTCCCCTGCACACAGCAGCACAAAGGGGTGGGCAGAACACCTAAACCAGTCCTCTGATCCAACCCTTGGACATAGCCCTACCCTCAACTCATATGAAGAACCACCTTGCAACCCCTTGAGGAGAAAGCAAGTAAGGGAACCTAATACTTGTTCTTGCTCTCTCCTGCTGCAGCAGGAGCCCTGATAAAGCTTTGCCTGAAAAAAAAAAGAAGAAAAGAAGCACATTGGCTCTGACATTATTTCAGCAGTCACATAGAGCAATGAGAAACATAGAGATTATACTGGAGGGAAAAGGAGACAGAGGACTCAGCTGAAAGATCAAGGCTCTAAGTCAAAAAAGAGTTGGGTGTGCCCAAAGCACTACAGTACAGAGAGGCTTCGAGGGCACTTGGTAAGTTGCATCCAAGCTCATCTTGCTCCCTATTCTCAGAGCCCAGAGAGTCTCTGACAACATGACTTATTTTTATTTTTATTCAGATAAAAAGGGAACCACTTAGAACTGAGCTTGTGGTTCACTCTCCATGGTGGCATCTGCCTCTCTTGGTCAGCCCCTTACTGTTAAGTGGCATCTCCTCCAAAAACATTCTGTCCTTGACAATCTGCCACCTTCATGTTCTCTTTATTTAAACTAGGCATAAATAAAAGTCCTTTGTTTTTATGTAACCAATAAAACAGAAAAAAACGCTTCTCAGAAATTGGATCCAAGTGCACAAGTTGAGAGTGACATATTTACATCATGTCAGAAATGAAAAAGGACTGCTTTTTCTTCTTCAAATGCATATGTTCTCATAAAACATTCCAAAGAGTGTATTGTTTATGAAAACTATGCCTTTAGCTCATTTTTGTTATTGTTAATAGGGCCAAATTCAGTAGTTACTGTTAGAAGAAAGACACTTGATTTTCCTTAAATGAAGTCAATTCTTTCAAACATAATTTTACCTTGATATAGTGAATTCTGTGTTAAGTGGAAATTTAAGGCTAGGAAATGGCAATCCACTCCAGTATTCTTGCCTGGAGAATCCCATGGACGGAGAAGCCTAGTAGGTTACAGTCCGCGGGGTCGCAAAGAGTCGGACACGACTGAGCGACTTCACCTCACCTCACCTCACCTCACCTCAACAACAGACATCAATCTGATCTTTTTTTAATGAGGAGGAGAATAATGCCTTGAATCTACAAGTGATCATATACTGGGAGTTAACTGTTGAGTGTGCACATTGTCATATGAGATGATGAGTTCTCATATGTGATTCCAGCAGCGCTGATGCCTCAGTGAGTGTCTTCTCAGTACTGGGAAAGTTTAGGCACTTGCTAGAGATGAAAATAGTCAGACATTGCCATACAATGCAACTGATGAAATTATACTTTCAAATAGTATGCAATGAAGTTTTTCATGTTTGTTATCCTAGGCTAAAGCATTTAACTGCTTTTCTAATTTAATCTTTACAACAAACCTCTGTAAGCTAACTCAGTTTTATGAATGAGAAGAATAAAACTCTGATATGTCAGATGAATCTGTCAACATCACAAAGTTGGAAGGTGGCTGTCCTATGATTCCAATCTAGGATTTCTGCCCTCGTTGACTTCATTACCGTTCTATACTGAATGTCTTAGGGAATTGTGAAGACCCAAACCAGGATGCTAAATTATTTCCTGAAATCTGAAGAGCAACTTTGGGGATTAAGTGATATAAAATCAAGGCTAAAAACCGAGTAAATGTGGTAAATATAAAAGGCTTAAACCAAACACCATGCTTGAATACTGTTCTAAAAATTCTGTAGTTCTTAGAGTGACAGATTGATAGGGAAGTAAAAAACACCAAGATCCATCTCTTAACCTGGATAACAGTTGCAATGGAAAATCTGTCTGATGTAACCATTTTGGAACTCTAGAGTTTATGGAAAGCTTGCAACTTCCAGATGAAGACTTAGACAGCAAGTTGTAGTTTAATTCTGACCATTTTAGCTCCTAGTTTACTAGCAGCAACCCATCTGATACCCCAACCATGTGTCAAGCATTCACGCAAGTATCCCTGAAGCAGAAGCCAAAAGGATGGGCAAAAACGATGCTGTCCTACAAATACCGGGCATCTGTCCTCTGATTGCTGGTTCCTGCTTCTGATCACAGAGGTGCAGACCAGAGGTGGGCAGTCACTATATTTGCATTGACCCCAATGTTGCAAAGTCCTCTTCCTCAGACTGAAGTCACTTCCAAGGAATTTAAAGGACTGGCACTCTTTTATCTCCTTTCAGTTTTCTTTTTTTCCCCTTTGTGGAAATAAAAAATAAAAAAACAATTGAAGGCTAGGACATTTAAAAACAACTGTATGTGTGGGGAAATATAGACCATGTGTGCCCAGGGTAAGCTCTAGTAAAGACCTGAGAAGATCTTAAGTTGAATCTCAGGCTTATCCTCAGCAAGAAATAGCCTGAAATAATTTTAAAAATAAGCAAAGCAATCACAAAATCCAGCAAACCCCAGGGAAGGGGAAAATCTGATTTCCAGAGTTACCACATTATTAGGTTCAAATGTCTAACTTTCAACAACAGGACAACAAAAATCACAAAGTTTACAAAGAAACAGGAAAGTACAGACAGACCATTCAAAAAAAAAATTTTTTAAGTCAAAAGAAACATTCTTATGGAACATATAGTAAACAAAGATGAAAACAAAGGTACTCAAAGAACTAAAGAAAAATGTGAATAAAGTCAAGACAATAATGTATAAACAAAACAAAAATATCTATTAAGACATAGAAAGCCTAAAAAGAAACAAAAAATAAATTTTGGAATTGAAAAGCACAGTAACAGAAATGAAAAGTTTACTAAAGGAGTTCAAAGGCAGATTTGAGCAGACAGGAGAAAGAATCAGTAAACGTGAAAAGAAGCTAATGGAAAATATCAACTGTAAAGAACAGTAAACAAAAATTGAGAAAAGTAAAAAAGGCATAAGTGAGAGTGCTAACAGCCTCAGTAGGGAGGTCAGAGGTCCCCAAGGGGCAGGAGGAAATAAACTGCAAATGGCAAATGCCTTTTTTTCTTTTCTCTTCTAATCCTGTGTTGTCATGGCTACACCTGGTTCTGCCAGAACTTAACTCTATCTCAAACCTTGAGCTAACAATGTGTTTTTCTCATGAAAATGTCTTTCTTAAGATATTTTAATGAACTATGTATTTGCTTGGAAATCCTCCTTTCTTAACCATTCATGTAAATTGTTTTATGGCTGAGGATAACTCTCCTTATGCCAATGCTATCTCAAAATGCATGTTGTGGGTGAGGGGCCTAGTGCAACTCTCTCTCTGTTTTGAGGCATTTCTACAGGTATATTGGAGAAGGAAATGGCAACCCCTCCAGTGTTCTTGCCTTGAGAATCCCAGGGACGGGGGAGCCCGGTGGGCTGTCCTCTATGGGGTCGCACAGAGTTGAACATGACTGAAGCAACTTAGCAGCTTAGCAGCAACAGGTATATAGCTCCTTGATAAAAGCTAGCAAGGGGGGACTCTTCTGTCCCCTTCTGATGTCTATATCAGAAGCTTTCACTATCTCTTTTATACTGTAATAAAACTTTGCTACACAAAAAGTTCTGAGTGATCAAGTCTTGCCTCTGGCCCCAGATCAAATTCCTCTCCTCTGGAGGCCACAAATCCTGGTGTCATTCACAGCTCATAGCAGCAACCTTTCATAAGGAAGTTGTGGGACTCAATCAAATGGACAAATATAGACCTTGTGGTGGTCCAAAATGAAAAAAAAAAAATGGCAGAGAGGATATTTTAAAAATAATAGCTAAATACTTCCCAAATGAATATGATAACATACATGAATACAAAGATGATGAAATACATGAACTTTAACATCTAAAATGCTCAACAAATTCCAAGTGGAATGAGGTCAGAGACCACAACAAGTTACGTTATAATCAAACTTTCAAAAGCAAAAGACAAGAGCTTGAAATCAACAAGAAAAAGTGAGTCAAAGCATACAAGTGATGCCCAAAAAGAAAATCATCAGTTTTCTCATCAGGGACACTGAAAGCCAGAAGATAGTGGGCCCAAATATTCAAAGTGTTAAAAATAGAAACGAGCTGTCAAGAAGAATTCTATGTCTGGCACAACTATCTTTCAAAAGGGAAGAGAGATTCCCAGCTAAAAAAATAAAATTACAGTATCTTCAAAAATAATAAAATACTTAGGCATTAACTCAGAAAGTGAAAGACTTGCACAATCAAAATTTTAATTCATTCTCTAAGGAAATGAAGAGAGTCATAAGGAAACACAGCCCATGTTCATGGATTGGAAGACACTGTTGTTGAAATGTCCATACAATTCAAAGCAATCTACAGACTCACTGCCAACTCTATCAAAATCCCAATGATGTTGTTTGCATAAATAGAAAAATCCATCCTAAAATTCATATGGAATCTCAAAGGACCTTGAAGAGCCAAAGCAATTTTGAGAAATAACAAACATGCAGGACTCAATTTCTGATTTCAAGCCTTACAATAAACCTATAGTAATCAAGACAGACTGCAGCCATGAAATTAAAAGATGCTTACTCCTTGGAAGAAAAGTTATGATCAACCTACATAGCATATTCAAAAGCAGAGACATTACTTTGCCAACAACGGTCCGTCTAGTCAAGGTTATGGTTTTTCCAGTGGTCATGTGTGGATGTGAGAGTTGGACTGTGAAGAAAGTTGAGCACTGAAGAATTGATGCTTTTGAACTGTGGTGTTGGAGAAGACTCTTGACAGTCCCTTGGACTGCAAGGAGATCCAACCAGTCCATTCTGAAGGAGATCAGCCCTGGCATTTCTTTGGCAGGAATGATGCTAAAGCTGAAACTCCAGTCCTTTGGTCACCTCATGCGAAGAGTTGACTCATTGGAAAAGACTCTGAGGTTGGGGGAGACTGGAGGCAGGAGGAGAAGGGACAACAGAGGATGAGATGGCTGGATGGCATCATTGACTCGATGGACGTGAGTCTGAGTGAACTCCGGGAGTTGGTGATGGACAGGGAGGCCTGGCGTGCTGTGATTCATGGAGTCACAAAGAGTCAGACACGACTGAGCGACTTAACTGAACTGAATCAAGACAGTGTGTTACAGTTGAAACAAAGAAGCAAACAAAAAGCAAGCAAAGTAAAAAACTCAGACATACAGACCAGTGAAATGGAAAAGAAGGCTCATAGGCATACCCACATTAATGCAGCTAAATGTTTTTGACAAGCTTGACAAGATCAGTCAATGGACTGACAGTAAATGTCCATCAGTGAATGGACAAAAGCCATTCACTGAGAAGACAGTCTTTTCAATGAATTATCCTGGGACAACTGGATAACCATATGCAAACTGATGAAGCAGGACTCTTACTTAACATGATACACAAAAATTAATTCAAATGGATGAAAGGTCTACATATAACATCTAAAATCATAAATCTCTCAGAAGGAAACCTAGGACAAAAACTTCATGTCATTGAATTTGGCAATAATTTCTTGGGTAAGACTCCAAAGATGTAGGTAACACAATAAAAAAATAAACATACTGAACTTTGTGATATTAACACATGTGTATATCAGCAACACTATCATTAGAATAAAAAAAGTAACCCACAGTATTGGAGAAAATATTTGAAAATTTTATATCTGATATATACATCCAGATTATATAAAGAAATCCTAAAACTCAACAACAAAAATATAGAGTACCTAATTCAAAAATATGCAAAGGACTTGAGTGGATATTTCTCCACACAGTACATGCAAATGTCCAATATTCACATGAAAAGATGCTCAATATCAGTAATCATAAGTGAATTGCAAATCAAAGCTACAATGAGATACCAGCTCAGACCCATTAGGAGGCTACTATTCAAGTAAAGAAAAGAAAACAAGTGTTGGTGAGAATTTGGAGAATTTAGGATCCTTGTGTATTACTAGTGGAAACTGCCACAGAAAACTATGGTAATTCCTAAAAATAGAATTTCTATATAATCCAGAAAATCCACTTCTGGCATATGGCTTAAATAATTGAAAGGAAGATCATAAAAGAAAAATTGTATGCCCATTTTCATAGTAACATTATTCACAATAGCTAAAATGTGGAGGCTCCCCAAGTACCCATGGACAGGTGAATGGATAAACAAAATGTGTATACATACCATGGAATATTATTCAACTTTAAGGGATAAAGAAATTCTGCAATATATTACAACATGCATGAAACAATATTTTGCTAAGTGAAATAAGTTAGTCACAAAAAAACAAATATTGTATGATTCCATATATGTGAGGCACTTAAAGTAGTCAAAATTATAGAGATTAAAATTATAATTTTGGCTATTAAGTTGAACTCAGGGAGGAAAAGAGAGTTACTGTTTAGAGGATACAGAGCCTCAGTTTTTCAAGATGAAAAGATTTCTGAAGATGGGTGCCGGCAATGGTTTCACAATATTATGCATGTATTTAATACCACTGAACTATACTTTAATAATGTTTAAAATTGCAAATTTTATGTTATATATATTACTACAACAGAAAGTTGAAACAAAAAAAATTCTGTAGAACTTAACTCTCAGTTTAGTTTTATTTGTTCTTAATATTGTGTATGGATGAATAGGCTTAGTAGAGCCCAGGATCAGGGTCACTTGGACACCTGTTAATGGGCCAGCCGTATGACCATCTGTGGATATATTGATCTATAAGGGATGCTAAACTATCAGTGAAATAAATAGAAAATATGGAGCCAGTTAACATGGGTTACCTCACATAATTCAAACAAATAGCAAATTATAAAGTGGTTTATCTTGTATTCAGTAGATATAATAAAGCTCTTGTTTTGAACATTTGCATAGAAGAGGAAGAAATTATTCATCATTTGTTACAAACTACTGCTGCTGTGGAGGAAGCATCCTAGTAACCTTTCTTTTAGTGGGTATACATGATAATCTCAAAAACAAAGGTATTTGCCACTCTTGGAAACAGTTTTAAGAAACAGATAAGGAACAGAAAATAACATAGCTGGGGCAGAATGAAATGACTGGCAGAGAAACCCAAAAGCATGTGGGAAGAAGTCAGAAAGAGATGTCAGAAAAGTGGTCAAGAGCTAGAACACCTTAGCAGGAGACAGAAAACAGAGACATAGCTGCTGATGAGTGGGGAATGGATACTACTCCAGAGCTCAATGCTGGGCCATGGGGACTCACTTCCACCTGACTTACAGAATCTTCAGTAAATTCTACTTTTCTCCTAATTTCCTAGACAAGTGCAGTTTTGGGGGGAAGTCTGAAAATTGTGAAGAGAGGGCTTCTTATATGTGAATAATAAACAAATAATAAGGTATTCAATTTCAATTTATTTAAAATTTAGTTTACCTCTGTTTTGAATTTAATAGAATCTTGAGTTAAAGGGAAGCAGATATGAGCTTACCAAGAGCATCCTAATGTTCTGCTTGGCCTCAGGCAGATTCAACTTAGTTTATTTACCAGTGTGTGTGTGTGCTAAGTTGCTTAAGTCGGGTCCAACTCTTTTTATTACCCTATGGAATTTAGCCGTCCAAGCTCCTCTGTCCATGAGGTTCTCCAGGGAAGAATACTGGAGTGGGTTGCCATGCCCTCCTCCAGGGCATCTTCCTGACTCGGATCAAACCCACAACTTTCATGTCTTCTGCTTTGGCAGGTTCATTATCTGGAAAACCGCTTACTTACCAGAGACCTATTCAAAAGATGTCACTGTCAGTCCTTTCCATGTACTAATTAAGAGATACCTACAGCTGTGTTTAACTAAAACAGAATAGTATGAGCCATGATTAAAACAGCACCCCAGGGCAATACAGCATGATATTTCACCTCCTAAAAATGAAGCTTTTCCAGCTTACTGAGGATTTTGTTGGCTTTGGGTTTTCCTATGAAATAATTCACCAACCTGAGAATTAGAGAGTAAATATTAGAAGATGGAGTCTAAAGAGAGACACGACCAGGATTTGCAGAAAAATGGCACAAGCTTTGGTTGGTCTCCCACACGGTAATCCTATAGAGAACAAGCCCCTGAGGAACAGGCTCTATTCTGCTCTTCAGATGTATTTTTCTCAGCTTGAGGAAGACCAATAACTCTTTCTGAAACAGGAAGCAAGAACTTGAAGATATGGAGCTATTTTTAAAACCATAAAATGATTGTAAAGGAGCCTCAATTGGAAATCTGTGGAGGAGAAAGTTATAGCATTTATGCCCCCAAATGCCACCATCCAGAAACTATACATTATACAATGGCCATAAAGGAGGAAAACAGAAAGCTACCTGTTTGGTGTGAACAAAGCAGCCACTGTTCCTGCTGATAATAATAATAGCTGCTGTAACAGAATACAGAGTGAAATTTTCCAGTTGCCCTCTAATTGGCAATTAAGGTCTATATTCAAAAGAGGGTGATCAACAAAAGCGGTCGGGTACAGATACCCCCTCACCTCAGGCTTACAAAGATGGATTTGAAATTTTTCTGAAAAAACACTGGATAACTTGTCAACTCAGGATATGCAATGTATGACTGAAGGGGAGCTGTGGAAAAACCCAAAGGGTCATTTCTAAAAATACTTCTTCTTCAGAGAATAAAACACTCATGATACAAGAGAAATTACTCTCTACTTGCCCTGTGATTCCCTTCCCAGGACTAAGAAATGGCGGATAGCGTACCTTCAAGCAAATCACCCTCAGGGGTTGGGTATGTCTTCAGGAAAGAGTGATTGGCATTTCACTCATCAGCTGATATTCACAGCACTGAAAATCTGTAGCACTATCTTAGTGCTGAGAATAGAGCATTGTGAGAGAGTTCTGAGGAGCTTGACATGTGTGCCTTTGGGAATAAAAACAGAGACATTTATTTAACTGTTGCCAGACAAGACGATATTTGAACACAGACGTTTCACAAGAGTAACCCTAAACAACAGGAAAATGTATGCCATTCCCTATCCCAGATCCTAAAGAACCCCAGAAGACACAGAAGGATATGGAACCCAGTAGTTCCAGTAGCTCCTTTTGAAGAGAGAATGTTGAAGGTGTGGGTTCTTGATGGTGGCAACAAATGAAGGGACCTGTGTGTCACTCAGCCATGTCCAACTCTTTGTGACCCCATGGACTATAGTCCTCTGTAGCTCACCAGGTTTCTCTGTCCATGGAATTTTCCAGGCAAGAATACTGGAGTGGGTAGCCATTCTCATCTCCAGGGGATCTCCCCAACCCAGGGATTGAACTTGGGTCTCCTGCAGATTCTTGACAATCTGAGCCAGTAGGGAAGTCTGAAGGGACATGCACGCCCCTCTAAAAGTGGTCTTCAAATTTAAAAACTTCTGCACAGCAAAGAAGATCCTCAAGAAAGTGATAAGGTAGCTAACTGAATGGTAGAAAGTGTTTGCAAATCATACAAGTGATAAAGAGCTAATATCCAAAATATATAAAGAACTTAGACAACTCAATAGAAAAGAAATTGATCTTTCAAATGAGCAGAAGATTTGAACATAAATTTTTTTCAAAGAAGTTATACAGATGACTAACAGGTACATGAAAATATACTCAGCATCACTACTCATCAGGGAGATGTAAATCAAAACCACAATGAAATATTACCTCACATTTGTTAAAATTGCTATTTTATATATATGTATATATATATACGACAAAAAAAAAAAGTTTTGGGAAGAATACAGAGAAAGGGAAACCTTGTACACTCTTGGTAGGAATGTAAATTGGTGCAGTCACAGTGAAACACAGTATGGAGACTCCTCAACAAAACAAAGCCACTATACTCCCCAGAAAACTACTATATTCTACTTCTGGGTATTTATTTATCCAAGGAAAACAAAAGCACTAACTCAACAAGCTACATGGAAGATGACATCTGTTATTTTCACAAGTCTCTGGTCTGCATGGTAAGTCTGGTGATTTCAGGGCATGGTGTGCATTTGTAGAGGCAAAGCTTGAGAAAAACAGGGGCTGGCAAATGACCTGTATTTATGAAGGCTTGATTTCAGGGGAGTCAATCCTGCTGAGAAGGAAAGGAGGAGTTTGGTTCAAATCTCTGGTGGATAGCATACCAGCTGCTCTAGACCTTACACCACTGTTATCAAGGAGTGGAGGAAGAAATTGTCCCACATTAGTGCAGGCTGACTTCCAATGGCAGCTCTGGTGGTGTTGGAATTGCTGCTGAACACCACCCTCAATGGACAGTGTGACATTGACCAGGTGGCAGTGATCAAGACCATCCCTAAAATAAAAGAAATACAAAAAAGTGAAATGGTTGTCTGAGGAGGCCTTACAAATAGCTGAGAGAAGAAGAGAAGCAAAAGGCAAAGGAGAAAGGAAAGATATACCCATTTGAATACAGAGTTCCAAAGAATAAAAAGGAGAGATAAGAAAGCCTTCCTCAGTGATCAATGCAAAGAAATAGAGGAAAAGAACAGAATGGGAAAGACTAGAGATCTCTTCAAGAAAATTAGAGATACCAAGGGAATATTTCATGCGAAGATGGGCTCGATAAAGGACAGAAATGGTATGGACCTACAGAAGCAAAAGATATTAACAGGAGATGGCAAGAATACACAGGAGAACTATACAAAAAAGATCTTCTTGACCCAGATAACCACGATGGTGTGATCACTCACCTAGAGCCAGACATCTTAGAATGTGAAGTTAAGTGGGCCTTAGGAAGCATCACTACGAAAAAAGCTGATAGAGGTGATAGAATTCCAGTTGAGCTATTTCAAATCCTGAAAGATGATGCTGTGAAAGTGATGCACTCACTATACCAGCAACTTTGGAAAATTCAGCAGTGGCCACAGGACTGGAAAAGATCAGTTTTCATTCCAATCCCAAAGAAGGGCAATGCAAAATAATATTCAAACTACAGCACAATTGTACTAATCTCACACTCTAGCAAAGTAATGCTCAAAATTCTCCAAGCCAGGCTTCAGCAGTATGTCAACTGTGAGCTTCCAGATGTTCAAGCTGGATTTAGAAAAGGCAGAGGAACCAGAGATCAAATTGCCAACATCCATTGGATAATAGAAAAATAAGAGAAATTCAGGAAAACAGCTACTTCTGCTTTATAGATTAGGTCAAAATAAGAGAAATTCAGGAAAACAGCTACTTCTGCTTTATAGATTAGGTCAAAACCTTTGACTGTGTGGATCACAGCAAACTGAGGAAAATTCTTCAAGAGATGGGAATACCACACCACCTTACCTGCCTCCTGAAAAATCTGTATACAGGTCAAGAAGCAACAGTTAGAACTGGACATGGAACAACAGACTGGTTCCAAATTGGGAAAGGAGTACGTCAAGTCTGTATATTGTCATTTAACTGTATGCAGAGTACATGCTGGGCTGGATGAAGCTCAAGCTGGAATCAAGATTGCTGGGAGAAATATCAATGTAGATGATACCACCCTTATGGCAGGAAGTGAAGAGGAACTAAAGAGCCTGTTGATGAAAGTGAAAGAGGAGAATGAAATAGCTGGCTTAAAACTCATCATTCAAAAAACTAAGATCATGGCATCCGGTCCCATCACTTCATGGCAAATAGAGGGGGAAACAATGGAAACAGTGACAGACTTTATTTTCTTGGGTTCCAAAATCACTGCAGCCATGAAATTAAAAGACACTTGCTCCTTGGAAGAAAAACTATGATGAACCTAGACAGCATATTTAAAAGCAGAAGACATTACTTTGCTGACAAAGGTCTGTCTAATCAAAGCTATGGTTTTTCCAGTTGTCATGTAGGGATGTGAGAGTTGGACTATAAAGAAGGCTAAAGAACTGAAGAATTGATGCTTTTGAACTGTGCTGTTGGAGAAGACTCTTGAGAGTTCCTTGGACTGCAAGGAGATCAAACCAATGAATCCTAAAGGAAATCAGTCCTGAATATTCATTGGAAGGACTGATGTTGAGGGTGAAACTCCAATACTTTGACGACCTGATGTGAAGAACTGACTCAAAGACCCTGGTGCTGGGAAAGATTGAAGGCAGGAGGAGAAGGGGACAACAGAGGATATGATGGCTGGATGGCATCATCAAGTCAATGGACATGAGTTTGAACAAGCTCTGAGAGTTGCTGGCATGCTGCAGTCCATGATGTTGCAGAGTCATACATGACTGAGCGACTGAACTAAACTGAACCACGCTCAACAGATCTGCATCCACCCAAGAACCATCTATCTCTCCTGACTTGGCTATGCTTTCTCTTTATTCTGACTTCAGTATTGACGGAAGCTGGAATTGTGAAGTAAGCTGATTGACTACTGGTTAGGTAACTGACTCTTTTGTTTCCAACTGTATCACCTGACTCATCAAAAGAATAGAGTGTGACAATTCAAAAACATTATTTATTTATATTAGCATTATTTATAATAACTAATATACAAAAGTAGGAAGTCAAGAAACACCGGGAGTAACAGGCAAACTTGGCCTTGGTATGTGGAATGAAGCAGGGCAAAGACTAATAGAGTTTTGCCAAGAAAATGCACTGGTCATAGCAAACACCCTCTTCCAACAACACAAGAGGACTCTACACATGGACATCACCAGATGGTCAACACCAAGATCAGATTGATTATATTCTTTGCAGCCAAAGATGGAGAAGCTCTATATAGTCAACAAAAACAAGCCGACTGTGGCTCAGATCATCAACTCCTTATTAACAAATTCAGACTTAAATTGAAGAAGGTAGGGAAAACCACTAGACCATTCAGGTATGACCTAAAACAAATCCCTTATGATTATACAGCGGAAGTGAGAAATAGATTTCAGGGCCTAGATCTGATAGATAGAGTGCCAGATGAACTATGGAATGAGGTTCATGACATTGTACAGGAGACAGGGATCAAGACCATCTCCATGGAAAAGAAATGCAAAAAAGCAAAATGGCTGTCTGGGGAGGCCTTACAAATAGCTGTGAAAAGAAGAGAGGCGAAAAGCAAAGGAGAAAAGGAAAGATATAAGCATCTGAATGCAGAGTTCCAAAGAATAGCAAGAAGAGATAAGAAAGCCTTCTTCAGTGATCAATGCAAAGAAATAGAGGAAAACAACAGAATGGGAAAGACTAGAGATCTCTTCAAGAAAATTAGAGATACCAAGGGAACATTTCATGCAAGGATGGGCTCGATAAAGGACAGAAATGGTATGGACCTAACAGAAGCAGAAGATATTAAGAAGAGGTGGCAAGAATACACAGAAGAACTGTACAAAAAAGATCTTCACGACCCAGATAATCATGATGATGTGATCACTAATCTAGAGCCAGACATCTTGGAATGTGAAGTCAAGTGGGCCTTAGAAAGCATCACTACGAACAAAGCTAGTGGAGGTGATGGAATTCCAGTTGAGCTGTTTCAAATCCTGAAAGATGATGCTGTGAAAGTGCTGCACTCAATATGCCAGCAAATTTGGAAAACTCAGCAGTGGCCACAGGACTGGAAAAGGTCAGTTTTCATTCCAATTCCAAAGAAAGGCAATGCAAAAGAATGCTCCAATTACCGCACAATTGCACTCATCTCACATGCTAGTAAAGTAATGCTCAAAATCCTCCAAGCCAGGCTTCAGCAATACGTGAACCGTGAACTCCCTGATGTTCAAGCTGGCTTTAGAAAAGGCAGAGGAACCAGAGATCAAATTGCCAACATCCGCTGGATCATGGAAAAAGCAAGAGAGTTCCAGAAAAACATCTACTTCTGCTTTATCGACTATGCCAAAGCCTTTGACTGTGTGGATCACAATAAACTGTGGAAAATTCTGAAAGAGATGGGAATACCAGACCACCTAACCTGCCTCTTGAGAAATCTGTATGCAGGTCAGGAAGCAACAGTTAGGACTGGACATGGAACAACAGACTGGTTCCAAATAGGAAAAGGAGTGCGTCAAGGCTGTATATTGTCACCCTGCTTATTTAACTTATATGCAGAGTACATCATGAGAAACGCTGGACTGGAAGAAACACAAGCTGGAATCAAGATTGCCGGGAGAAATATCAATAACCTCAGATATGCAGATGACACCACCCTTATGCCAGAAAGTGAAGAGGAACTAAAAAGCCTTTTGATAAAAGTGAAAGAGGAGAGCGAAAAAGTTGGCTTTAAAGCTCAACATTCAGAAGATGAAGATCATGGCATCCAGTCCCATCACTTCATAGGAAATAGATGGGGAAACATTGGAAACAGTGTCAGACTTTATTTTTTTGGGCTCCAAAATCACTGCTGATGGTGACTGCAGCCATGAAATTAGAAGACGCTTACTCCTTGGAAGAAAAGTTATGTCCAACCTAGATAGCATTTTCAAAAGCAGAGACATTACTTTGCCGACTAAGGTCCGTCTAGTCAAGGCTATGGTTTTTCCTGTGGTCATGTATGGATGTGAGAGTTGGACTGTGAAGAAGGCTGATCGCCGAAGAATTGATGCTTTTGAAGTGTGGTGTTGGAGAAGACTCTTGAGAGTCCCTTGGACTGCAAGGAGATCCAACCAGTCCATTCTGAAGGAGATCAGCCCTGGGATTACTTTGGAAGGAATGATGCTAAAGCTGAAACTCCAGTACTTTGGCCACCTCATGCGAAGAGTTGACTCATTGGAAAAGATTCTGATGCTGGGAGGGATTGGGGGCAGGAGGAGAAGGGGACGGCTGAGGATGAGATGGCTGGATGGCATCACTGACTCGATGGACATGAGTCTGTGTGAACTGCGGGAGTCGGTGATAGACAGGGAGGCCTGGCGTGCTGCAGTTCATGGGGTCGCAAAGAGTCGGACATGACTGAGTGAATGAACTGAACTGAACTGAATATACAAAGCCAACCTAAGTGCCCATTAACAGATGAATGGATAAAAGGAATGTGATATATAGATATAAAATGTGAGATAGATATGTAATGTGATAAATTTCATATATATATATGTATGTATTATTAAGTCATAAAAATGAAATCTTGCTTTTTTCAACAAAGATAGACCTTGAGGGCAGTTATGTTAAGTGAAATAAATCACATAGAGAAATACAAATACTGCATGATCTCACTTATATGGTAAAAAAAAAAAAAAAAAAAAAACAGAAAACAAGCTCATAGATACAAAGATGTGATTGGTGACTTCCAGACTTCCATTGGCAAAGGCTAGGGGATGAGTGAAATGGCTGAGGAAATAAAAAGTTACAAACTATCAGTTATAAGATAAATAAGTCCCAGTACAGGATGGTTCTACATTAATAACACTGCCTTACACATTTGAAAGTTGCTAAGAGTAGATTTGCAAAACTCTCAGCACAAGAAGAAAATCTATAACTGTGTTTACTGATGCATGCTAAGTTGTTCAGTGGTATCTGACTCTTTGGGACCCTCTGAACTGTAGCCTGTCAGGCTCCTCTGTCCATGGGATTCTCCAGGCAAAAACATTGGAGTGAGTTGCCATTTCCAATTCCAGGGGATCTTCCCAAACCAGGGATTGAACCCATGTTTCTTATGTCTCCTTCATTGGCAGGTGAGTTCTTTATCCCTGGCTCCACCTGGGAAGCCCTAATCACCTGTTAGTGATAGATGCCAACAAGATTTATTGTGGTGATCATTTTGCAGTATGTATAAATATCAACTAATCATGTTGAACAAATAAAACTAGTATAATGTTGTATATCAATTACACCTCAAAAAGTGGCCTTCAGTGAAACACAAGCTGGAGAAATCTGGATATCTCTGCAGGAAAATCAGACACTTCATATACATACTGCTATGTCTTCAAATGCCCCCACACATCAGGGGATGGCCAGGAGCCATTCTGCATCATTCCGGCACCTACCACACCCCAGTACCTATGACCGTAACTGTTTCATCACAGCTCTTCACACAAGATCCAGAAGAGGAATGGCTACAGTGATTAAACAAGCCATGCTCAATTTTCACTCAAATATTTTTCATCCTCAGTTCAAGTCAGTGATGAAGGAAACAAAGGCTTGAAATTCTCAACAAGATTGGATTTATAAACTATCCTGGACTGAGCTTAATAATCATAAATAAGCAAAAAATTATGAAATTGTATAATTGCATCTTGAGATGGGAAAATGAGCTTCTATTTAGCTAGTTGAAAACAGTGAACTGAGAAGAAAAAATTTATATATTAGACTATATTTTTCTGCAAAACTCCATGTTCTGTTTCACATATCCCTCAAACCCTAAAAAAAATGGCATTATTATACCAATTTTGCAGATAAAGAAACTGAGGATGAGAACATCTTGCCCAAAGTGATAGAGAGCATAATTTAGATTCAAATTTGGTACTGACACTCTCAAATCCTATGCTTTGTTCAATACACTGCAATGTATTACCCTGGTTTCTTTGACCCAAGCCACATTGATTTCTTTAACATAAAAATATTACGATAAAGCATACAGCCAACTGGAAATGGTTTTAGGTTCAATTCCTTAGAAGGAAAGTTATGACCAACCTCGACTGCATATTAAAAAGCAGAGACATTACATTGTCAACAAAAGTCTATCTAGTCAGTTCAGTTCACTTCAGTCGCTCAGTCATGTCCAACTCTTTGCAACTCCATGAACCACAGCATGCCAGGCCTCCCTGTCCATCATCAACTCCCGGAGTCCACCCAAACGCATGTCCATTGTGACGGTGATGCCATCCAACCATGGCATCCTCTGTTGTCCCCTTCTCCTCCTGCCCTCAATCTTTCCCAGCATCAGGGTCTTTTCAAATGAGTCAGCTCTCTGTATCAGGTGGCCAAAGTATTAGAGTTTCAGCTTCAACATCAGTCCCTCCAATGAGCACCCAGGACTGATCTCCTTTAGGATGGACTGGTTGGATCTCCTTGCAGTCCAAGGGAGTCTCAAGAGTCTTCTTCAACACCACAGTTCAAAAGCATCAGTTTTTCTGTGCTCAGCTTTCTTTATAGTCCAACTCTCACATGCATACATGACTAATGGAAAAACCATAGCCTTGACTAGACGGACCTCTTTTGGCAAAGTAACGTCTCTGCTTTTTAATATGCTGTCTGCTGCTGCTAAGTCGCTTCAGTCGTGTCCGACTCTGTGCGACCCCATAGACAGCAGTCCACCAGGCTCCCCTGTCCCTGGGATTCTCCAGGCAAGAACACTGGAGTGGGTTACCATTTCCTTCTCTGATGCATGAAAGTGAAAAGTGAAAGTGAAGTCGCTCAGTCATGTCCAACTCTTCATGACCCCATGGACTGCAGCCTACCAGACACCTCCATCCATGGGATTTTCCAGGCAAGAGCATTGGAGTGGATTCGCCTTCTCCAAACATGCTGTCTAGGTTGGTCATAACTTTCCTTCGAAGGAGCAAGCGTCTTTTAATTTCATGGCTGCAATCACCATCTGCAGTGATTTTAGAGCCCAGGAAAATAAAATCAGCCACTGTTAGGGCTATGGTTTTTCCAGTAGTCATGTCTGGATGTGAGAGTTGGACTATAAAGAAAGCTGAATGCCGAAGAATTGATGCTTTTGAATGATGGTGTTGGAGAAGACTCTTGAGAGTCCCTTGGACTGCAAAGAGATCAAACCAGTCCATCCTAAAGGAGATCAGTCCTGGGTGTTCATTGGAAGGACTGATGTTGAATCTGAAACTCCAATACTTTGGCCACCTGATACAGAGAGCTGACTCATTTGAAAAGACCCTGATGCTGGGAAAGATTGAGGGCAGGAGGAGAAGGGGACAACAGGGGATGCGATGGTTGGATGGCATCATGGACTCAATGGATGTGGGTTTGGGTGGACTCCAAGAGTTGGTGATCGAGGGGGAGGCCTGGTGTGCTGCGGTTCATGGTGTCGCAAAGAGTCAGACACGACCGAGTGACTGAGCTGAACTGAACTGAACTGATATATTTGAAAAGTATGGCCTCAATATGCCTTACTAATGCTGATAATGGAAATTGTTTCAACCTCCTTATTAAATGTTGTATATGTTATTACATCTACCCTGTGTGGTAAGGATCTGTGACAGTTAATTTTTTGAGGTCAGTTTGGTACCCAGTTGTTTCATCAAACAGTATAAATATGACCTGTTAAGGTATTTGTGGATGTCATTAGTATTTCCAATCAGTTGACTTTAAGTGAAACGGATGTGAGTGTGTCTCATCCAATCAATACAACAAAGACTTAAGAGTAAAGACTGAAGCTTCTGCAAGAAGTAAGTCTGCCTGAAGACAATAAAATAGAAATCTGATCTGAATTTCCAGCCTGCTGGTCTGCCCTACAAACTTCAGACTCAAAACTACATCAACCCTAATCTAAATTTCTACCTATGCATTACAGATTTATCAGCTCTCATAATCTTGTTAGTCAGTTCTTTAAAATCAGTTTGTGTCTGTGTATTTGTTTCTATTTTTCTCTCTCATCGTCTCCCTCTCTAGGGAACTCTGATTTAAAGTATCCATCTTTTTAATTTAGAGATGAAATTTAGAACATATAGGATATTTTCCCAAAGAGCCAAATGATAGGTCTAATAATTGAAGGTAGATATTTATCTTTGATATTTCTTTCTTGGATGCCAACTAATGCCTCAAATTATATCTACCTCAGAAATAAACACATACTTTCTTACTTTCTCGTGTTGTTGTTGCTGCTGTCGTTCAGTAGTCCAGTCATGTCTGATTCTTTGTGACCCCATGGACTGCAGTGTGCCAGGCCTCCGTGTCCCTCACCATCACCCGAGGTTTGACCAAGTTCATGTCTATTGCGTCAGTGATGCCATCCAGCCATCTCATTCTCTGTCACCCTCTTCTCCTTTTGCCCTCAATCTTTCCCAGCATCAGGGACTTTTCCAACCTTCCCCCAAATACTCAAATATACTTTATTTTTTGGAAGTCAAGCACTGTTCTGCCATATGTCAAAGAGAGGTAACTCATGGGCACATGCACTTACACCCTTCTGAAGTGCCAAGGCTGGGCATCTGGAGAAAAAGTGACGATGAGAAGAGAGTCCATTGAATGATGGCTCCAGAGAGACCAGTCCAGCTACTTCTGCCCACCCTTCACTCTTTTAACACAGTGGACCTTTGAAAACCACATGCTCAGCAATGCTTGCTTCAGTCAGAGCCTTAGACTCTCTCTCTGCTTAATATTTATATTTTCTTACTACAGACTTATCTTCTTGCTTCTCATTTTTTTTTTTTTTTGATATGTAGTTGATCTACAATGTTATGTTAGTTTCAGGTATACAGCTAAGTGATTCAGCTATATATATACACATATATATGTATATATAATATATACAAATATGTACATCATTTTCCAGATTATTTTTCCTTTAAGCTATTAAAAAATATTATATAAAGTTAGTTCTCTGTGCTTTAGAGTAAGTCCTTTTTGATTATCTATTTTATACATAGTAGTGTGTATAATTTAACCCCAAACTCTGAATTTATCCTCCCCTTTCCCCTTTGGTAACCATAAGCTTGTTTTCTATATTTGTGGATCTATTTCTATTTTTTAATAAATTCATTGGTATCCTTTTTTAGATTTCACATATAAGCAATATTATAGGATATCTTTCTCTGTCTGACTTATCTCACTAAATATGGTAATCTCTAGGTCCATCTATTTTCCTGCAAAAAGCATTATTCCATTCTTTTTTTATGAGGAACCCTCCCACTGTTGGTGGGAATATAAATTGGTACAGCAACTATGGAAAATAGTATGGAGATTGCTTAAAATTAAAAACAGAATTATCATAAGATCCTGCAATCATACTCTGAGGAAAAGATCCAGACAAAGCTCTAGTTTGAAAAGATGCACTCTTATATTCACAGCAGCACTATTTTCAAGATCCAAGACATGGAAGCAACCTAAAAATGCCCATTGACTATTGAATGAATAAAGGAGATGTGGTACATATATACAATGGAATATTATTCAGCTTTTCATCTATTTTTCCCCTTAGACCTACTTTCTCCACTTTGTAGTTCCCAGATAGTCCCTCTATTCAGTGATTGGAACCCTAGACCTTTACCTTGGATTCAGAGATTCAGCAAAAGTCTTCAGTGGCAGCAGGTTCTGTAGGAGAGCCTGATTCTATATGTCATTTAAGTCTTTTGTGACAGCAGACTTCTACCCGTTGTACAAGTTCACCCTCATAATAGTGCTATGCATTGGGAAGATCATTGTCATCTGAACTTGACAAGTAAGGACAGTGAGATCTAAAAAAGTTTAACATGTTTTCCTAAGGTTTCAAGTAGACAGAATCTAAACTGGGGCCCAGGTCTCTTCAATCTTCATCAGATTAGCTTACTTCCACTAACTGGCTCCAGCTCTTTGTCTTGATGGGATGCTTGCCATTCAGTTTGAGATTTTAGTTATAACTTCTGAAAAAGAGGCAGAAACTAACTTTTGATTTGGAATATTTTAATTAGCTATACAGGGTCACATGTTTTAATTGAATAATTTTTTAATCCTTTATTCTGTGTCTGGAAAAATATAGTAACAAAAAAAGCTATATGAAAGTGGGTACCTATAATACAGCTAACACCATTACTACTTATTTTAGAAAACACTACTGACATGCAGCCTGCCCACAAAATGTGCAGTTGTCAAACTGACAAAAACTCAGATTCTTCCTAGAGAATATTGACCACTCATATTCCAAAGGGTCATGAGTAGGAACAAGAAGAATATACTGGAATACTAGCAATTTTTTCAGATTGTTTTTACAGAGAAAAATGTAATTGCCATAAAAATCAAAGTATTTTTACTTACAAACTTACTTACTAAACAGAAAATCTAAATAGATTTCAATATCATTGTAACTTTTTAATGAACAACTACCATAGGCTAGGCATTCATCTAGAAGTGGCATATGCATAATATAAATTAATTTCACAAAAATCTTGTGTGCATTTTACAGAGGAGAAAACAGAAGTCAGAGAGGTCAAATAAACTGTCACAGCAACTTATTTGCAGAGCTGCGGTTTTATTCAGGGCTGAAAGTATCCAAAACTTATACCATTTATATTCCACCTGCCTGTAAATGATAGATTTTCTCATAAATTGGCATCACTGTTATGCTTTTGTATGCATCTTCATTCCTTCCTTTTCCTTTACTGCCCCATGAAAATGGGAGTATCAGGAAAGAGGGACATTTGGATTTTACTCCTATGGTATGAGCCTCAGGTATAGTGTTCCAGGCTTTATAGAAAAAGTAGATCACTTTACATGTCATTATTCACAGGGAGGATGACCCAGAGCATTCAGTGATGGCAAGGATGCCAATGTATTGATGGTAACAATAGCATTGATGGTGGAAATGACTGGTACAATGGCGCCCTTTCTTGGGTACAAGTTAAGAGAGGAATCACATACAATATTTGCAGGAGAGTCTTGATTCTTTTTGTGTCTTGTTTTATAAGGGCTGCCAGCGTTCATCAACAGCTCTGCTGGCAGAAGAATGCCTGGAGCTCAGCTCCCTACACTGTAAAAACAAAAGGTGTTTCTTTTTTCTTTACCCTTTTCTTAGGTGAAAACCTGAAGAGTACATATAAATTACAAGAACAGGAAAGGGATTTGTGAGAAGATTCTGGAGGAAGTGTAAGGATTTGAAGTTTGAGATGTAGCTGGATATAAACTGATACTGAAGTCTACAAAGTATTACTGCAGAATGTAAAATAAAAAGTAACTTAAAAATATAGGGAAGAAAGGTCAACAACAGCACATCTTCTGTGTTTTCATCAGAGCAAAGGAAAATGCTTACAACAAATATACTGTCTTTACTTTCCAAGAAAATGAGACATCTGTCTCTTAAATTTGTTTGTTTGGGGCATACCAAAAAAGTGGACATGAAAATACTTTAAATACTGCCTGATACAACTGCTAATCTAATGAAGATTCATATATAAAATTGCACATAGCTATGTATATATTTATATTAGTATATTGTGTTGTATTATATTGTAGGGTTATTGTTTGCTGCTGTTTAGTCTCTAAGCTGTTTCTGACTCTTTGCAACCCCATGAACTGTAGCGTACCAGGCTATTCTGTCCATGGGATTTCCCAGGCAAGGATGGTGATGTGGGTTGCCATTTCCTTCTCCAGGAGATCTTCCCAATACAGAGATCGAACACATGTCTCCTGCCCGGCAGGCATATTCTTTACCACTGAGCCATCTGGGAACCCCATATTGTAGCGTGCATATTCTTTAAACCCATCGAATAGAAGGACTCCACAGATCACTCACTGTAGGGTCTCTTTCCACCCTGACACAGACTCCACCAAGTCCCTGTTCCTAGCCTCCACCATGATTCAGCAAAAATCAAGCACAAACCACATTTCTTGAAGTTTCAGCTCTAATCCTTCCTCTACATATGTATTTAGCTCTATTTCTTGATAGCTTTTCTTTTTTAAATTTTTTGCTGAAGTATAGTTGATTTATAATGTGTTAATTTCTGCTGCATAGAAAAGTGATTCAGTTATAAATATATATATATTCTTTTCCACATTTTTTCTATTATAGTTTATCATAGGATAATAAATATAGTTTTCTGAACTTTATTGTAGCACCTGTTGTGTATCCATTCCCTGTGTACTAGCTTACATCTGTTAATCACAAACTCTCACTCCACCTCTCCCCCATTCCTTCCCCTTTGGTAACCACCCACGTGTTCTCTATGTCTACGAGTCTGCTTCTGTTTTGTAGATAGGTTCATTTGTGTCATATTTTAAATTCTATATACTCCACCATCTTCGTCAGTATAGTGTTGACTATCTGCGGGAGACTGGGATTCAATTCCCCCACAGGGAGGCATCGCACCCTTGGGCTTCTCACCCTTGGTAACAACCCATCTGTTCTCTACGTCCATGAGTCTGTTTCTGTTTTATAGATAAGCTCATTTGTATCACATTTTAGATTCTATATATAAGTAATATTAATTATATATCCTTTCTCTATCTGACTTCACTTAGTATGATAACCTCTGCTGCTGCTGCTGCTAAGTCACTTCAGTCGTGTCTGACTCTGTGTGACCCCATAGACGGTAGCCCACCAGGCTCCCCCGTCCCTGGGATTCTCCAGGCAAGAACACTGGAGTGGGTTGCCATTTCCTTCTCCAATGCATGAAAGTGAGAAGTGAAAGTGAAGTCGCTCAGTCGTGTCCGACTCAGCGACCCCATGGACTGCAGCCCACCAGGCTTCTCCGTCCCTGTCTCTTATACACATCTCAGGCATTGAAGCCAAATCCCAAGCNGGTTGCCATTTCCTTCTCCAATGCATGAAAGTGAGAAGTGAAAGTGAAGTCGCTCAGTCGTGTCCGACTCAGCGACCCCATGGACTGCAGCCCACCAGGCTCCTCCGTCCATGGGATTTTCCAGGCAAGAGTACTGGAGTGGGGTGCCATTGCCTTCTCCGATGATAACCTCTAGGTCCATCTATGTTGCTGCAAATGGCATTATTTTATTCTTTTTGTGACTAAATAGCATTCCATTATATATATGCTCCAGATCTTCTTTGATGTTCAGTCACCAAGTCATGTCTGACTTTTCGTGACCCTGTGGACAGCAGCACACCAGGCTTCCCCATCCCTCACCATTTCCTGGAGCTTGCCCAAGTTCATGTCCATTGAACTGGTGACCCTATCCAACCATCTCATCCTCTGTCACCCTCTTCTCCTTCTGCCTTCAAACTTTCCCAGCATCAGGGTCTTTTCAAATGAGTCTGCTGTTCGCATTATAACATTCTATCTCTTTGTTTCCTAACCCTGGAACTTGATATTTGATACCATTCTGAAAATAAGTCACTTTCTTTTTTCTACTGTGGCTCTCCTGACTTGGGTTATACTACTTGTGGCTAAACAAGGTCCTGCCCCAAATTTCACAAGCTCCAGACACTAGAGCTTATTTTGTCTTGTATTCTATTTATTCTAGATATTGGCAAGATTTTATCTAGCTGGCTAGATAGAAAATATTTGTTCAAAACCTAAAATCACAGGCTTCATTTATAGTTTCTAATTCCTGTTAAAAGTACTGTGGAAAGAAAAGAGGCTTTGGGGAATCAAAGCTATCTAGATTCAAATTCAAAATCTAGGAAAACTTTCACTTCTAAATGACAAAAGTGATCATTTGAAAGTAAAGCTATTTTGAAAAAGGAGAATCACAAAAGTGAAAGTGAACACATTTGACTATGTAAAAATTTGAAGAGAAAAAATGTTCTGTAGACACAGTCAAAACAAAAGTAAAGGGCAAATGGAAAATTGGGAGTAAATATTTGTAGGAAATACTGACATTTGAAGACATTATTTTTCAACACATGAAGAGCCCTTGACAATTATAAGAAAAAACCATTACTACTCTGAGCAATAAATTGACAAATGACAGGATAGGGTAATCACAAGGCAAGCAATGGAATGATCCATAGAATTTGAAACAGAGTTATCTGAAATAATAAAATGATAAAATTAAAAACAACACATGGATTTCATTTCTACCTAAAAAGGCATATTTTTTAATGATTTATTTATTCATTTGGCTGTATAAGGTCTTAGTTGCAGCACATGGGATCTTTCATTGTGATGCAAGGACTCTCTAGGTATGGTGTGCAGACTTAGTTGTTCCATGGCATATGGGCTCTCATTTCCCCAACAAAGGATCAAGCTCACGCCCCTGCACTGCAAGGTGGATTCTTAACCACTGAACTACTAAGGAAGTCCTCAGAACTTTTTTTTTTTAATGAGTACTGTTTGATAGTGCTATGAGAAGTCAGGCAATTATTTCCTTGCATAACTAGCTCTCAGGCGTCATTTAGAACTTTCAAGGTCACTTCCTCTTAGAGTCCTCTGACCGCCTAACCAATGTTTGCCCTCTCTCTCCAACACTGCTTTCTTTCCTTCATAGGGCTGATCACCATCTGGCATCTTTTTTTTTTTTGCTACTAGTTATTGTTTTCCCACTAAAATATAAGAAACCTGAGAATAAGACCCTATCTGACTTTTCTGGCTAACATCTAGAAAAAGTTCCCATTTCATTGTATGACTCAGTAAACACACACTGATTGAAAGCTTGGAAGGAATGCATATTTTACACTTATGAATCACAGTTCTGCAATATACATCAAAAAGCTATCAAAATAGTCTTCTTTTTAACTTGGGAATCCCACTTCTACAGATTTATTCCCAGCAAATAATCAGAAATACACATTAAGATTTATATGCAATGATAGTCATTTCAGTATTATTTATAATAGCAAAATTGGAAAAATAATATAAATATCCAAAAATACAGGAATGGGTAAATAAATTATAGTGCATATCAAGTATGTAAAATTATGCAATCATAAAAAGTCATGTTTTTGAAAATTATTTTATGACCTGATTTTTTTAACTGAAATAAAACCAGTACATAAAAATTTATATACTGAATAATCTCTATTTTGCTAATGCATGTATATAAAGGAAGATATCCTAAATGTGTTATGATTCACTGGTCTTTGGATTCATTATTTCCTTTACGTCAATTTGCTATTGTGTAAGTAATTGTTTCTGAAGTAATCCTTGTATTTTACCATGTTAATTTCCCCATCATTACTAATGTCTGTGTATCTATGTGTATGTGTGTGCACATGTGCATGTGCTCAGTCGTGTCCAACTGACTCTTTGCGACCCCACGGACTGTAGTGTAGCCCCCCAGACTTCTCTGCCCATGGGATTCTCCAAGCAAGAATACTGAAAGGGGTTGCCATGTCCTCCTCTAGGGGATCTTCCTGACCCAGGGACTGAACCCAGAACCCTTACATCTCCTGCATTGATAGGCAGGTTCTTCACCACTATGGCCACCTGGGAAGTCCCATTATGACCTCATTTAACCTTAATTACCTTCAGAGAGGCGGAGAGGAAGGAAAACAGCATTCAGTCCATGACTCCACATGTAATACTCCTACATACACAATGACACCAAATTCTGGTGAGGATGTGGAACAGCAGAAACTCTCATAATTTGTTGCTGGGAATGCAAAATGGTAAATCCTTTTTAGCCAAGCACTTAGGAGGTTTCTTACAAAACTAAATACATCATACCATACAATGAATCAATCACACTCCTTGCTTTTTAACCAAAGCATTTGAAAATGTATGCTTGCACAAAAACTTACACACAGATATTCATAGAAGCTTTCTTCCTAACTCTCAAAATTTAGAAGCAACCAAGATGTCCTTCAGTAAGTGAACGCATAAATAAATAGTGGTACATCTAGACAATAAAATATTATTCATTGAGATCTCAAGCCTTAAAAAGACATGGAAGAATCTTAAATGCACATTATTAAGTGAAAGAAGCCAATTCAAAGGCTACATATTGGATGAATCTAAATATATCACATTCTAGAAAATACAAAACTATGGAGGCAATTAAAATATCAGTTGTTGTCATGAGTGGGTAGGAAAGAGAAATAGGCAAAGCACAGAGAATTTTTAGATCAGTGAAAATACAATATTATAATGATAGATACATGTTATTATTCATTTGTCAAATCCATAGAATCTACAATACCAAAAGTGAACCCTAAGGCAAACAATAGAATTAGGGTGATTATGCTGTGTCAATATAGGTGTATCTTTGGTTAAAAAATAAATAAATAAATCTGGTAAGTCATGTTGATAATAGGGAAGGCTAAGAATGTGTGGAGCTGGTGGTATATGAGCAATCTTTTTTCTTCCTCTTGATTCTGTTGTAAACCTAAAACTGCTCTAAAAATTGACTTAAAAAAAAAAATTAGAGCAAAATAGTTGCAAAAATTGATAAAGACAAAAATGAAACAAAGCATAATGTTATCACTCTAACAAATGTCAGGAAAAGATAAAGACTACAAAAAGAAAAATAAATGGCATAAATTTTAAAGTCAATTGCATATAAATCATGTGATAAGGTATCTAGAATAAATCCAAATATGCTATAATCACAATAAAAGTGACTCAGTTAAAACCCTGTCCTCCACTCTGTAATATAGAAACTGTCACATTTTGTAATGTAATAGAAAACAGAATTGGGAATATGTTATTTACAAAACACACTCAAAACAAATGGCTCAACAAGATTGAAATTGCTTTAAAAATAGCATATATAATAAAGTTTTTTATTTTAATATCACTTATAGTTTAAAAAATATGACTGGGAAATTTTTTATTAACAAATAGAAGAAAGATGGTGTTATAGGATCTGTTGCATGGAAAGCACAAAGAAGAGTTCAGCTTTATTTGAAGTAAAAATGAGACAGATCGTTCCAATGACACACAATCACCTTATACATGTTTTTAAGAGTACTCTCTGTCTTTATCATTTCCTGGTTGCTCAGATAGCAAAGAGTCTGCCTGCAGTGCAGTAGACCCATGTTCTGATACCCAGGTCGGGAAGATACCGTGGAGAAGGAAATGGCAATCCATTCCAGTATTCTTACCTAGAAAATCCCATGGATGGAGAAGCCTGGCAGGGGTCTCAAAGAGTAGGACACTACTGAGCAAATTCACTCTTCATCATTTTCTAGTGCTTTAGAGGAAGAACACTTTGGCTAATAATATGTATTTCCTACCCAACATCATCTTTTTTTTGCTATTGATGGAAAAAAATGTTAAAACTTAGAAAAGTGAAAGATAATTAGTGACTCATTATTGAAAGACAGCAGCACAATGAGGATCCTGCAGAGTGCTTTGTGAAATGAAGAAGACAGGTAACTCATGTCCTCTCCTCACATGAAGTTACAATCTCATCAGAGATTTTACACAGAGGAAGTGGCAAACCCAATGGACATGACATTCCCGACATCCACTATAGGGCCGACACAAGCACAAGGGAAGCTCATTGGAGTTCCATTAATTCCTGTAAACTCCACTTCTCCATTTCCTACGTTCCCTTCCTCCAAAATAGCTGATTATTCCTCTCTTCAAATCTTCAGATACCTAGTCACTTCCAAGTTTTGCATGTATCAGACTGCAGCATTTGCTTAAAGTCTACCTCCTCATTTAGTATACTGTAAATCCCTTGAAACTGAAAATTAATCTTATTATTCTTGCAAATTTTGAATGCTGGATATTGTGCATCAAAATAACAAAAATTTAATAAAAATAGACTGGGAGAGAGCCTTGAGGAGTGGGTAAAAGAAGGCATCTCAGGGATTAAAAAAATATATATATATATTTTGATTAATTCAAAAGGTTGGGAGTGAGTGTGAAAGCCAAGATACCCTCCACAGAAGGTATGTGTTGAGTAGCAAGTTTTGGCAAATAAAGTTTACTTAATGTGGTTCTGTTAGCAAAGTCTAATGGGATTTGTGACTGGGGTTTCTCTTTCTTTCCATTTTTCATTATTTAAAAAAAAATTTTTTTTTTTTCCACAAATTCAAAGCATCATATGTCTAGGATATGACTTTTGGTTTGTTTGTTTGCTGTGTGTTTAACCAAAAAGAGAAAACAGCATCATATGATTTAAATCACTAAATGTAGTGATATTTATTTTGGAATTTCTTAAGATCATTTCCATTAACTTCCCACTCCCTCAATCTACAACTAAGGACAATGAAGTATTCAGTGGAGCAGAATATCAGTTCTTTGGGAATATGTGATAACATCAGATAGAGGGTCTTCCGTGAGAATTAGACACTGATACTAGGAGAAAGTTATTATGCCTCTTGATGGAAATAGCAACACATATGCTCAAGAACTAGTAAACTTTACTTCATGAACAAAAGAATTAGAAGAAAGCAGAATGAGACATAGAGAAGAATGAAGATTTGTGGATCAAAACAAAGATGAGTGAAGTCAGACGAATCTGCTTGGTATCTAGCACTTGCTTCAAGTTCGTTTCTGAGACTGCTACACTTCAGCCTTGGGCAATCTCAGATGATTCGGTATCCCCTGTAAGTTCTCTCTTTTTATTTTTCTAGCTCAGGTTGTATTGTACTAGTCATACACAAATTACAGACGTGATGAGGTGTGGTTTCCACCTCAAACACAAATATCAAGAAACATGGGATGAGACCTAAGTTTTTCACATACATGTAATTTTGATGAAATAATATTTGAGATAATTAGTTAGACTGGGAATTGAGACATGCTATTTCACAATATGCCATTAAGGAGGCATTACACCATCACTTTTATACTTGCTTATTTGTATAGAAGCACTTGCAATAGAATATGGACCATTAATATCATGTAATTTTTTCTTCCAGATTTCCCTTGTTTCTTTTCAATAGGTAAGACTATGTGTAAATATTGTTAGTTAAAACATGACCATGAACATGAGCCTGTCACTTTGCAAGTGAATAGTTCTCCCGCAATTTAATAAGTAGCTCTGAGACACAGAGTTTCAAATTGCTTCTCATAATAATAAACCATAAAGGTAAACTTTATAACTAAGGGAATGGCAACCCATTCCTATATTCTTGTCTGGAGAATCCCAGGGACAGAGGAGCCTGGTGGGCTACAGTCCAGGGATCGCAAAAGTTCGGACATGACTGGCTAACATTATACACTAAATATACAGTACAATAGTTAGTGTTGTCTGAATAAAAACAGACTAAAAAGTGGAAACCCACATTGTGACAAATTTGGTGGAAAATAAGGAATAATGTTTGAAAGTCTAAATAGCCATTTGTTGTGTGTATGTGTGTATTATAGATATATATAAAATATACATCACTGGTAGTGTTATAAGAATTTGTTGACTGTGTGAGAGGTATCAGGTACACATCTAAATGGATCTGTTGAATAGTTGTTGAGTTTAGAATTAAGTGGAAAGTTTGATGCTAGAGATATAAATTAGGGTCATCAGAATACAGGTCATAGTTAGAGCCCAGTGTGTGGATATAGGAGAATAGTCCAAATACTAAGACTTGGTGAAAGTATATATGCACATATTATGCAGAGGTTAAAAGCGTCTGCATGCAATGTGGGAGACCTGGGTTCGATCTCTGGGTCAGGAAGATCCCCTGGAGAAGGAAATGGCAACCCACTCCAGTATTCTTGCCTGAGGAATCCCATGGATGGAGGAGCTTGCTGGGCTACAGTCCACGGGTCGCAAAGAGTTGGATACGACTGAGCAACTTCACTTTCACTTTCATATATATAATATATATAGTTTTGTTTAGTCACTTAGCTGTGTCCAACTAGTTTGTGACCCCTATGGACTGTGGCCCACCAGACTCCTCCGAGGCAAAAATACTGGACTGGGTTGCCATTTCTTCTCTAGGGGATCTTCTTGACCCAGGGATCAAACCAATATCTCCTGCACTGGCAGATGACTTCTTTACCACTGAGCCACCAGGGAAGCTCAGATATATAGACAGACAACTATATAGGCAGACAGATAATAGATAAGTTGATATAGGTGGGTCGATTGATAGACAGATAATCTTTAATCCACAAGCATTGAATACAGGACTTGATATAGAATAGTCAATGAACATCAACTATAAGAAAATAATGACTCAGTAAAAAGACATTTTCGGGCTCTTTTGTTGACCATGATGGCTACTCCATTTCTTCTGAGGGATTCCTGCCTGCAGTAGTAGATATAATGTTCATCTGAGTTAAATTCACCCATTCCAGTCCATTTTAGTTCGCTGATTCCTAGAATGTCGACATTCACCCTTGTCATCTCTTGTTTGACCATTTCCAATTTGCCTTGATTCATGGACCTGACATTCCAGGTTCCTATGCAGTATTGCACTTTACAGCATCGGATCTTGCTTCTTGCTTCTATCACCAGTCACATGCACAACTGGGTATTGTTTTCGCTTTGGCTCCATCCCTTCATTCTTTCTGTACTTATTTCTCCATTGATCTCCAGTAGCATATTGGGCACCTAATGACCTGGGGAATTCCCCTTTTGGTATCCTATCATTTTGCCTGTTCATACTGTTCATGGGGTTCTCAAGGCAAGAATACTGAAGTGGCTTGCCATTCCCTTCTCCAGTGGACCACGTTCTGTCAGATAATCATGATGATGTGATCACTAATCTAGAGCCAGACATCTTGGAATGTGAAGTCAAGTGGGCCTTAGAAAGCATCACTACAAACAAAGCTAGTGGAGGTGATGGAATTCCAGATGAGCTGTTTCAAATCCTGAAAGATGATGCTGTGAAAGTGCTGCACTCAATATGCCAGCAAATTAGAAAACTCAGCAGTGGCCACAGGACTGGAAAAGGTCCGTTTTCATTCCAATCCCAAAGAAAGGCAATGCCAAAGAATGCTCCAACTACCGCACAATTGCACTCATCTCACATGCTAGTAAAGTAATGCTCAAAATCCTCCAAGCCAGGCTTCAGCAATACGTGAACCGTGAACTCCCTGATGTTCAAGCTGGCTTTAGAAAAGGCAGAGGAACCAGAGATCAAATTGCCAACATCCGCTGGATCATGGAAAAAGCAAGAGAGTTCCAGAAAAACATCTACTTCTGCTTTATCGACTATGCCAAAGCCTTTGACTGTGTGGATCACAATAAACTGTGGAAAATTCTGAAAGAGATGGGAATACCAGACCACCTAACCTGCCTCTTGAGAAATCTGTATGCAGGTCAGGAAGCAACAGTTAGGACTGGACATGGAACAACAGACTGGTTCCAAATAGGAAAAGGAGTGCGTCAAGGCTGTATATTGTCACCCTGCTTATTTAACTTATATGCAGAGTACATCATGAGAAA
>SJYT01078636.1:139645-164213 GCA_006410635.1 Cephalophus harveyi
GAAGGAGATCAACCCTGGGATTTCTTTGGAAAGAATAATGCTAAAGCTGAAACTCCAGTACTTTGGCTACCTCATGCGAAGAGTTGACTCATTGGAAAAGACTCTGATGCTGGGAGGGATTGGGGGCAGGAGAAAAAGGGGACGACCGAGGATGAGATGGCTGGATGGCATCACGGACTCGATGGACGTGAGTCTGAGTGAACTCCGGGAGATGGTGATGAACAGGGAGGCCTGGCGTGCTGCGATTCATGGGGTCGCAAAGAGTCGGACACGACTGAGCGACTGAACTGAACTGAAAAAGACATTTTATTAGCTTTATCAAAGTACAGTGCCCTCCAGGGCAGTCAATGTCAATAGGACAAGCTTGCTCTTATTTTCTACAAAAACTATATTTAAAATTCTCAGGCTGACATTTCAGAATATTTGGTTAATCATTGTCAGTGGATCATTATGTAAGATTATAGACCATAATGTGTGTGAAAACAAAACCCTCATCTAAGTCAAAGCAACATGGAAGGAAACCAACTCTCATTATGTAATTTTCAAGAAACAGTTTTTGCAATCTAAAATAGCTAAAAAAATAATTGGCACCATGGAACAACACCCAGCTTTCCGGAGACAAAATTTCTGACATCCTCAAAAATCTAGATAAAATTAGGCAAGGCTGAGAGGAGCAGCCTTCATAAAACCATGCTCTGATAGTGGAGACAGATTTTCCCTCAGTCTCCATCCAAAGTATGGACTTTAAAATCACACCATGTTTATTCTATATTTGTATGCATTGTTATTCTGGTGCTAGAGACACTTTGCTTTCTCACCATAATAATTACATTGAATTTTCATATCAAATATAATAAAAAAGGAAAAGATCAACCAAAAATATTTGCAACATGAATAGCACACAAAGTCTAATTAAGACTAAAAAGGCTAAGAAATTTATAATAGAACTTCAAATATTCAAGAAAAATGTAAAAATATATTTTGTTTTTAATAAAAATTAAATAATCAGATACATTTCTGATAATTTTGCCACAAAATATTCAGTATGATCAATAGAAAGATGCCCTTGTCTATTATTAGACCTCATGCATTATAATAAACTTTCTAAAGAACAGTTTGGAAATACCACACAAAGTCTGTCCATTCTCTGCTTTTCCTGTGCATAGAGATATACCAGGGTGCTTACTTAGGCAGTTTTAAAATATCAAAACCATGAAAATGAAATAACTAACAAAATAATTATTGAATAAGTGATGAGAGGTTAGTGTCATTAAATGGACCATTTTATAGCAAATAAAATAATTTATTGATGTATTTATTATGTGCAGAGAAAATATTCATGGCACATGTTTTTTAAAATGAGTTGGATTTTTTTATTGACAACATACTCAGATATTAACACCTATCTGTCATAAAATAGTAATAATAATAATTCTGTGTAATGATTTTGTAACTAGTGCTGAGCACAATATCATAGCATGATACCTGGACTTGTGATATGCTACAATGCACCAAGGTTATCCCTGTATATCTGGGTTCAGTGATGTGACTAATTAAACAGTCACAGTTTAATTTTCATTCACAGTTTTCATCTTCATTGTTTAAAGGGAAAATAGTTATTCTGTAACCTAAAAATGACTTTAAAATAGTCAGAAAAGGTTATTCTTTTCAGAATTTTCAGAAGAATTCAAGATTGGATTGAACCAAAGGAAAGGCATGTTTATAAAACTGTGTGTGAATGAAAAGAGGATTCTATCATTTTGTTCTGACATTTGTTGAGATAATTCCGTTTATATCACAAAAATGCTATAATAACTAGTGAAAAGGTGATAATTTGTTATTACCTTTGATAAAATAATAATAATATAATATTAAAATGAAATATAAATGGAACTAAAATTATATGACTTTGATTGATATACTAAAATAGCTAAATCACATCCAATCAAGAAATCTGACTTTCATATTCTTCACTGTCACAAGATAAAATCAATAATGCACTTGACTTTGAAAATTCAGATAGAATTAGATGACCTGGAACTGTTAACAACATCCTGGGCTATATTTTCATGAGAGGTAATGTAACTCACCATTACTACTCTTGGCCAGCATCTTTGCTATTCATTTATTCAATCTAGAGTAATCTGTGTTTAATAAAGAGCTGGAACATCACAAGAGGAACAATTAAATATGATTGCTGTCAATGACAACCAACAGTTATTGCTAAAAATGCCTCAAGAAGAAATTTGAGCATTAGGGTGTTTATTTTAAATAAAGGAGAAGTTTAACTGAAGTAGCTGTTGCAGATAATGACAATTAAATGCTTCCATTCAAATAGTGCATTTCTTCTCGAGGCTAATAGAAATATTAACTAAGTTGAATTTTTTTTTTTTTTACTATTTCTTTACTTGCTGGCATGAGGGGATTCATTCATTACTTGGTCAGGCTTTTTGACTGAGGGTGTTGATGTGTAATTATTCAGAGGAAGATGGAGCAGCAGGTTTGGTTTGGGGAGTTAATCATTTCTGAACAGGGCAAGAAGGGAACAGGCCCTTGAAATAGATGATAGAGGACAAATGACCTATGGGCAAGTAGAGAGAACAAAATAATATTTGTAATAGTGAAAACATAAAATCAGATTTTGTTATAAACTTTATTTGGAAAAATACTCCATAAATGTTCTTCTTTTGCTCCAATTATATCTAAAGCATAAATGAAACTAACACAATGTTGTAAATCAATTATATCCCAATAAAATTTTTAAATAAATAAAGTGTATGTGATAGTCATCAGTTCTCACATGAAACATCTATTGTGTATGTATTAGTGTATGTGTGTGTTTGTGTGTACACATGTGTGATAGGAGGAGCTGCTATAAGTAAATGTATCTCATTGGTGAAATCATTTAAGCTGCTGAAAAGTAATTTTTATAACCCCTATAATAGGGCTGCTAATAAAATTTCCAAATATGGAGATAAAATTATTTCAAGATAGAATTTCCTTATGGTTGACAATGACACTGAACTGTTGAGAGCAATATCCAGGGATGAATATAAACATCACACTGTGTCAAGGGGTAAAAAAAAAGTGGCCACATGAAGGAGCTAGTTAGTTACTAATACTGTGTAGATGGCTGTCCTAAGGGGCAGGTCACAACCTGTGTTGGCCACAGATGCACTTAGGGAATCAAAAAGTGAAGCAAAATAAAGGAAATAAAGGGAGAAAAAAAGTTTCCCCTTGTCCTCACTCTTAAAAATTCTTAATAAAATGGGATAAATGACAGATCTCTCGTTGGATATCTGATGTCATACTAGCAAAATTTAAGTGGGTGTCTTAACATTTATTTTACCTGACAATCCTACTTTCAGAGCAAGCTCAGCTTTTTTCATTTCTTAAAAAAATTAATTTTATTGGAACATAGCTGATTTACAATGTAAGGTTAGTTTCAAGTATACAGCATAGTGATTGAGTTTGCATATACATACATTCATTCTTTTTCAGATTCCCTTTCCCATATATGTTACTATAGGATATTGAGTATCATTCCCTGTGGTATACGGAGGTCTTTGTTTATAGATAGTAGTATGTATGTGTTCATCCCTACCTCCTATTTTATTTCTCTCTACATGTTTCTCCTTTGGTAATAAGTCAGTTTTCTATGTCTATGAGTCTGTCTGTTCTGTAAATAATGGGTTTGCCTGATAGTTCAGTTGGTAAAGAATCTTCCTGCAATACAAGAGACTCCAGTTTAATGCCTGGGTTGAGAAGATCCCATGGAGAAGGGAAAGGCTACCCCCTTCAGTATGATGACCTGAAGAATTCCATGGACTGGATAGTCCATGGGTTTGCAAAAGTTCTGTAAGTTCATTTGTATCATATCTTAGATTCCACCAGTAAGTGATATCTTGTGGTATTTGTCTTTCTGTTTCTAATTTAACATGGTATGATAATCTCTAGGTCCATCCATGTTGCTACAAATGGAGTTATTTGATTATTTTTTATGGCTGGGTAATATTTCATTGTATAACATATACACACTTTTTTTTTATCCATTCACCTGTCAATGGACATTTGGGTTACTTTCATAACTTGGCTATTGAAAATAGTGCTACAGTAAGCATAGGGGTGCATGCACCTGTTCAAATTATAGTTTGCTCCAGTTACACGCCCAGGAGTGGAATTGCTGGATCATATGGTTGCCCTAATTTTAGTTTTTAAGGAACCTCCTTAGTATCCTCCACAGCAGTTGAACCAATTTGCATTTCCACCAATAGTGTAAGAGGTTCCCTTTACTCCACTTCCTCTCCAGCATTTATCGTTTGTAGGTTTTTTGATGCTGGCCATTCTCGCCAGCGTAGGTGATAATTCAGTGTCGTTTGGCCAAAAGGCACATGAAAAGATGCTCAACATCACTAATTATCAGAGAAATGCACATCAAAGCCCAGCTCTTTTCCTTTTGCTTATTTCTTGCTCTCTGTCCCTGTTTTTGTCTCTGTCTCTTCCATAGTAAAAGATATTTCAACTGTGGCAGAGTTTGGCAGTGGGCTCTTACAGGTTTGTGAGACTGGACACAGTAGGTCTTTGGCCTCCCCACATGCTTTAGCTCAGTTTACCTGAGATCAGCAGAGTGGATCCTATGTGTGTCTTCTATAGATGTCTCACCTGGAAAAGGGGTGGTTATGATTTAGGACAGGATTCTGGCCTTTATGATTTCCCTGCTATCACAGCATCAAATGGTAGACCATATTCTATGCTTTTTCTAACATTTGTCATTGCTCTCCAGAACTTTCTTTTACCTTTCCAACCAAGACAAACATGCATGAAGACTCTTGGTTGATGCTTTCCTGGATCTCTCTCTCATGACCTGACCCAGTCTCCTAGAGGTCCACTCTACTGAAGGCACATAAAGGCAGAGGGAAAATCTTGATGTCTTCCAGTCTAGCACTATTATATGGAAGTGTCTGAACAATCTTTTATTTCTTAATCTTTTCACAGGACTCTCTTTTTGTAATGCTTCAACCTATTTGTACTTTAGCCTGACTGAATATGCCACCTGTTGAATTACCAATCACCTGTTAGTAACTGCTTAGCAACTGATAGAAAACCTAGAATTTTATTTTATCAGTTTCATGCTATTTCCTTTAGACTTGAAGCCTCACTTTAACCCATCAAACTGAGGGAATAAATCCTAGAAATTTATTAACAGGTCTATTTCCTCACTTTTCTGCTGTCTCTAAAGTTTCATCTTTCTCTACTGAAGGGAGGGATGAAAGTGTTCTCAATCTGTGTTCACAGAGCAAAACACCAACATATTCTAACATACACTCACAATCCGTTCTTCAGTTAGCCTACATTTATCTCTTCTTATTTGAGGATTGAATCAGTAAGTAGAAGTATATACAGTCACCTAGTTGTCTAGGCTTCATGATTCCTGTCAATGATATTTGTTATTGATTCAGCTAAGACAACAGACCCCAGTCTCCACCTCAGAGGAGAGGCGCCATTGCATTGCTTCACACAAATGAGCTTGAAATGCTTGTTTGCCACTATCTTTGTATTTCATTTATAAATACAAGTGTTTTCTTTCAAAATCAATTTTCAGTTTTTTAGAGTAGACAGAAGACTTTGTTTTTTTATATTAATCCAAATTGCTTTGTACGCTAGAGGAGCTGTAGAGTGTATTTGTTGACTAAGCAAATAATTGATAGATGACAAAGCATATAAGTATAGGCAATCAACAATTACCCCAAGGCTCCATAGTTAGAATTTTACTGACAATCTTTGCATGCTTTCACTTCAAAGCTTATTTTTATTATTATTCTGAGCTTAGTATAGTAATTTATAAATAAAAAACCTCCTAGGAAACAGTTTCAGTTGTTTATCAATAAGCTCAAGTTCAAATTATTGTCTATTCCTCTAAAATTTTCTTCTCTCTCATGCATTCTATGGAATGTGGCTTACATTTTAAGGGAAAATCTTAAAAGCAAAGTAGTAAATTGAGTCTTTGATTTAATGAGCCAGCAAATAAAGTAAAAAAAAATAAGTAATTCAAATGGTAGAAATAAAATTGAGAGGGTGCATGTAAGAAGGAGATATATTTTGACATGATGCAAGTGTTACTCTTGCAGAAAGCTGGCCATTTCCAGAATAGAGTAGAATACATTTGTCCCATGAATAGCATAAGTTTGAACTGTAATAGTCCACTTGTACATAGATTATTTTTCATGAAATACAAACTGTAGTACCACCTGATATGAGGTTGGTTGAATTCCAGGATGCAGAACTTTGGATCAAGAGGGCAGAATGTAAACTCATATGCAGATTTTCAACTGCGAGGAAACAGCACCCCTAAACCCTGCATTGCTCAAGAGCATCATGACTCAACAAAGTTAAGTTGAAGGAGCGGAAGCGAATTGCACATAATAAAGAAAATTAAGCCCTTAAATACATGTTAAGAGTTTTCAGGACATTTCCCATCCATATTAGTTAAGAAATGCAAAATATATTCCAAGAACAAAAATAAAAAATTATCTTCTCTTCTGGATACCAGAATTCCCCTTCTGCAGTCAGGAACAAAATGGGGTCTGCATTGTCAGCTGTCTTTCTTTGAACATTGGCCTCCCTGGAAATTTTCCATGGGAGATATTATGAGTGAGGTAACTAAAACCCTTGAACATGACATGAAAACCATAGCAAAGAGGGATATCGACATGACAAGCAGCTCTTGCTAAAAGAACATTTCTACTTATGCAGATATTCGGTACACACCTGCCTTTTAGTGGCAAAATTGCTTATCTCTACCCAGAGGCAGGATACACTGTATAATTGTAGGAAGGAACAGATAGTAAAATACACTTTTTAAAAATTATGTACGTAAAGTGTCATGACTTGCCAGGACTCCAGCTTTAAACATGCTACCTTAAGAAGGGATCTGTCAAAGAAACGTCTTAATGAGGTGACTATTTCCCAAGGTGTGGGCAGAGTTAGGGAACCCACAAGTCCCTAACCGAAGACCAGCAGTAATGAGAAGCTTTTCCACACCTAGACCTGATGGAACAGAGAAAGGAAATAGTGTTATTGGTTAACATCTGCCCTCATTGCTATGCAGTAAGTCCCTTACATATGAACTTTCAAGCTGTGAACTTTTAAAGATGTGAACATGTATTCACATGTCCAATCACATAAGTTAGTTCACGTGTCTGGTGCATATGGTCGCATGCTGGCATCTTCTACAAGTGGTTGTGATTTCTGTGTAATTTACTGTACAGTATTACATTACATAGAGTGAAGTGAAGTAAAGTCTCTTAGTCATGTCTGACTCTTTGTGACCCCGTGGACTGTAACTTACCAGGCTACTCTGACCATGGGATTTTCCAGGCAAGAATGCTGGAGTGGGTTGCCTTTTCCTTCTCCAAGGGATCTTCCTGACCCAGGGATCGAACCCAGGTCTCCTGCATTGCAGGCAGTTGCTTTACCATCTAAGCCACCAGGGAAGTACAGTGGTACAGTATCTTCATTTCAAGCCCAGGATGTCTGGAAGCAAGTGTAAAAGGAGCTGGTGATGTAGCTGTCACTAAGAAGCCCCAGATCTTATACAGTGCTGCTACTTTTCAAAGTACTGCACTGTAAGTTTAAAAATGTTTTCATTTTTTGTTTGTTTTTTATGTATAATTTTTGTGAAAAGTATTATAAGCCTATTATTGTATAGCATTATATAGCTGATCACATCAGTTGGGTACCTAATATGTTGGACTTACGAATAAATTGGATTTATGAACACACTCTCAGAATTGAACTTGTTTGTATGTAGGGAACTAGCTATAATCCTAGTGCTGCAGACATTGCCAGGCCTGAACCGAAGCAAGGACAGCATGGGAGGGCAAAGTGCTCTGGTATCCTATTTCCCACCATCTCGTCTCTTTCCCATGGTTTCTATTAGCCTTGTAGAATTGAAGCAGAAGAGCAAGGGCACCCATTTGATATCTCCTGCATTAGCCTCCAGGAGACACAGAACAGGAGAGAGTGAGTTGGAGAATGGAAATAGAGAGTCAGTGCTGAGAAAGCCCCACCACAGGGATGATGTCTTTATCTAATTAAATGTTATGAAGAGAACCTGAAAGAAAGTGAAGTCGCTCAGTCGTGTCCGACTCTTTGCAACCCCGTGGACTGTAGCCTGGAGCCAGGCTCTTCTGTCCATGGGATTCTCCAGACAAGAATACTGGAGTGGGTTGCCATTTCCTTCTCCAGGGGATCTTCCCAACCCAGGGATCGAACCCGGGTCTCCAGCATTGCAAGGAGACATTTTATCCTCTGAGCCACCAGTCACCCTACAGCAGCATTTTCCTGCTGAAAGGTAAGTTAAGACCTGAATTCATGTCCCAATTCTTCCCTTAGTTTGCTGAGAGCCTTTGAAACTGTCTCTTAAATCCTCAGTGCCTCAATATCAGCAATATTTTTACCGACCTATCTATTTTTTTAGCTTTTTGTTTTGTACCAGGGCATAACTGATTAATGGTCTTCCCATGTGGCTCTGTGGGTAAAGAAACTGCCTGCAATGAAGGAGATGCAGGAGACATAGGAGATGTGGGTTTCACTTCTGGATCAAGAAGATCCCCTGGAGGAGGACATGGCAGACCACTTCAGTGTTCTTGCCCGGAGAATCCTTTGGACAGAGGAACCTGGTGGGCTACAGTCTATATAGTCACAAAGGGTTGGAAACAAAAAACAACTGAACATACACTCATATCCGATTAACAATGTGATAGTTTCAAGTGAACAGCAAAGGGACTCAGCCATACATATAAATGTATCTTTAGTGCCCCAAACTCCCCTCCCACCCAGGTTGCCACATAACATTGAGAAGAGCTACATATGTTATACAGTAGGCCCTTATTGGTTATCCATTTTAAATATATCAGTGTGTACATGTCTATCCCAAATTCCCTTACTATCTCTTCTCCTTATTCTTGCCATTCCCTTCTCCAGAGAATCTCCCCAACCCAGGGATCAAACTCAGGTCTCCCACATTGCAGGCTGATTCTTTACTATTTGAGCCACCTGGAAAGCCCCTATTCTTGCCCAAGGAAAACAAAATTTGTTTTCTATAAGTCCACTGACCTTTCAAAAATTATTTATTTATTTATTTTTATTTTTTAATTGGAGGATAATTGCTTTACAATGTGTTGATTCTGCTGTACACAGCGTGAATCCATCATAATTATATATATATATATATATAATTATAGGGCTTCCCTCATGGCTCAGCTGATAAAGAATCTGCCTGCAATGCAGGAGTCCTGGGTTTGACCCCTGGATTGGGACAATCCCCTGGAGAAGAGAAATGCTATCCACCCCAGTATTCCGGCCTGAAGAATTCTAGGTTGCAAAGAGTTGGACACAACTGAGTAGCTTTCATTTTGGGGCTTCCCTCATAGCTCAGTTGGTAAAGAATCTGCCTGCAGTGCAGGAGACCAGGGTTCTAACCCTGGGTCAGGAAGATCTCCTGGAGAAGGACATGGCAACCCACTCCAGTATCCTTGCCTGGAAAATCCCATGGACAGAGGAGCCTGGTGTGCTGCTGTCCATGGGGATGCAAAGAGTTGGGCAAGACTGAGCCACTAACACTTCAACTTCATCTATATATATATATACACACACATATATATATGTGTATATATATACATATGTGTATATATACATATATACATATACATATATATACATATGTATACATATACATATATATACATATGTATACATATACATATATATGTGTACATATATATATGTATACACATATATATATATATGTGTGTATATATATATATGTGTGTATACATATATATATACACATTTCCCTTCTCTTATTTATTTCTTTGACTGTGCTGGGTCTTTGTTGCAGTATGTTCGATCTGGTTCCCTGGCTGGGGATTCAACCCAGGCCACCTGCATTTGGGAGCACAGAGCCTTAGCCACTGGACCACTAGGAAAGTCCTTTTACTGACTTTTTTTTTTTTTTTTTTTAATAAAAGAGTGTGTTCAGATATATGTGGCAAGAGTTGCAATAAGCCATGTTTCTTTGGAGCAGGACATGGTGTGAAGTCAGGACTACCTAATGGCCATATGAGTGATCAGAAAGTACAATGTATACTTTGGTGTGTTGCGAGTCTGTGAACTTTGTGAACTGACACTTGGACATACTCCAGGAAACTTAGGGAAAAGACTCCACTAAGGTTAAGCTGTTAAATAGCTCTGGGTCTGGAGTGGAGAAAGTTGGGTTCTATTTTCAACATACCCATTAATGTGCCTTTTGAAAATTTCTTAGATAACATACCCATTGATGTGCCTTTTGAAAATTTTTTAGATTTCCAAAGAGTGTTTCAAAACGTAATTTGGATTGAACTCACAAGTAGGCAAACAGAGCAGAATGTTCTTTTTCACATAGTTTTCTATTCATCTACAAATGCCTTTGGTCTGCAATTTACTTCTGGAAAATGCATGCAATTTTCTTTGATAAACTGAAAATTCCAGTTTCATGCTGCTCTTTTGGGGGAAATCATGAGGCTCCTACAAGAACAGGTAAACAGAGCTGAAACTCGTCAAAAGTACTAACATTTGAAAAATTAGAATTACAGTAATTGGATACATCTATTTTTAAGGACGCCTGTGAAAATAATCTCCTAACACTATTTAACTCAAAAGATTTTAATGTCTCAGCTTTCATGCTATGGGCCTATCGTGCAGGGCTAAATATATATCCAAGACAGAGAGTAAGACTCCTAGAGAAAAGCTGAAGAGAAGAAACAGTAGCTTATACCTGGGGTGGTGGTTGATTTCATGGTAATCAAGGCTTCATGGAGCCTAAATGGGACCTTGACATCTCCTAAAATAGTGCAGAAATAAGATGCAACACACATGTGAAGATCTTTCCTTCCCATCTCTAACTTTCTTTGTCCTATGTTTCTTTCCTTTGGAGAAAGAATGACAACCCATTCCAGTATTCTTGCCTGTGAAATCGCATAGACAGAGGAGCCTGGCAGGCTAAAGTCTATGGGGTCGCAAAGAGTTGGACACGACTGAGTGACTAAACTGATAGCTTACGGTGAACTATGGAGGATTCGTGGTCTCTGAAGAAGATTTAGCTTTGGGACCAGGGACCAGGATTGATCACTCAAGAGCTTTGTGTAGCAGAGTTTCATTCAAGTATAAAAAGGGACAGAGAAAACCTCTGACATAGACATCAGAAGGGGGATGGAGAGCCTCTTCTTCTTATCAAGACCTTATATACTTTTACCAGACCCACTCCCACAACATACATCTTAAATTATCAAGATTAGAACAAACAGTAGAAAGGTCTTACCAAATCCATTCCCATAACATACATTTTAAGATAACAGGATTAATCAGAAGGTTCCTGTTAAGAAGGAGAAACACATCTTCAAGCAAGATACATTGTTGTTATATAATACTGAGCTTAAGGAAAAACATACCCTTGAGCCTTTAGCTCTGGGCTTAAAGAAAAAAACATTTTATGCGACTAAGACAAGGAATGTAGAAAAATTGGACCTCTTTCTCCTTCTTGAGGGCCTTGGATCCCTTCCTCCTTGAGGGCCCCGGATTCCTTATCAACCTACCTAAGAATTAGCTCTCTCAGAACAAAAACAGCGACTTAAAAACTTACAGGTCTTAAATACATGGAATTATTAAATACTAAAGATATTTATTTTCACCTTGGCCATTGAGATTATTTTGTCTATTATCTGTATAATTTTCAAGTAGGACTGAAATAAAATATAGCACATTCAAAAACACAAATAAAAGGCTCATTAAGACATACACACAACTATATATGAAATAGATAACCAACAAGGACCTACTGTATAGTTCAGTTCAGTTCAGTTCAGTCGCTCAGTCGTGTCCGACTCTTTGCGACCCCATGAATTGCAGCACGCCAGGCCTCCCTGTTCATCACCATCTCTCGGAGATCACTCAGACTCACATCCATCGAGTCAGTGATGCCATCCAGCCATCTCATCCTCGGTCGTCCCTTCTCCTCCTGCCCCCAATCCCTCCCAGCATCAGAGTCTTTTCCAGTGAGTCAACTCTTCGCATGAGGTGGCCAAAGGACTGGAGTTTCAGCTTCAGCATCATTCCATCCAAAGAAATCCCAGGGTTGATCTCCTTCAGAATGGACTGGTTGGATCTCCTTGCAGTCCAAGGGACTCTCAAGAGTCTTCTCCAACACCACAGTTCAAAAGCATCAATTCTTCGGCGATCAGCCTTCTTCACAGTCCAACTCTCACATCCATACATGACCACAGGAAAAACCATAGCCTTGACTAAACGGACCTTAGTCGGCAAAGTAATGTCTCTGCTTTTGAAAATGCTATCTAGGTTGGACATAACTTTTCTTCCAAGGAGTAAGCGTCTTCTAATTTCATGGCTGCAGTCACCATCAGCAGTGATTTTGGAGCCTAAAAAAATAAAGTCTGGCACTGTTTCCACTGTTTCCCCATCTATTTCCCATGAAGTGATGGGACCAGATGCCATGATCTTCGTTTTCTGAATGTTGAGCTTTAAGCCAACTTTTTCGCTCTCCTCTTTCACTTTCATCAAGAGGCTTTTTAGCTCCTCTTCACTTTCTGCCATAAGGGTGGTGTCATCTGCATATCTGAGGTTATTGATATTTCTCCCGGCAATCTTGATTCCAGCTTGTGTTTCTTCCAGTCCAGCGTTTCTCATGATGTACTCTGCATATAAGTTAAATAAGCAGGGTGACAATATACAGCCTTGACGCACTCCTTTTCCTATTTGGAACCAGTCTGTTGTTCCATGTCCAGTCCTAACTGTTGCTTCCTGACCTGCATACAGATTTCTCAAGAGGCAGGTTAGGTGGTCTGGTATTCCCATCTCTTTCAGAATTTTCCACAGTTTATTGTGATCCACACAGTCAAAGGCTTTGGCATAGTCGATAAAGCAGAAGTAGATGTTTTTCTGGAACTCTCTTGCTTTTTCCATGATCCAGCGGATGTTGGCAATTTGATCTCTGGTTCCTCTGCCTTTTCTAAAGCCAGCTTGAACATCAGGGAGTTCACGGTTCACGTATTGCTGAAGCCTGGCTTGGAGGATTTTGAGCATTACTTTACTAGCATGTGAGATGAGTGCAATTGTGCGGTAATTGGAGCATTCTTTTGCATTGCCTTTCTTTGGAATTGGAATGAAAACTGACCTTTTCCAGTCCTGTGGCCACTGCTGAGTTTTCCAAATTTGCTGGCAGATTGAGTGCAGCACTTTCACAGCATCATCTTTCAGGATTTGAAACAGCTCAACTGGAATTCCATCACCTCCACTAGCTTTGTTCGTAGTGATGCTTTCTAAGGCCCACTTGACTTCACATTCCAAGATGTCTGGCTCTAGATTAGTGATCACATCATCATGATTATCTGGGTCGTGAAGATCTTTTTTGTACAGTTCTTCTGTGTATTCTTGCCACCTCTTCTTAATATCTTCTGCTTCTGTTAGGTCCATACCATTTCTGTCCTTTATCGAGCCCATCCTTGCATGAAATGTTCCCTTGGTATCTCTAATTTTCTTGAAGAGATCTCTAGTCTTTCCCATTCTGTTGTTTTCCTCTATTTCTTTGCATTGATCACTGAAGAAGGCTTTCTTATCTCTTCTTGCTATTCTTTGGAACTCTGCATTCAGGTGCTTATATCTTTCCTTTTCTCCTTTGCTTTTCGCCTCTCTTCTTTTCACAGCTATTTGTAAGGCCTCCCCAGACAGCCATTTTGCTTTTTTGCATTTCTTTTCCATGGGGATGGTCTTGATCCCTGTCTCCCGTACAATGTCACGAACCTCATTCCATAGTTCTTCAGGCACTCTATCTATCAGATCTAGGCCCTTAAATCTATTCCTCACTTCCACTGTATAATCATAAGGGATTTGATTTAGGTCATACCTGAATGGTCTAGTGGTTTTCCCTACTTTCTTCAATTTGAGTCTGAATTTGGCAATAAGGAGTTCATGATCTGAGCCACAGTCAGCTCCCGGCCTTGTTTTTGTTGACTGTATAGAGCTTCTCCATCTTTGGCTGCATAGAATATAATCAATCTGATTTCGGTGTTGACCATCTGGTGATGTCCACGTGTAGAGTCTTCTCTTGTGTTGTTGGAAGAGGGTGTTTGCTATGACCAGTGCATTTTCTTGGCAAAACTCTATTAGTCTTTGCCCTGCTTCATTCCGCATTCCAAGGCCAAATTTGCCTGTTACTCCAGGTGTTTCTTGACTTCCTACTTTAGCATTCCAGTCCCCTATAATGAAAAGGACATCTTTTTTGGGTGTTAGTTCTAACAGATCGTGTAGGTCTTCATAAAACCGTTCCACTTCAGCTTCTTCAGCATTACTGGTTGGGGCATAGACTTGGATAACTGTGATATTGAATGGTTTTCCTTGGAGACGAACAGAGATCATTCTGTCGTTTTTGAGATTGCATCCAAGTACTGCATTTCGGACTCTTTTGTTGACCATGATGGCTACTCCATTTCTTCTGAGGGATTCCTGCCCGCAGTAGTAGATATAATGGTCATCTGAGTTAAATTCACCCATTCCAGTCCATTTTAGTTCGCTGATTCCTAGAATGTCGACGTTCACCCTTGTCATCTCTTGTTTGACCACTTCCAATTTGCCTTGATTCATGGACCTGACATTCCAGGTTCCTATGCAGTATTGCTCTTTAAGGCATCTGATCTTGCTTCTATCACCAGTCACATGCACAACTGGGTATTGTTTTCGCTTTGGCTCCGTCCCTTCATTCTTTCTGGACTTATTTCTCCACTGATCTCCAGTAGCATATTGGGCACCTAATGACCTGGGGAGTTCCTCTTTCGGTATCCTATCATTTTGCCTGTTCATACTGTTCATGGGGTTCTCAAGGCAAGAATAGTGAAGTGGCTTGTCATTCCCTTCTCCAGTGGACCACATTCTGTCAGCCCTCTCCTCCATGACCCGCCCATCTTGGGTTGCCCTGCAGGCATGGCTTGGCTTCATTGAGTTAGACAAGGCTGTGGTCCTAGTGTGATTAGATTGACTAGTTTTCTGTGAGTATGGTTTCAGTATGTCTGCCCTCTGATGCCCTCTTGCACCACCTATCATCTTACTTGGTTTTCTTTTACCTTGGGTGTGGGGTATCTCTTCACGGCTGCTTCAGCAAAGCACAGCCGCTGTTCCTTACCTTGGACGAGGGGTATCTCCTTACTGCCGCAGTTCCTGACCTTCAACGTGGGATAGAAGAATGCCAGGCTGCAACTGGCGCAGGAACAGCCTAGAGGAGCTACCCTCTGCTGAGGTCAGTGGCGGCCCTGGAGGAGACACCCGGCGTCCAAGGTCAGGGCGGCAGCTGGGTGGAGCTACCCTGCATCCGAGGCCAGTGGCGGCCGGAAGGAGACACCCCGTGTCCGAGGTCAGGGCAGCGGCCAGGAGAAGACACCCGGCGTCTGAGGTCAGGGCGGCAGCTGGGTGGAGCCACCCCGCCTCCGAGGCCAGTGGCGGCCTTGGGGAGACACCCCACGTCCGAGGTCAGGGGCAGTCGGGAGAAGCTACCTCGTGCTCGAGGCCAGGGGCGGTGACCCTTAGTTTGAGACAGAGGCCAGGGGCGGCAGCTGGGAGGAGCCACCCACGCCCGAGGCCAGGGCCGGAGGCCGGGAGGAGAAACCCAAGGATCAGTGGCTGTGCAGGGACAGGAGGGCCTAGAGGATCTATCCCACTGTATAGTACAGGGAATATATTCCGTATATGGTAATAACACAAAATGGAAGAGGATATTAACATATTTATATATATATGTATAGCTAGATAACTTTACCATACAAATGCAACTAACACACCATTGTAAACCAACTATATCTCAATAATTTCATACTTCAATAATTTTTTTAAAAGTTATTGAGATATAGTTGATTTACAATGTTGTCTTTCAGGTGTACAACAAAGTTGCTCAATTATGAATATACATGTATGTATATATTTATATATGTAATAATTTTCAGATTCTTTTAGACTAAATATTATTACAAGAGATTAAATATGGTTCCCTGTGCTGTACAGTAAGTACTTGTTGACTATCTGTTTTATATGTAGAAGTGTGCATCTGTTAATCCCAAACTCATAATTTATCTTTCTCTACATCCCAAACTCATAATTTATCTTTCCCTCCACCTTTCCCCTTTGATAACCACAAGTTTGTTTTCTACGTCTGTGTGTCTATTTCTGTTTTGTAAATAAATTCCTTTGTATAATTTTTTAGATTCTACATATAAGTGATATCATATGATGTTTTTCTTTTTAATCCTTGTGTCATTCACATTCTTGTCCATCTTACAAAGCATGGTGGCCATGAACAAGTTACTAAGTACTTTCTGATGACCTCACTAATGGAATATAAGTAAGAATTAGCACTTCCCCATAACCCACCTACTAAAATATTATGAAATCAAGTCCCAGACCAAATTCTGTCACATATAAAAAGATAAGCAATCATTCATCCTCAATGAAACACCACTCTTGAGGCTCTGGAAGTGTTTTACAAGGAAGGGTCTTTGAAAACAAATGATACAATATACCAGTTGCATATTTCAGTGAATCATCTCCTCCACACTATGACCAACGCTCTTCTAAACTAGCAGCAAGGTACTAGCTCATTTGTGAATAAACCTTCCAAGTTATCTTATAACGATATACAGTGTATAAGGGTATACCGTGTATAAGGGTATACAGTGAAAGAGACACTAGATTTTAATGCCTTGTTCCTTAAACAGCAGAGATTGTTTTCAAACTCTTTTACCTTATCTGCCTGTTGTCATTGTTCAGGGGTCCCATCATGTCCAACTCTTTACAACCCTGTGGACTGAAGCATGCCAGCTTTTCTTGTCCTTCACTATTTCCCGGAGTTTGCTCCTACTCATGTTCATTGAGCTGATGATGCCATACAACCATCTCACCCTCTTTCATCCCCTTTTCCTCATGCCCTCAATCCTTCCCAGCATCAAGTTTTTTTCCAATGAGTCAGCTCTTCACATCAGGTATTGGAGGTTCAACTTCAGTATCAGTCCTTCCAATGAATATTCAGGCTTAATTTCTTGTGGGACTGACTGGTTTGATCTCCTTGCTATCCAAGGGATTCTCAAGTCTATTCTAGCACCAAAGTTCAAAAGCATCAATTTCTAGCATCAATTCTTCAGTGCTCAGTGTTCTTAACGGTCCAACTCTCACATCCATATGTGACTGCTGGAAAAATGATAGCCTTGACTATAAGGATCTTTGTTGGTAAAGTGATGTCTTTGCTTTTTAATACTGTATCCAAGTTGGTCATAGCTTTTCTTCCAAGGAGCAAGCATCTTTTAATTTCATGGCTTCAGTCACCATCTGCAGTGATTTTGGAGCCCAAGAAAATAAAGTCTGTCACTGTTTCCATTGTTTCCCCACCTATTTGCCATGAAATGATGGAACTGGATGCTATGATCTTAGTTTTTAGCAAAAATGCTCCAATGGAAGCACATTTCTAGCCCTCCCTATTCCTAATCAACAACCTTCCTAACATCCATCAACCTCCACAAGGAATTAGCATAGCTTCCCTGGTGGCTCAGATGGTAAAGAATCTACCTGCAATGCAGGATACCCGAGTTCGATCCAAGGGTCAGGAAGATCCCCTGGAGTAGGAAATGGCATCCCACTCCAGTATTTTTACCTAAGGAATCCCATGGACAGAGGAATCTGATGGGCTACAGTTCATGGGGCTACAAAGAGTCAGACACAACAGATTGACTCCAACACTTTCTTTCTGATATTATTTGGTGAGAAAGGAAACCAAATATTTGTAGCAGCCACTCATGAAGTTTGGGGTTTCATATTAAAAGTGGGCAGATCTTTCTGACACATGTAGATTTAACTGATTAACACTAACATGCAACAGGATGATATTCACTTTTGGCATGCAGCAGTTCATGGGGTCACAAAGAGTCAGACACAACTGAGAGAATGAACTGAACTGAACTGACTACAAATGATCTTACTGACTCAACCCTTCCTTCAGCTTATGAGCACTTACTTGATTCTTCTCTGTCTTGCCTTTGGCATTATCCTCTGTCCTGACCTGAAGTACAGTTGTGTTTTCACAATACTGACCTCATCACTTCACAGTCTCCCCTGCTTACACCAGCCAGTGGCTCTGGGCCTGGAGCAACGGTGCTGAAGGATTTCTGGACCTTCCTGGCCCTGCTTTCTCCCAGCCTCTGTTGCTCACTCCCAACTATGGAACACACAGTACATGCCAAAGGTCTATGCTTTTCTGTCCTTTCAGAAAGATAAAGCCCCAGATTTCAGCCAGGTCACTACCTTAGTAGGGACAAAAAAAACCCAAACAGTTTTTGGAGAGAGATTCAGAGGACAAGTTGATTCATCTCTTTTTCTTAATCTGGGATGAAGATGATAAAGCTGAGGTAGCTCAGTCATCACTCTCAGACCTGACACCCCCATCTCTCTTCCTCCCTCTGCAACAGTGGACTTTGGAACACCAAATGCTAGATAGTTACCACTCTTGACTATTGAACAGACATTTTCAAGATACAGGATGAAAGCTATAAGGCGGCTCTAAGACTGAAAGAATATCTACATCAAATAACAATGACTCAATTTGAAGGAAAGAAATAATTTAAATATGAGTCAATAAAGACAGACAACTTTGGAGAACTATTACATTTCTGAATTGAGCTCAACCAGATAAGTGAATGAGGAGCAGGGTGTGAGCTGGAACAGCCCTTACTGAAGGGGCAGTTGATTGGCTCACCTTTGCCTCACCAGCAGGAAGCCTAGTTTCCAGACTTTTCCAGTTTTTCAAGAGAGCAACATCATCTTGGTTTTTCATATGAAATCAAATTACTTAAAAATGTTGTGGGGTGATTTTAATTTAAAGAAATACTATGCAAATGCAATACCACCATTGGCTCACCTTCCCAGGTATGCCTGGAATATTGGACTTCCTTGAACATCTTAAGTTGGCAATGAAGGTCAAGTCATCCTAAACATGAAGGCAGAGTTATAAGCCAATCCACTGAGGCAATAAAATGCTCCTCGTAAGGTATAGAATTAAATCTGCCTTATATAAATCTTTAAGAAAAGCTATCATCTTCTAAAAAGCTACTTTGAAAGTTAAAGTGTTAGTTGCACAGTCATGTCTGACTCTTTGTAGCCCACCAGGCTCCTCTGTCTGTGGGATTCTCCAGGCAAGAATCCTGGAGTGGGTTGCCATTCCCTTATACAGGGGATCTTCCCAATCCAGGGACTGAACATGGGTCTACTGCATTACAGGCAGATTCTTTACCATCTGGGTCACCAGGAAAGCCCCTAGACATAATAGAAGGCTCCTTATCTAATTTATTTCTGCTTTGCAAGTTAAATGATCTATACCATTTTTTTTCTAGATTCCACATATGTGTGATAATATATAATATTTGTTTTTCTTTTTATGACTCACTTCACTCTGTATGACAGTCTCTAGGCCCATCCACTTCTCTGCAAATGACCCAATTTCACTCCTTTTCATGGCTGAGTAATATTTCATTATAAATATATACCACATCTTCTTTATCCATTCCTCTGTTTATGGACAGTTAGGTTAGTTCCATGTCATGGCTATTGTAAATAGTGTTGCTATTAACATTGGGGTGCATGTATCCTCTTGAATTAATTTTTCTCTGTGTATATGCCTAGGAGTGGTATCTGTAACTAATTTAATCCTAATAGCAACCCACGAGGCAGATATTATTTCTGTGTTTCAGATAAAGAAATTGGGAAACCCTGAGGAGTAAGGAACTTTCACAGCCTCCCACAGATATGCTGTACTATCATTTGAATGAAAGTTATGTGTGACTCAATGGTCTTAACCTGAGATCTGAGTCACTAACTCAAAGCTACTTAAGTCACATTTGTTACTGATATTTTTTCAATCAATAACTACTACCATGTGCCAATACCTCCCCTTTTTATTTTTATTTCAGTGAGGTCATTAGGTATTCCTGTCATACCTGTTCTCTAAGGGAGAAGCATGGTGATAAAATCAGCCTTGTACCTGCCTGAGCTAGATCTACATGTGAAAAGTTGGGAGAAGTCATTTTCCTGTTGTTCCTTTCAGTGAAAATTTTTTTCCACACTTGCACCTGAAATAGTCTGGTCTATTTACTGACTTTAGGTAAACCTGTGAAAATACCCAAGTATTACCCCACAGGGCGGAAGAACTACCAATGGCTCAATTACTTGAACACTTGAACAGATTCAAGAGTCATTGCTTCAAAGTGTTGATGAAGTCACTAATGCTCCTATGGATGGCTGGTAGCAACTTTGAAGATTCAGAGGAAAAATTAATATTTAAACAGAATATGGATTAAATTTTAAACACGATATTGACTTAGAAAACAAGGGAAAGTCTGATGTTTCATTATATGCAACTCTGAATTCACATGCAACAAAACCCAGGAAAACAGAAATAGATACTCCGATCCACGCAGTTTAGAACATTGGGATTCTAAAAGGATTGGTTAATTCCATATTTCTTATGCTTTTCGTTTGGTCACTATTGCCATTCCTCCTCAAGCAGAAGAGTTTATTCCTTAACGTGAATTCTTTATGTAGTCTTTGGATAAAATCTTCAAGTGGTTTAATAATCATGTAATTTTTCTTTACTATTCAACTAATGTTGTTTTGTCAGTTTCTTGTGTTCAGTTCCATGTTCTATCTAGCAGACACCACAGTAAAAGTATGATCTTTAGTTGATATAAGGATATAAGTAGGATACAAAATGCATACTTAGAAACTGATCACACGTTGGCTTGTGAAGCATTCCCTCCACGCTCTCTTGCTGTGATGTGCTAGTAGACAGATACCAGTCTAAATGAGTCAGAGTAAAGCAACCCAGAAGAAACCCATGTGGTCAGTAAAGTGATAGAAACAGCTTTAATAATGGAAAGTATAAATAATATGAGTGGAAAGAGCACCAAGACAACAAAGTTCCATGGACAGTGTTTGCAATAAAGATATGCTTGAAAGTGTTTGCAACACTTAATAGTGATTTTTGTGTGTGTGTGAGAGGAAAACTGGCCTTCAGTCCATTCTGAAGGAGATTAGCCCTGGGATTTCTTTGGAAGGAATGATGCTAAAGCTGAAACTCCAGTACTTTGGCCACCTCATGCGAAGAGTTGACTCATTGGAAAAGACTCTGATGCTGGGAGGGATTGGGGGCAGGAGGAGAAGGGGACGACCGAGGATGAGATGGCTGGATGGCATCACTGACTCAATGGATGTGAGTCTGAGTGAACTCCGAGAGATGGTGATGAACAGGGAGGCCTGGCGTGCTGCGATTCATGGGGTCGCAAAGAGTCGGACACGACTGAGCGACTGAACTGAACTGAACTGAAACTGCGTGGAGACACAAATACATTAAGCATTATTGACTGAAACACCTTCTGGTTCCTGGGCCTTTTCTTTTTTTTCTTTGGCCTCAGGTTTAGAGTTGAAAGTATAACTTTCAGTATGGCAGGCCATTCTCATCAATTTATGGAAGATCTTGTTCAGGTTTACTTTTTCACTATTCCTGACCCTATTCTGTATTCTCACATAGAAAATCTAATGTGTGTATTACATTTCCTTAGATATGTATACAACCTTATCAAAATACAGTGGTCCTTTTTAGGTTATGTAAATGGTATTGTGCTATGGAGACTGTGTATAATGCTATAGTTTGTCTTCTTCGTGCTATTTTATGTATGCCTAATTCACTGTTTCTAAATGCTTGTTACAGTGAATGTATTCATCCAATATTTTATTTATTTAGAGATGAACACATAAGATAGCTGCAGACAATAGCTACCACAAACAATGTTGAAAAGAGTTAGCTTCATCATGTTCTTTTGTGAACGTCTTTGAATAGGGTTCCTGGGTAATAGGAAACGTGTATACTATGCAACTACTGCCAGTTGCCCTCCATATCAACCAAACAAACATTTTTTAAAGGTTAAAATTATGTTGAACTTATTATTCTGCTTATGCAAATGTCTTTGAGGACAAGTCAGTAGATTCAGTTTTTAAAACTTCACACACTGAAAACTTCATGCTATAATTATTTTGATTCTTAAACACTAAAACTCTTAAATATCCAGAAAAAAAAAATCCTTGACCTGTTTTTTCAAGAAGAAACTGCTAATTATGTCTTATGCTATTGTTAAAAACTGGGTAACTAGGTCACTACCTGGAGTAGGAAATGGCAATCCACTCCAGTATTCTTGCCTGGAAAGTTTCATGGACAGAGAGCCCTGGCAGGATACAGTCTCCGGGGTGGCAAAGAGTCAGACATAACTGAGCAACTGAGCATATACATGCACATACATGTCACTAAATGTAGTTACAGCATTTCAATTTTTGTCCTTGGTATAATTTCAGAAGATGGAACTCTATATAAGAAATTTGTTATAACACAAATCTTTGGATCAGTATTTCTCTGGAGAATTGTTCTAGGATAGACACTACTTTTAACTACTTTACAGACTGTTTGCCACAAGTTTACTATATATATTTTAAATTATAAATAAAGACTAATTTATTCTATCTTTCTTTGCATATTTTTCCACATTGCCTGCATCCACACATACCTCCACCCTCACCAACAATTATTCTGATGCAAACTTCAATTATTTTCTAAAAGATATATATTACTAACAGTAAAATTATATACCAATTTGTTATTGCTCAAGTTGAATACCTTTCCATATGAAAGTGAAAGTGAAAGTGTTAGTTGCTCAGTGGTGTCTCACTCTTTGTGACCACATGGACTGTAGCCCTCCAAGCTCCTCTGTCCATGGAATTCTCCTGGCAAGAATACCGGAGTGAGTTGCCATTCCCTTCTCCAGAACCTTTTCATATACTTCTATATATTTTTCTTTTTTTTCTAGGTTTCCCTGTATTGTTCTTGCTGATCCATAGAAGTCTTTCTATATTCAAGATACTAGTTCTTAATTGGTTTCAGTTGTTGAAAATATCTCCTTCCAATCAGTCATAGGGTTTCTAATTATCTATATTTTCATCTTTAATAGATTTCTGAATTCTTATGTAATCAAATCCATTAACTTTTTCTTCCTTACAGTTTTTGGTTTGAGGATCTGAGATATATTTTCCTCCACTGTCTTTTTTCAAGGCCTCTGGGTAATTCTCCTAGATTTTCTTCCTTTAGTTTAATAGTATTTAAGATTATAAGCACTCTGAGTTTCACATTCATATATTTAATGAGAAGGATCCAACTCCATTTTTTCAATTTAGTGGGCTTATGTCCTTAACATTTTCCTATTATTCTGGCATACCTGTTTTGTCATGTATCACATCGGCTATAAATACATGTTTGGTTCTAAACTTTTAATCTTAAATTCTCAATTTTGAATCAGCAGTATATTGTCCACACACACCCTTGATAGATTTTTAGAAACTCTGTATATATTTGAATAAAGATTACTCTAGCTTTATAAAATGAGCTGGGACAGTTTTATTTTACTTCCCATAAAAATATTTTTAAGTTAATAAATAATGGTTCCTTGAAAGTTTGTAAAATTTATTGGTTAATCCTTTGCTGGCCAGTTGAATTGCTTTAACACTTATCAAATGGCTCATACTCTCTATTTCACTGACAACATTTCACATTTCATGTTTTTATAGAAATTTACCCTTTCATCTAAGTTTGCAAATTTATTAGCATATAATAGCTCATAACATTCTTATTGGGACTTCCCTGGTGGCTCAGCTGGTAAAGAATCTGCCTGTAATGCAGGAGACCCTGGTTGGATCCCTGGGTTGGGAAGATCCCCTGGAAGAGGGCATGGCAACCCACTCTAGTATTCTTGCCAGGAGAATCCCCATGCACAGAGGAGCCTGGCGGGCTACAATTCATGAGGTCGCAAAGAGTCAGACACAAAGTGACTAAGCACAGCACAGCAACATTCTCAATAATTTCAAAATCCCTTTGGTGTCTTATTTAATTTCCAAACTAGAATTTTGAAGTGGCCCTTTTATTATTGATTTCCAATTACATTACATTCCCACTAAAAACTTTTGTCTACATGACTTTGTATTTTTTGAAATTTATTCAGCATCATTTATGGCCTGCATATGGTTATACTTGTCAGTTTTACTTATGAATTCAAAATATTTCTTTTTGACAGTATCCACCTGTCTACACATGCATTATATATATTTATAATTCATTGGTTGGGTTATGTATATTTTCTGTAAGTTCGCTTGATCTGTTTTTGAAAGAAGTATGTTAAATTATCCAACTATAATTATTAGCTTATCTATTTGTTCCTCAACATTGTCAGTTATTGCTTCATACATTTCAAATTTATAAATATAGGCTTGTGTATATTCATGACTGCCATACCTTCTTGACCTTTTTTTCCTTATTATGTCTTCTTATGATGTTTCTAAACTTTGTTTCTATCTTTACTGATATAAAATTTTAAAAATTCTCTGGGTATAATAT
>SJYT01078636.1:164355-178837 GCA_006410635.1 Cephalophus harveyi
TGGGTATAATATGTTGAAAACAATACTCAATCATTATCTTTCAGCCATTGTTGCTCTTGAGATAGCTGACATAAATTTAATTTTTACCTCCAATAGCCTTTCAGAATCCTCCTTTGTCATTTGAATGACCTAAGTTTCACTATTATGTCAAGGAATTTTTTCTATTTCCCTTGCGGTTCCTGTGAGCACCATCAATTTGAAGTCATTAGCTTTCATTAATTATGAGAAATCTTTCCACTTAATATATTCAAGTACTTACTTTTTTCCTCCATTTCTTTTAGTTTTCTTCTGAACCTATTACTTCATTACTCAGTTTTTTCCTTCTTCTATTTATTAGCTTATCTTTTATAGTTATATCTGATACATTCTCAGAAATGGCTTTCCAAATCACTTTTTCTTTTTTAAGTTTATTATTCACCCCATATCAATTCTCTTATTTCAACTATTATAATATTCATATTCAATATTTTAATTTAATTATTTTTGATGTAACTATTGGGCTTTCTTTTTACTCACTACCAATATTACCTCCTCTATCGTTGAATATCATTTTTAATTCTCATTCTCAACAGCTTGTTGTATAGAGGTTATTTAGTTTATTCTCTTTCTCTTCAAGTGTTGTGTTCCTTAAGTGTCTTGTTATTTTCCACTGTAGTCTCATAATTTATTGAGGCTTTCAGCTACTTTATATATATTTATGTATATATTCCTATATTCTTAGGGAGAAAAAGCAAACCCTTAAGCTTCAAAATATGCTATATTTTGAATGGCTGGGACAGAGGGAGTATGTCTGTATTGGGCCACCTGATGTGAATAGCCAACTCATTGGAAAAGACCCTGATGATGAGAAAGATTGAGGGCAGGAGCAGAAGTGGGTGGCAAAGGATGAGATGGTTGGATGGCATCATTGACTCAATGTACATTAATCTGAGCAAACTCTGGGAGATAGTGAAGGACAGATAAGCAGTCCATGAGGTCACAAGTAGTGGGACCTGATGACAACTGATCAGTAACAGCAAGGTGCAGACCTACTAATAGTTTGCCACATTCCCCCTGGCAACACTAGTCCTTGAGGGACTTACTTATCTCTCTTTCCTGGCTTGTGATTCCTTTTTTGTGATCACCTATCCCTTGGAGCTTTGTCATAGGTGGGTAAGCAAGGGATTTCCCCTCTACCAGCAATCTTACCTAAACTCACTGCAAATTACTTTTTTCATCATCTATTCTCAAGCGCGTCTTTATTGATATCCCCAGCATCTCTGAACAGCATGTGGACAGTCCTTCCATTCCTGACCAATCATGTTGTGTCAACGAATGAGCAACAGTCAATTCTGGGAAATATTTGGGAGAAAGGGGGCATCCTCACAATTAAAAGGTACCCCAACACAATCTATGACCATACATCTGGATCTTTTTCACTCAAAGCTGCTACTGTTCCCTCACTGACACTCAATCACCTTCTGTATCCATAATATTTCCTCAGAGATTTTAATTTCTTTCTTTCATCTCTTTTTATTTTTTCCCTTTGCATCATGTGTCTCAGCTTTCAGCTTAGTATGTCACAGTCTCTGGAAGCAGAACTCAGGAAAAATATTTTCATTTTCATTTTACGTATGAGGAAACTTAGTTCAGAGTTAAATTAATTTATCCTACATTACTGGCCAGTAAGCACCAGAGAAGGAGAAAGCACTGCTAGATCTCACTATAAATCTCGTGGTCTTTCCCTGGATATTTATATTGTGCAATATGTAATATATAGGGATCATTTTTAGAAATACTATTTGCTCAGCCAATGAAAAAATTCATCTTGTTTTTACAAACTCTCAAGTTGGAAAATCACTTCATATTTTTTCCAGTGAAATAGCACACCTAGAAGATATTTTCATTCCCAAAGGTTCCCTCCTACTTGATGGAGATAAGAAAAGGTGTTGAACAAGTGTAAGGATAATCTTGAGTTCCATTCACAAAGACAAATAATTCTGAAATTGCATTCGTAAACCTCATAAATGGACACTGAGCTGTTTATAATTTAGAACCTTTCTAGTGACACACACAGAGCAAATGGAAATTAGTCCCACTCTCCACTACTAACAGAATATTAACTCTCTTTTGCAAGTAAGTGCTTTTCAATGTAATGCCTTAAACAACAGATCTTTAAACAATGCAAAACATTTCATTTTAATCACCACATACTTGCCTGTTACAGGAGTGCTGAGCGATAAAATATAAGCTAGTCAAATGAGAAATACCCCCAGAGTTGTCATTTCTTTCAGTCATTGATGGCAATGTTGAAAAAAACTTTCTGAGGTGTTGACTAATTTTTGTAGGGTTTTTGTCTTTTTATTCTTGTGCCTTTCAATCTGGGGGGAAAACATACTTATTTGAAAGCAAGGGGGAATTATTCCAAAAAAACTTTGTGATTCAAGTGGCAGTGAGCCTTCTCTTTGTAAGGCATTTTAGTAAGTATTTGCATGGCAAAACAGACTTTTCATTGGTTTGTAGAACAATAAATCAGCAAACCACCAGCCCACAGTCCCACAATTCTCTATCCTGAATAATTTATTCTTTATGACCAATACTCTATAACTATACTCAAGTCATGTCATCAATCTAACAGACCAGCCAAAAGTAGTTTATAGCTGAATACAGGATACAAACTTGCACATGACCTATCTGTTTGCCTTCTTATTTGGGTGAATATAATGTTATAAAAAGAAGAGGAGGAAAATGTGACATGGAGCATTCTTTGTGCCAGGCCTTTTGTCAGTCACCTCACATTTTAACTCAACTAGGTTGGTGCAAGTGTTTGATGTTAGTTTCAGCAATTGGTTTTCCCTTGAAAGTGTTCCCACCTTGTCCTGAAATTTCTGGAGGGAACAATCTCACAGTAGCTCTGTTGCCAAAACTCAGCCTCTGTTTCCCAGTTTTGAACAGAAACACAAAGGTGGAGTTTTGGGTGAAGTAGAAAAGAGGAGCTTTTATTGCTTTGCCAGGCAAAGGGAACCACAGAAGGCTAATGCCCTCAAGACCGTCTGACCCACCAGGAGAGGGTAGTGAGGATTTTTAGTGTTCAATAAGCAGGGCATGAGCAGTTTATTGACTGTTCTCGGATTGGTTGGCACCAAGATGAAGTTTCAAGCTTCAACCTGATTTCAACTAGTCTAGAGTCTATGTTCTTGTGGTCAGCAGTTTTCATCTGGTGGGGGTCAGCTTCCTGTAAAAATAACCCAAGGATGTAGCCTTTATTGGTATTTTTCGGGGAACTATGGGTAGCGCCGAAGAATTGATGCTTTTGAACTGTGGTGTTGGAGAAGACTCTTGAGAGTCCCTTGGACTGCAAGGAGATCCAACCAGTCCATTCTGAAGGAGATCAGCCCTGGGATTTCTTTGGAAGGAATGATGCTAAAGCTGAAACTCCAGTCCTTTGGCCACCTCATGCGAAGAGTTGACTCACTGGAAAAGACTTTGATGCTAGGAGGGATTGGGGGCAGGAGGAGAAGGGGACGACCAAGGATAAGATGGCTGGATGGCATTACTGACTCGATAGACGTGACTGTGAGTGAACTCTGGGAGTTGGTGATGGACAGGGAGGCCTGGCGTGCCGCGATTCATGGGGTCGCAAAGAGTCGGACACAACTGAACGACTGAACTGAAATGATGGGTTTGGTGATTCAGCTATTTAGTAGATTTATAATCTAAATTGTTACCAGTTTCCTGACTCAACAACTATTCTTTGTTTCTACATCTTCACATGCCCCAATCATTAATTCTTGAGTCAGCACTTCACTTCAAAAGGCTAGGACACAAGCACTTGTACACAGTCTCATGCCCACTCCCTTCTGTCTGCACTACCACCGTAGGACTGGCTTTCTAGCTGATGGCACTAGCAATACTTCACTGGACAGAACTCTCCCCCAGTGAGGACCACACAGTTGCCACTACTCTACAAATTAGAGATGGGACACCACTTTCTCCACATCATGTTTTACCCTAGCATAGGTAGATCTTTCATCCTAAGTCCCTACACATAACTGACATCAGGTAAGGACTCTTTATGAAAACTGTCATAGCTATTATGCATCACCTTCTACTCGGAGAATAATTTATTCCACTGCCAAGAGCAAGAGCTGTTCTTGGTCTTATTTGGTACCCCTCTGCCTCACCCCAGGCTGCTTCCGCAGTTCACAGGCACCTTCTCCCCAGATCCTTTATATTATAGAACTCCAATCTAGTAAGGAGATGAGAAATTTAAATAAAATAAATTTACCACTTATTCAACATTTATATAATATACTAAGTATGGGTATGGTTCCATAGAGAGGCAATTTATTCTCTTTTAATACCTGAAGAATGGCTATCATTATCCCCCATTGAAAAGATGGGAAACTATAGGAAGTTAATATCTTGTCCAAAGTAACATCAAACTCAAGTTTAATTAAATCCTATAGCCAGAAGATGGAAGCAACCTCAGTGTCCATCAACAGATGAATGGATAAAGATGTGGTACATATATGCAATGGAATATTACTCAGCCATAAAAAGGAACAAGATTGGGTCATTTGTAGAAATGGATGGACCTAGAGACTGTCATACAGAGTGAAGTAAGCCAGAAAGAGAAAAATAAGTACTGTATAATAAGGCACACTGTGTGGAATACAGAAAAATGATATAGATGATCTTAGTTGCAAAGTAGAAATAAAGACAGAGAAGTAGAGAAACAATATATAGATACTGAGGTTGAGCAGAATTTGGAGATTGGGATTGACATATACACTATTGATACTATGCATAAAATAAATAATTAGTGAGAGCATACTGTATGGCACAGGGAACAATGCTTAATGCATTGTGCTGACTTGAATGGGAAGGAAATCCAAAAAAAGAGGGGGTGTATGTATATGTATAGCTGATTCATTTTACTGTACAGTAGAAACTAACACAACATTGTAAAGCAAATGTATTCCAATAAAAATTAATTAAAAAAAAAAAGAAGTTAATAGCTTGTCCAAAGTCATACCAAACTCAAGTTTGGCAAACACCCTGACCAATACCTTCAAAGATATCAGCCTGAATTCCTACAAATTATAGACATCATAGGATATTGCTGAAGGAATCTTGCAGTTCTATCTTTTCTAAGACATTTATAGAAAAATAGAACATTCTGCATGAGTTTTTCTTCCATTTATGACACATTGGTTTAGATTCCCTTTACCTGGTGAAAGAATATGTCCAAAAATATTTTGGAAAGTTTATAACCCTATTAAAATATAAGGCACTATTATTCTTTTTAAGGTCTAATGGTCTTTGTTTAAAGAATATTTCTATTTACACAATGATCTCAAATTTATGTTGCTAGTGAAAGAAAATAATATGATCTCTTATTGTGAGGAGGGCTATGAGGTATGAACACTTCAAAGCTGATTGCTTTGAAGTTTTTTATACAAAATATTCAAGACCTATGTGCATGATTTACACTATGTTAAATTTTTAGAAAACTCTTGCTGTTGATAAAGTGGTGCAATCACCTGCCTTTGTTTCAATAATAACACAACTATATATTCACCTAGATTTGTGACTATGTAGTGAGTTAAGGCTTATGCTGCTGCTGCTGCTAAGTCACTTCAGTCGTGTCCAACTCTGTGCAACCCCATAGACGGCAACCCACCAAGTTCCCTGTCCCTGGGATTCTCCAGGCAAGAACACTGGAGTGGGTTGCCATTTCCTTCTCTGATGCATGAAAGTGAAAAGTGAAAGTGAAGTCACTCAGTCGTGTCCGACTCAGCAATCCCATGGACTGCAGCCTACCAGGCTCCTCGATCCATGGGATTTTCCAGGCAAGAGTACTGGAGTAGGGTGCCATTGCCTTCTCCATGAATGCACACATAAACCATTAAAAATTAGGAATTGTTACTAATAAAATTTTGCTAGTGATTTAAATGAGAACACAGTTAAAATAATACTAGCTATCATCTATTGCCAATATTTTATGTGTCAGGAGGTTATTCTATCTGCCTCATCTCACTGCATTCCTTTCTCTCTGTAACCCTAAGAGATTGGATGCTGAGGCTTAAAGAGGTGACGTAATGTACTCATAATCACACATCAACAAGCTGTACAGTGCAGAGAGTTTAAATCCAGGCTTATCCACATCTGAAATTCCTTTCACTTGGCAGATAGCTGCAGAGTTCCTCCCTCATGTGCTGAGAATTGAACAGGAATCAATAACTCTCTGCTCACAGCTTTGACATTTTGATTTTTTGATCCTCTTGGCATTTTGCTATCACCTGAAGGAAACTATACAAAATGAAGATTCCTTTTCTCAACCATAGGTGCCATTTCCTTTCTTCCACATCTCCCTCTTATGAACCTAAGCAGTAACCTGATAAGTGAAAACCTGTACCGAGGGTTACTCAAGGTCAGTAAAATGTAGAGAATAGTCTTAGCATGTCAAACTGGAAAAAAAAAAAATTCTTAGAATTTCTTAAGGATTATCTGGTCTAATGGACAATTTACTAGAACAGACTGGCCAACAGCACTGTCCCCAAAATAGTGAAATTGTAAGTCATTGAACTACAAGACCACAGGCTGTCAGAGGCAGAAGAGACCTTAAGAAATTGTTTTACAAGTTGTATTTACAAGTACAAGTTTTGAGTGCTGCAGCAGTGAAGAGATGGTCCCAAGAAACTTAGCCCAGAGCTTGAACTGAGAATAGATCCTCCAGGCCTTCAGACTTATGCTCTTAATTCTGTTATATATTCATAGTTTTGCCTATTAAAAAATCAGAAAAGTACAAGGAGAATATAAAAACACATATGTATCCACCATCTCCAGTGTTACCAATCCTTTTTCCTGTGCTATTTTCTTCTCCAGATATAGCTACTATCAAGAATGTAGGTGTGTGTTTAGTACATTTTGTAGGGCTTCCCAGGTGTCACAGTGGTAAAGAATCTGCCTGCCAATGCAGGAGATGCAAGAGACGTGCTTTGGATACTTGAGCCAGGAAGATGTCCTAGAGTAGGAAATGGCAACCCACTCCAGTATTTGTGCTTAGAAAATTCACTGGGCAGAGGAGCCTGGTGGGCTACAGTCCATGGGGTACCAAAGAGTTAGACATGATTGAGCACACAGATACATGTTTTTACTACATACATGTAAGTCAATAAACTACATGAACTGACTTTTGAATAGACTTTACATAAATGGCATCATGCAGTGTATTATTTTATATGCACATGGTTATTCACTCAAAATTTCATCTTAGCAACTTGTTTATAATATTGAAATATCTTCACCTCTTTGACTGCAATTCTATATCTTATCAATACATCAACCACATCTTAAAATACATCTCATTGATGTATCACAGTCCACATTTAGTCAATTCCTTATTGCTGAAATTTGTTGTTGCTTCTCCCGCTTTTTTGTTTTTTCTATCCTCAAGCTATGCTGCTTATGTACTGCTTATGTTTCTTTGCATTTCAAAGCATACAGCATGTTGTTTTCCTTCTTTCTGTAATTTCTACAAATGTTATATTTGTGGTTTACAGACATCCAGATCTTATTTATATTTCTAAAAATGAGCCATGTTGACTGACAAAGCTATATTTTATTCATTTTTACTCATGTATAGTATTCCATTTCACTTCATGGATCACAGCCTTGTTGTGGCAAAGGGGCTTGCATAACTCAATGAAGCTATGAGCCCTGTCTAGAAGGGTGATCAAGATGGAAAGGTCGCAATGAAAAGTTCTAACAAAACGTGGACCACTGGAGTAGGAAATGGCAACCTACTCCAGTATTCTTTCCTAGAAAATCACATGGACAGTATTTAAACAAAAATCACTTAGGATTATACAATGGAGGTAATGAATAGATGTGAGGGATTAGATCTGTTAGACAGATTGCCTGAAGAACTATGGACAGCAGTTCATAATATTGTACAGGAGGCAGTGACCAAAACCATCCCCAAGAAAAAGAGGTGGAATAAGGCAAAGTAGTTTTCTGGGGAAGCTTTACAAATAGCTGAGGAAAGAAGAGAAGTGAAAGGCAAGGGAGAAATAAAAAAATATACCCAACTGAATTCAGAGTTGCAGAGAATAGAAAGGAGATAAGAAAGCCTTCTTAAACGAACAATGCAAAGAAATAGAGGAAAACATTAGAATGGGAAAGACTAGAGATTTCTTCAAGAAAATTGAAGATACCAGGGAAACATTTTATGCCCATCCTTATGGGCATGAGAAAGGACAGAAACAGTAAGGACCTAACAGAAGCATAAGAGGTAAGAGGTGGCAAGAATACATAGAAGAACTATACAAAAAAAATCTTAATGACCCAGATAACCAGTATGGTGTGGTCGCTCACCTAGAGTCAGACATCTTGCAGTGTGAAGTCAAGTGGGCCTTAAGAAGCATTACTATACAATCAAAGCAAAGCTAATGGAGGTGACAGAATTCTATCTGAGTTACTTAAAATCCTAAAAGATGATGCTGTTAAAGTACATCACTCCATATGTAAGCAAATTTGAAAAACCCAGCAGTGGCCACAAAACTGAAAATGATCAGTTTCATTTCAGTTCAAAAGAAGAACAATGCCAATTAATATTCAAAATTGCATACATTTGTGCTCATTTCATATGCTATTGAGGTTATCTCAAAATCCTCCAAGCAAGGCTTCAGCAGTAAGTGAACTGAGAACTTCCCCATTTAGGCTGGTCTTCTGAGAGGCAGAGGAACCAGAGATCAAATTGCCAATATTCACTGGATCGTGGAGAAAGCAAGGAAGTTCCAGAAAACTGTTTACTTCTGATTCATTGATTGTGCTAGAAACTTTGACTGTGTGGATTAAAACAAACTGTGGAAAATTCTTAAATTATGGGAATACAGACCACTTTACCTATTTTCTGAGAAGCCTATATGCAGGAAAAGAAGTAACAGAACCAGACATGGAACAACATACTGCTTCAAAATTGGGGAGGGAGTACAACAAGGCTGTATATTGTCACCCTACTTATTCAACTTCTTTGCAGAGCATATCATGAGAAATGCCAGACTGGATGAATCACAAGCTGGAATCAAGATTGCAGGCTGAAATATCAACAACCTCATATATGCAGATGATACTGCTTTAATGGCAGAAAGTAAGAGGAACTAAAGAACCTCTTGATGAGGGTGAAAGAGCAGTGAAAAAGCTGGGTTGAAACTCAATATGTTTCAACATGTTGAAACTCAATATGTTTCAACATGTTGAAACTCAACATCACAGCATCTGTTCTCATCACTTCATTGCAAATAGAAGGAGAAAAAGTGGAATCAGTCACAGACTTTATTTTCTTGAGCTCTGAAATCACTGCAGATGGTCATTGCAGCTACAAAAGTAAAAGATGCTTGTTCCTTGTTAGGAAAGATATGACAAATCTAGACAGCATATTATAAATCAGAGACATGTCTTTGCAAAGATCCATATAGTCAAGCTATGTTTTACCAGTTCAGTTCAGTTCAGTAGCTCAGTCGTGTCCAACTTTTTGCGACCCCATGAATCACAGCACGTCAGGTCTCCCTGTCCATCACCAACTCCTGGAGTTCACCCAGACTCACGTCCATCGAGTCAGTGATGCCATTCAGCCATCTCATCCTCGGTCGTCCCCTTCTCCTCCTGCCACCAATCCCTCCCAGCATCAGAGTCTTTTCCAATGAGTCAACTCTTCGCATGAGGTGACCAAAGGACTGGAGTTTCAGCTTTAGCATCATTCCTTCCAAAGAAATCCCAGGGTTGATCTCCTTCAGAATGGACTGGTTGGATCTCCTTGCAGTCCAAGGGATTCTCAAGAGTCTTCTCCAACACCACAGTTCAAAAGCATCAGTTCTTCGGCGTTCAGCTTTCTTCACAGTCCAACTCTCACATCCATACATGACCACAGGAAAAACCATGTTGGAGAAGACTCTTGAGAGTCCCTTGGACTGCAAGGAGATCCAACCAGTCCATTCTGAAGGAGATCAGCCCTGGGATTTCTTTGGAAGGAATGATGCTAAAGCTGAAACTCCAGTACTTTGGCCACCTCATGCAAAGAGTTGACTCATTGGAAAAGACTCTGATGCTGGGAGGGATTGGGGGCAGGAGGAGAAGGGGATGACAGAGGGTGAGATGGCTGGATGGCATCACGGACTCGATGGGTGTGAGTCTGAATGAACTCCGAGAGATGGTGATGAACAGGGAGGCCTGGCGTGCTGCGATTCATGGGGTCGCAACCAATCGGACACGACTGAGCGACTGAACTGAACTGAACTATATTCTCTTTATATTTTACTCTCTCTTCTACTATATTTTGCAACATTTGTTTCTTTATAATCCATTGTATTTTCTTTTTAGCTTGTTTTTCAGTTTACTACTTTTTTTTCCTGAGCTGTGTCTAATCTTCTAAACTATCCATTGAATTCTTAATTTCCTTTAATAAGGTTTTCAAGTCTAGAATTTTAATCGTGTTTCTTTTTTGTAAAATAATTCCCAATTCTCTTCTAGAATTATTAATCTTGCTTTTTAAGTTTGTAGGTCTACTGTTTTCTCTTTTTCTCTGCTGATCTGTGTTCATGTTTTATCTCTTTGCTTATCTAATTTATTTATTGTGTACTCAATGTAGTACTTGCAAAAATGTTTGAATGAGTAATTTGAGGCCTATGAAGAAGTAAAATTTCTCAGAGATATATTATCTGCCAAGTGCCTGGGTTACTATCAGTTTAGAATTATTATAATTTCTTGGATTGAGGTGATTTAAAATTAGAATGTAATCCTCGTTGACTTCGCTTTGTTTTTACTGTTTAGTGCCTTTGGAAGTTTATGCATAAAGTAAGGTTTGTCCACCTGGCAATCCTCTAGATACGTCCTAGACTCCTTGTCCAAAAAAAGAAAAAACAAAACCAAACTTTTAAAGTGTGCTCTTCAACATTTTAGCCACTGTATCTGGAATCAACAAGTGCCTTTGGATTAAAAGGGCTCTCAATACAGTGCACACATCCCTGGAACACCAACTTTCCCCAGAAGAATGGCCCTGTTCTTCCTCATTATCATGTTACTGCTTCAGTATTTTCAGTCTTTTACTTGTTTGATTTTTTTCCTGTCCAAGTGTCCTATTTGCCTTCAGTAAGATAGACCTCAGAAGATAGGATAATTATTACTAGATAGGAATAATTCGTGTTTAATTATGACAATCCAAGCAGAAATATTTAGGTGTAATATGTTTTGCTTGTCCAGTGGTGACACTATCTTGTAATAAATATTGCTATATTTTTTGTTTGTTTAATTCCTATCCCCATCCCCATTTATTCTTCTAGATTCCCTTTTTACAGGAATTTTGTATGTCAGTGATGTAGAAATGTGTTAGAGGCTAAATGGAGATTTTACTATAATGCAAGAGTTTAACTTTGAGTTTTTTGAGCTTTCATTCTTTGTCAGTGATAATGGGCAAGAGTATACAGTTCTTTGTCCCACTCTTCCATGAAGAGGCTATTTTTCTTCCACTTTTACAGAGCAAACTGTTTCTTATAATTATAGACATATGTGTGTGTGTGTGTGTGTGTGTGCTGCTGCTGCTAAGCTGCTTCAGTCATGTATATATAATATCTCATTTGATCTCTGCTTCAAGCTAATTCCTTCTTGGTGCCATTGTTGCCGTGAAAATATTTAATTTGTTCACCTCACCTTAAACATTTTGCTGCTACTGATGCTAAGTCACTTCAGTTGTGTCTGACTCTGTGCGACCCCATAGACGGCAGCCCACCAGGCTCCCCCGTCCCTGGAATTCTCCAGGCAAGAACACTGGAGTGGGTTGCCATTTCCTTCAATGCATGAAAGCGAAAAGTGAAAGTGAACTCGCTCAGTCGTGTCCGACTCTTCGTGACCCCATGGACTGCAGCCTACCAGGCTCCTCCGTCCATGGGACTTTCCAGGCAAGAGTACTGGAGTTAAACATTTTGCTTTATATTCAAAGAGTAATTTTTACTGTACCTCTCGAGATGAAGGGATGGAATTACCTGTTAGAGATATCTTCTGTTTATTTCTACCTCATATGCCTTCCCTAATGAATATCCACTGCTATGAACTTTCTCTCCATTCATTTAGAGTTTTGAGTGTTAGCTCCTCCTGCTTTCTCTTCATATAGGGCTCAGGTGTTTGCTTCTCATAAACATTGTGATTAACCATGTGCCTCCCACCCTGACTGGGGAGTGGGGGTGAGGGAAGTTGGGCTGGATAACAGCTCTGCCTAAGGAGGAGCCAAGCAGGCCCGAGGAACAGCTTTGTGCTCTGGTTTCCCCTCAGAGAATAGCAGAGAGCAGTTAGCCCTCTCTGCTGCTTGTATTTGTTAATATTAAAAAAGCAGAGAGAGGGGTTAAAAAAAAAATGGTTGAAAAATAACGGAGGAAACAATTTCTAAAACACAGAAATATTTTTCATTATATGTAATATATACTTTTAAGAATTGATATCTTGCATAAGTAATTTATAAAAAAGTTTAATAAGCTAATAAGCTTATAATTAACATAATTTTTATGCACTTGAAACAATCAAAATAATTATTTTGTAATACATGGAAAAATCACTACTCTTCAATAGCTTCTTGTACTGCAAAATTCTTTGGAGGGACTTGAAAATTTTTAAGATCCTTTCTGTTCTAAATGTTTAGGACTCCATTACTTAACTCCAGGTGTTTCTTGACTTCCTACTTTAGCATTCCAGTCCCCTATAATGAAAAGGACATCTTTTTTGGGTGTTAGTTCTAAAAGGTCTTGTAGGCTGTCTCTTATACACATCTAGATGTGTATAAGAGACAGCTCCTTTTCTTTCCTCAAGAAAAGAAGAACAGATTTTAGGGTTTTTGATGTTTCCAAATCTGAGTTAATAGACCATAAGTGTCTTTTAAAAAATTAGAAGGAAAAAATAATTAGAAGAGGTACTGTAACAAAAAAAAAAATCTGAATCCATATTATATCTATTCCTTTAGCTCTTAACTTTTGTGCTCGGTTCTGTATTCCATCACATTGGTTCTGGACCTTGGTAAAGGAATGCTGCTTACAGCCTGAAATACACATAATGAGATCTGCCTCCCAGGCTTGACCTTTTAAGGTATTACACTTTTCACCCACATAGGGATAAAAAATTGTAGAACAGAGAATAACATTTGTCTTGTTGAAGGATTAGGGGAACATCGTGACCAGACCTACATGGACAACTGCAAGAACAAAGGATTTATCACATCTCCTCCAGGTTCTGGCCAGCTCCGAGAAATTTACAACAACCAGCAACATCCCCTTCCCTTTTAATATAAAAGGAGCTGCAATTCTAACTCCAGTCAGAATATTCTTTAGGACACTAGTCTGCCATCTCCTTGGTCTGGTGGCTTTCCAAGTAAAGCTGCTGTTCCGTGCACTAGCACCTCATCTCTTGATTTGTTGGCTTATTGTGCAGGGAGCAGTATGAGGTTGGACTTGGAAACAGTGAGAGATATGGTTCTTCTGGGAACCAAAAAGAAAGAATAATTTTACCTAGGAGGGAAGGAGATGATCCTGGTTACTCATAGCCTGAAAAGAGCCAGATGAGTGGACCAAGAAGAACCACTATGAAAAGACTTATGGGCAAGCTCTGGAGTCCTGCTGGAATGGAAGCAAGGCCTAAATGGTTCTCAATCTCATTGTCTCAGCCCCAAAGATTATTATCATCTTTAACTGATCATTATCAAGACCCATTTAATAAAATATCCACTTCAGTTCAGTTCAGTCACTCAGTTTTGTCCGACTCTTTGCGACCCCATGAATCGCAGCATGCCAGGCCTCCCTGTCCATCACCAACTCCCGGAGTTCAGTCAGACTCACGACGATCGAGTCCGTGATGCCATCCAGCCATCTCATTCTTGGTCATCCCCTTCTCCTCCTGCCCCCAATCCCTCCCAGCATCAGAGTCTTTTCCAATGAGTCAACTCTTCGCATGAGATGGCCAAAGTACTGGAGTTTCAGCTTTAGCATCATTCCTTCCAAAGAAATCCCAGGGCTGATCTCCTTCAGAATGGACTGGTTGGATCTCCTTGCAGTCCAAGGGACTCTCAAGAGTCTTCTCCAACACCACACTTCAAAAGCATCAATTCTTCGGCGCTCAGCCTTCTTCACAGTCCAACTCTCACATCCATACATGACCACAGGAAAAACCATAGCCTTGACTAGACGGACCTTAGTCGGCAAAGTAATGTCTCTGCTTTTGAAAATGCTATCTAGGTTGGACATAACTTTTCTTCCAAGGAGTAAGCGTCTTCTAATTTCATGGCTGCAGTCACCATCAGCAGTGATTTTGGAGCCCAAAAAAATAAAGTCTGGCACTGTTTCCACTGTTTCCCCATCTATTTCCCATGAAGTGATGGGACCAGATGCCATGATCTTCGTTTTCTGAATGTTGAGCTTTAAGCCAACTTTTTCACTCTCCTCTTTCACTTTCATCAAGAGGC
>SJYT01078636.1:179236-239965 GCA_006410635.1 Cephalophus harveyi
CACTTGACTTCACATTCCAAGATGTCTGGCTCTAGATTAGTGATCACATCATCATGATTATCTGGGTCGTGAAGATCTTTTTTGTACAGTTCTTCTGTGTATTCTTGCCACCTCTTCTTAATATCTTCTGCTTCTGTTAGGTCCATACCATTTCTGTCCTTTATCGAGCCCATCCTTGCATGAAATGTTCCCTTGGTATCTCTAATTTTCTTGAAGAGATCTCTAGTCTTTCCCATTCTGTTGTTTTCCTCTATTTCTTTGCATTGATCACTGAAGAAGGCTTTCTTATCTCTTCTTGCTATTCTTTGGAACTCTGCATTCAGGTGCTTATATCTTTCCTTTTCTCCTTTGCTTTTCGCCTCTCTTCTTTTCACAGCTATTTGTAAGGCCTCCCCAGACAGCCATTTTGCTTTTTTGCATTTCTTTTCCATGGGGATGGTCTTGATCCCTGTCTCCTGTACAATGTCATGAACCTCATTCCATAGTTCATCAGGCACTCTATCTATCAGATCTAGGCCCTTAAATCTATTTCTCACTTCCAGTGTATAATCATAAGAGATTTGATTTAGGTCATACCTGAATGGTCTAGCGGTTTTCCCTACTTTCTTCAATTTAAGTCTGAATTTGGCAATAAGGAGTTCATGATCTGAGCCACAGTCAGCTCCTGTCTTGTTTTTGTTGACTGTATAGAGCTTCTCCACCTTTGGCTGCAAAGAATATAATCAATCCGATTTCAGTGTTGACCATCTGGTGATGTTCATGTGTAGAGTCTTCTCTTGTTGTTGGAAGAGGGTATTTGCTTTGACTAGTGCATTTTCTTGGCAAAACTCTATTAGTCTTTGCCCTGCTTCATTCCGCATTCCAAAGCCAAATTTGCCTGTTACTCCAGGTGTTTCTTGACTTCCTACTTTTGCATTCCAGTCCCCTATAATGAAAAGGACATCTTTTTTGGGTGTTAGTTCTAAAAGGTCTTGTAGGTCTCCATAGAACTGTTCAACTTCAGCTTCTTCAGCATTACTGGTTGGGGCATAGACTTGGATTACTGTGATACCGAATGGTTTGCCTTGGAAACAAACAGAGATTCTGTTGTTTTTGAGACTGCATCCAAGTACTGCATTTCGGACTCTTTTGTTGACCATGATGGCTACTCCATTTCTTCTGAGGGATTCCTGCCCGCAATAGTAGATATAATGGTCATCTGAGTTAAATTCACCCATTCCAGTCCATTTTAGTTCGCTGATTCCTAGAATGTCGACATTCACTCTTGCCATCCCTTGTTTTACCACTTCCAATTTGCCTTGATTTATGGACCTGACATTCCAGGTTCCTTGAATTGAAGCCAATTCAAGCCCCAGCTTAAAAATTTCTGACCTAGATAAATAACAAATTAGGAGATCAGGCTTAAGATTATCAGCAGTTGAAAGGGTTGAAAAGAAGTAGTATGTATGGAGTCATTTTCCATTATCTAATTTAATTTGAACCCTTACAACCTCCATGGGAAGTAGGTATTATCATCTCCTTTGACAAAGAGGAATTTAGATTCTGAAAGGTAAAATGCAATGTTTACCAAGTTCAAACCCAGGTTTCTAACTCTTAGGCACACAATCATAAACTGGAGAATTCAAAAAGTCTGATCAATATTCCTAAATATCTTCCAAGACAAGGAGTTTCTGACTTAGTGCTTCATTCATAGTTTCAATTTATCTACATATTTCTTTTCAATTTACCTTTGTTGACAAGAAGAATTAGTAAGAATTTAACTTCAAAACACTTTTTCCTTGGTAGGAGATAATCTCAATCAAAGACAAAGGATAAGTGTCTGATAATTTTAAAATGTATTTTCGTGCTTAAACAGCCTAACGTGAACTATTTGTTAGAAAAACAAAGGCGCACTGTCTAAAGTGCTAGACATCCTTATACTTATCCCAGAAAATCCACAAAGTCACAAATGAATCGAAAATTGACTGAATTAGAAATTTCACTCTCTACTTAAAACTAGCAGGCAGAAATTCAGCCATCCTGGCTGCTTCAGCATCTTCTGAATGGTTAGAGACGCTTAGGGAAAAAAATAGTATCACTAATAGCCACTAATAATTTGATAGGTCAGAAGCACAGAGACCAAATTTATGATCCCTTTGTGCCCCAAGACAGGAATTAAGAGGTCCTAGATCTTTTTTCGTAAAATACACTAATGACTATGCCCAAAGAGAAAATAATAAATTCAGCAAAAAGTGGGTCCAGGCAACTACATTTGGTTGGGTCTCATCCAGACCAAGTAGTGCAATGAAATACAAACATACTTATTCAACCTCTATAGGGGAATTACCAATAATTAGCACACTGTTTTCACACAGATTTAGAAACTCTTTATGGGAAATATATCCACACCCAGAGAAGAAAAACTAAGAACAGGAGCAGGTCAGGTCCTCTAAAGCTCTACTCCAACTGCTTCCAAGGAGAGTTACCACCTAGTGATTTTAAATTTTTTAAGCCCAGGCAGTCTGCCAATTCCACACTAAAACCGGACTAACAACTGATTTTTCCTATTGCAACATCACCAGCAAGTCCTGTGCTTTCCCTCTCTTTCCTTTGCTCTCAAACAGCAATTCTCCTTTGCAAAATCAACTAATTTGCTCTCTAATCTGTTACAATTGGAAGCTCTCAGAAAGTTGCCACTGGTATTACTCTTCCTCCTAGTGCCAAGAGGCCAACAAACAGCTAGTTCAAAAAAACCAAAACTGTGAACATGAAGACAAGACAGGCACTAAAAACAAGAAGTGTGGAGACTGAGTAACAATGGGCCAACTCTGGACTTTAAAATGTTTCTCTTGCCAAAGCTGTACCTATTCTTGGGCCCTTGACAATAACAATGACAAAATAAATGGCCACACTGAAATAAAGTTCCGCTGGGAATATAAACTCAATATTTTGGATACCAAACCTCACTCAAGTCCTTGTCCATACTACTATTGAAGGAACGGCTTGAACTCAGTCTAGAGACGACTGGACTCTTTTAGACCTTTCTGACCACCATGTGCCCAGGACCAACACAGGCCTTAGACAGCAAAGGGGACTATTTAAAGAAAAAGAAAACCTGAAGTAAAAGTCTGACAGTTCCTAGATATCTTTCATTTAGAGATCCACATTTAGTTACAGTTATTTCCTTCTACCAAACAGTTTTTATTGCAAACTGACCACTAATTAGACTCTGATTTCACTACCTAAGCGCACCAAAGGCTTTTTTCACCAGATAAAATTCTGTGACCGCGCCCCACCCCATCCCACCGCCCCCCCGCGCTGATTTTGACACCTTCATAAAAATACAAAAGAGAAAAAAAATCGGATCAACAGCTCCTTGGTTGTGATGATCCTTTTGATTAACCTTTGTAACATAAATCCTATGGAAACAGGCTGTACAGGTAAAGTGCTGTCTTTTTTAAAATTCATTTTTATTGCTGGCAGACAATTACAGGTGGCAAGGTGTCCTTTCCAGAACCCCCTAAGACGTTCGTGGAGAGGCTTTTGGAAGCTGAGAATTCCTCCCTCCACTCCTCGCGTTTCTCCATAAGGGGTCAGACCTGAAGAGATTTGGGTTAAACTCACTGCTGGTCCCAGCGTTTATCAATGAGCAATGCGCTTAAACTGCACCCAGCCAGGCCTCCACTGAAGGGCTCTGGATGCTCCCGGATATACGAAGCCCCCGGAAACCGGATTTTTCCAAGCGCTCCATCCTCCCTTTTCTTCTTTATAAGACAGCATCCTCGCGTGGGAGGAGCGAAGAGGCTCAGGTGGGCTCAAGCTACCGCCCGGGTCAGCCGGCCAGGATACTTCCCCTGGACTTGTACCAACTCCATCAGAGGGCTAGACTCACCTTCGCGACAGAGCCCCATGACTTCGCGGTTTTTCCCAAACTCCTTGTAACTTTCGTCCAATTCCGTCCCTAGGAGATACACACACACAGGAGGAGGGGAGAGGCAGGTCAGTTGCGGAGAGTGTGACGCACGCTCACGCACGCACGGAGTAGGTGCGGGCACCTCCGCGTTCCCCAACCCGGCGATAGCATCTCTGACCCCCGAGGGGGCGGGCCACGGGACGAGGGAGGGGAGAAGGGTCTGAGGATGGGGGAATGGGGGCTGCGCGGGGAAGAGGAGGGCGTGGACACTCACCGTCTTTCCCAGGAAGTTTGGAAGCTTCGACCCACAGATTCCACGACTGTCCCAGCATCGCTTCGGGACTCGGCAGGGGCCGGCGTTCCCCGACGGTCGCCATTGCGGCGGCGGCCGAGGTGGAGGCGGCGCCAGGGCCACCGTCCTCCGGCCGTAGGCGCCGCGGCGGCGGCGGCTGCCGCTGGGGCTGCGGAGGCTGCTGCTGCTGCTGCCGGGCGGCCGCGGCCGCTGCTCCGCCCGCCGCCGCCGCCGCCGCTCGGCGCGGCTCCCCCCTGACGTCATCCGCGGCCCGCTCCGACATTCTTTCCGCTCCTACAATGTAACAAAAAAAAGGGGGAAAAGAGTCGCGCGGGGGCTGCTTTTAAGGAGGCGCCGGGGAGTTCCGGCGGCGTGCGCGGCCCGCGGGCCGGGTGGGGCGCGCTGACAGCGCCCCCGGCCGCCCAGACCCCCAGCTCTTCTCCTCCAACCCCCCCGCCCCACCACATCCCCCGCCTTGGGCGCAAAGTCCGCGGCGCGGGCTCGCTTTCGATTTCGACTCCAGTGCCCCTCGGGGGAGGGGACGAGAGCCAGCGGACCGCCGCCGCGGCGTAGGGTCCCCAGCCTGCCTCCGCCGCGGAGACCCGGCGCGGAGGCCGGCGCCCAGAGCTGCCGCCGCTTCAGCCCCGCGCCTCGCCGCGGCGGCCCACGGCGGGGAGGCCCGAGACGCACCCCCGGCCCCCAGGCTGCCCACCCTGAGGCCGCTCGCATCCCTGGGCCGGGCCCGGCGGCCCCGCTCCTTCCTTCCGTCCGCGCGTCCGTCCGAGCGGCGGCGCCCGGCCGGCTCCCTTAAGCGGAGGCGCCTCCCGCCGCCTCCTCCCCCTCGCCGGTCCCTCCCTCTCAGCTCGCTCGGGCGAAGTTTGCACGTCAAGCCCCCGGAGTGGAGCCAGGGCGAAGTCGGAAACGCAGCCACCTATGGAGGAACCAGCCGGCCAGCCGGCCGGCCCCGGGGCACCAGCGGGCGGCGTAGCTGTCGGGCCTTCCCGCCCGGGTCCGATCCAGAGAGCAGGGGCGGGTTCAAGGAGCTCTTCGCTCTCAGCTCGCGAGCGGCCGCGCGGCTGTCAAAAGCATGAATGGGAAGCCGCCGCTGAGCGGACGCCTAGCGCGGAGGAAACCACTGGCAGGCGAGGAAATGCAGCCCAGGTGCTGTCCCAGGTGTCGGCCCGAAGCCCACCACGGGAGATCAGCGCGTGCTCCCGGGTTACTTGAGCTCGTTCAGCAAAGAGGAGACCATGAAATCAGTGTAAGATGCAGTGGAGGAGAGAGAGACCGAGGCGAATCCGTTTACATGTTTTAGAGACACGACTCCAAATTTCTATATTTCCCTTTCCAATGCTCCTGGAAGTGATTCATTCACTACCACCCCCATCCCCTCCTCACCACCCCGTCACCCCCAAGTCTAATTAGTTTTAATTCAAGCTGTTGGTCTCTCCCTCCCTCTTTATGATTTCTTTGCCTGGGCAGGGCGAGAAGCTAGGGCTTAGGTGAATGTACAGCATTCCTAGAAAATACTGTTTTCTGTTAGATATTGTTCACTCAAGCAGTGGCCCACAAAACTTAGCACCCTTCCGCAATACACATTGCGCGTAAAGCTTTTGCTCAAGTGATGGGTAAAGACGGTAAAATAAAGGGCTACTTAATGCACTCAAGCACCTGAAGTAATTGAAACAGCAGCAGACCACATCAAGCGCTTTTAATTAAGTGTTCTTAGCATTACTGTTACTTCAAAGTGATGTGAAAAATCTGCAGCCTGACACAGAAACAACGATTTTAATCAGCATGTTTCACATAGCAGTAATATCCGCACTCCTGAGGCACGCGTGTCATAGCTGCTTACTTAGAGGGGCTTTCTTTAGATGGGGAAAAAGCAGGCTTATTCATTTTTAAAAATTATTATTCCTGTTTTTTTTCTTAATCTGGAACATCTGATGTTACAGAGGTGGCCAACTTATCTGCAAAAGAAACAAAGTCCAACCCTCAGAAATATTAAGATATTTAAAGAAGAGTAAAAAATTATGTAACATTATTGCATCCTAAACTCAACCCAGGGCTCCTGTGGAAAGTACTTATTTTAGGTTCAAAATTTGAGGGCTTTAGTGGAAAAAAATTTAAACATTACATGTATATGAATTTATTTTTAAAATGTTTAGAAATAAGTGTGTAAATTTTTTCCTGGATGACATGCAAACAAGAGTTCCCAAAAGTGAAATTATGGATGCTTCCTGTCCTTATCTAAGAAGCAGGGAAAAAAAAAAAAGAATAACCAAAAATAGTAGAAATGATTGGTAGGATAAAAAATCATTTCTAAAGTTTTAACTTCCAACAGAAGACGATCAATGAGAAAAAATGCGTAGGTAAAACAGAATTTCCTTAGTAGTTCAGTTCCTAACTTGTAATAAAGGCCCTCAATCTTCATGTCACCAATGTAGACCTTCAATTTTTCATTCATCCAAATCACTGACAAATCTGTAGAATTACAGAAATACATTAAAAAAAACACCTAACTTAATAATGATTTTCTATGACTAAAGCACACAGTTTATGGATTATTTTGTATCTTGCAATATTCTACATTTAAGAAAAACAAAATTTTGAATTTTATGGCATTTGGAGCTGCCATTAAAAAGAAAAGCTTAGGGCCACCCAGGTATGTAGGTTCCAAAGAGAGTTTGTCTATTGATTTCAGCCTTTCTGATCTCTGAGAGTACAGGATGAAAATTAAAATAAGGGAAAGAGTGGCAAACATGAAGGACAGCCCTACTTCAAGATACTGCTCGATTTCCCCCTTTTTACACGTGAAAATACTTAAAGATTCACAAATATGACTTAAAGGTAATGAGGGTCAATATGGCAATTTGTAATACTTCAACTTCCATCCTTATTCCAGTTTCATACTTCCCCCCTCTTTTTGACTGGTTTAATAAAGAAAACACAACAGGGCTTAAAGTTTAAAAAAAAAAAAAAAAACAACTAAATATCCTCTTAGCATTATGATAGTTATTAAGAGAAATTGTTACTAATAGCAGCTATCAATTATTGGGTACCTACTAGGTGCCAAGAATTGTTGGAGGTACCTTTTTGCATTAGCTCTATTAATATTAACAACTGTGTAAAGCAGGAGTTGTATTACTATTTACAGATGAGGAAAACGAGGGAGGGCTCTGGAGCCAGTCCCTATGAATTTTTTCTGAGTTCATATAGTGGCTCTTCACTTACAAACTATGTAACGTAAGCCAGTCACCTAACTTACTTGGACCATCAGTTTCCTAACCTATAAAATAGAGATAAAGCCAGGTTCCTTCTGAGGACTGCATGAAAAGATACATGGAAAGCCCAAAAAAGACAAAACAAACACTATAAACAAGTATCTTTTATCACACTGAGCAATTCAGATAACTTCTTATCTGAGAACTGCATTACCAAGTTGAAGATGTGAGCACCAAGAGAATGACAGGCAATTTCTGGCCATCTCTCTTTTCCTGCAGCCAATGCCTTTTACCAGATTCTCTTCACCCATGAAAAGTTCTAATTCCTTCTAGAACATGCAGTTTCTGATATCCAGAGATGGTTTGGGTTTCCCAATAGCTTGAATGAGTAACCAACAAAAGCCAAAACTGCTAGCTGAGAAAAGTACAGTGTTCTGAAACTCAAATTTAGGCAACATTTAAAACGTGTTCTTATATAAAGACACTCCCTATAACCAAGATTACAACAGAAATTCAAAAACTTGGTTTGATAATAAGGATGACCTGATGACTTCTTACCTAAACACCCCTCTTCTGCACCCAAAAAAATATGTAAAACCATGAGCAGTACAATTTACATTCATTTATTATTATTTTCATATAAGTGTTCCTTGTATGCTATCAATCAATTCTCCTACCCGTATACTTTTGATGCTGTCTTACAGTTCTGAAGATCTTCAGTATCTGTCTGCACAGATAAATGATAGGTTTTATAAGGTTTGAGTAATGAAGATTCAACTCATCAAACAGGTTCTGCTTACCTACCATGTATCGGGCACTCTGTTAGGCACCGGGTTGAACACAACACAGTAATTTCACTGAGGACATGAGAAGTAGGAGAAGTTTTTTAAATTCATCAAAATGCTCTTATTGAAAAAGCTGTCACCACCAATTAGACTGTATGTGGCTTAAGAACTAGGCCGTCAGAAGTGAAATGCTGCCAAGTTTTGAGCATTTCATCCCTTCCAGGGAAGTATTTAAAAGGTGGCCTTACTTCACCATCCAAATTTAGGGATGTTCCCAGTAGGTGCCAAGGGTAACAAGGTCTCTCTTTACAAAAAGGATTCTCTGCACAGCAGATTCACTTGTAAAATGCTTTGTTCAAAGGCCAAAGGCATCACTAAATGCAAAACAAAACAACAAAACAATCTTTAAATCCAGTTTAACGTAAAATGGCTGAAACTGTCTAAAACTTTTCTAAGATGCAAGACCCCACATGACCAGTCTTTTTGTTTGGAAAGAACCACTAGTCCCAATACAACATTTTAATAAACCTGAAAACTAGCAACTACAGTATATTTATGTGTGCAAATTACAGGGTTGATAACAGAGATTCTCCATCATCAACCCCAAAGGACTGCAATCATTTGAGTAACAAGAAACTCGGAACTACTGAATTAGGAATGTGTTGCCGTGGGTTTCTTTCCTCCTAAAATTGGCTGTGCCTTTGTTTACAGCCTTTCTCCCTTCTCTGACCACCTCACTCTCTTTCCTTTTTTCTTCTTCAGACAGAGCCAGGGCTCTCTTCTGCATAAGGGGTATGTCCAGGCCAGGCCTCTCCTTAACTGTGCTCCCTCTAATGAAATACCTTCTGGCCTGTTATGGATACATGAGTATTCCAGTAGGGGGAGAACAGTGGAAAAAATTGAATTCATCAGCTCAGTGGCTGGAACTGCTGAAAATCAAGTGCAAAATTAGGAATAATAAAGACAGTTGAAAAAGTAGAGACTTAAAGATGAAGGTAATTATCTTTTTAAACTTAACCTTGGCTTCTCCGGTGGTCTAGTGATTGGAAGTCTGCCTCGCAACGCAGGTGACACTGGTTCCATCCCTGGTCTGTGAAGATCCCACATGCTGCAGAATATCTAAGCCTATGTACCACAATTACAGAACCCATGCTCTTGAGCCACAACTACTGAAGCCCACGTGCCCTACAGCCCATGCTCCACAACGAGAGAGTAGCCCCAGCTCGTCACAACTAGAGAAAGCCGGCCTGCAGCAACAAAAACTCAGCACAGCCAAAACTAACTAACTAAAAATCATATATAAAAGACTTAACCTGTATGTGTAGTCATTCTATAAACTATGTCATTTGCCCAAAAGTTCAAAGCTTTAAATTTTTGGTCTGTTTTCTTAATCATACGTGTGTAGCTCGTTCAAGTTCTCCCAAAGAATCATTCACCAATAATAGTAAACTGCTTTGAAAGAGAGAAAATTTAACAATACACATAGAGAAGGTATTAACATATAACTTTAAACCGAATAACACCCAAATGTTTCTAGGAATTTGATACTAGCCTGTAATTTTAAATGATTCACAAATTTCATTTAAAATCTTCATTTAGAGCCTTAAAGAGTTCTTTTAAAAATAGAGGAAAAGGATTAAGTTATAGAAATGGAATGGAAAAATTGGACTAATGTTTAGCTATAAAAAGAGGCTGACTGTATAGTCATAGTTCTAGTACACTGCCTCAGATGCAATAAAATGCAAAGATTAAACACTCTGTTAAAAATAATTCCCTATGTCACCTTTGTACCAATCAGCTTTCACTGAAGATGGTGAACTATCACCATCTTTTGGGCCCAGCAGTTAAGAGGATCTGTTCTACAGCCAATACACCCAAGCTGAATCCCAGCTCTACCACTTATTTACTGTATAATTCTGGGGAAAGTGGAACCTCTCTCGGCCTGTTTCCTCATCTATAAAATGATGTAAAACAAGAGTATCTATGAGGAGTATTAAGAAAGTTATCAGTACAAAAGTATCCTACCCTACAGGCTTCCCAGATGGCACAGAGGTAAAGAATCTGCCTGCCAATGCTGAAGACAGGAGTTGGATCCTTGGATCGGGAAGATCTCCTGAAGAAGGAAATGGCAACCCACTCCAGTATTCTTGCCTAGAAAATCCCATGGACAGAGGAACCCAGCGGCTGCAATCCATAGGGTTGCAAAGAATCAGACACGACTGGGCACACATACACACGCTGCTGCTGCTGCTGCTAAGTCACTTCAGTCGTGTCCGACTCTGTGCGACCCCAGAGACGGCAGCCCACCAGGCTCCCCCGTCCCTGGGATTCTCCAGGCAAGAACACTGGAGTGGGTTGCCATTTCCTTCTCCAATGCAGGAAAGTGAAAAGTGAAAGTGAAGTCGCTCAGTCGTGTCTGACTCCTAGCGACCCCATGGACTGCAGCCTACCAGGCTCCTCTATCCATGGGATTCTCCAGGCAAGAGTACTGGAGTGGGGTGCCATCACCTTCTCCGGCACCACACCCTACACTACAGCTATTATTACTAGCACCTCGCCTGTCACATAGAAAGCCCCAGTTCTACTCTAGCCATGCTATGCTATCATCATACTTGGAGGGTAAAGCATGGCGTCAGTTATGTCAGTCATTGCTCCAACGCTTTCAGGGGCTCAGCACCGATCCCTCAACTCATAATCACTCCTTTCATAGCACTTCAGGTCCTTCACAGTTGGCCCCAGGCCCAGCTCCACCACATCTACAGCGTTCCCTCTTGCAGGTACCCCACAGTCCGGCCAAAATGACCAAATCATAGTACTGAGTATGCTTCCCCTCCACATCCCAGCTCTCAAGTCTTTGTTCCCATGGATCACACCATCTATAAAACTACTCTCCTTCGGCTAAAATCCTACAGTCACATCCCCCCTTCATGTTCTGCTTCCTTAACAAAATCTTTCCTGATCTCTCACCCTAAGCTCACAGGATCTCATACACCTCTAAATCTAAATTGGACCTCCTGGACCGAGGTTAAGGGCAGTATATGTCCTGAAATCATGGTAACAATGAGATATATGTTTAGTCTTCCATGGATTAACAGTTTGCATTCCCAACATAAGAGTGTCATTTGGAACATGGAAACCACCTCCTCACAAACCATAAGATGTATGGTCAGCAGGTCCCCAAGCTGGTCAGCAAAATGCCTTAGGGCTGAACTCTAGGACTAACTGAAAGTGTGCTAGTACAAGAAGGAAGGAACAACACAGCTCTTTTCTCCCTTTTTCTGCAGCAAAGTTCCAGCCCTAAGCAAAGACATAGATCCAGCAAACACAACTCCCCTAATTGCCACACCCTTTGTGTACACTAATTCAGGAACCCATCTGGGTTTGAACTGCTTCCCCAAAGACAGACTGTTCCACAAAGGTTTGCACCCCTTTCCACCTCTAACATAAAACCTTCTTTTCCTTGGTAGAGAGAGATAGCATGCAGATTTAACTACATTTCACTAACATGTGAATGAATGGCTGCAAATGAATACAGGTCCCTACCTTCAATCCCCAACCCACACAAATATTTTCTTATACAAAGGGAGAGACCTGAACCCAAATGACTCTCTAGATTTCATGGTCCCTAAACCTTTTTTCCCAGAAAGACACAATTACTTCATTTTCATGGCAACTTTGATTTTAAATGGCACCATCTATGACTTAAGGCAAAGTTTCAACCTTTTATTTTAACCAGTTTTATGCTTCTGACCAGCATAATATCTGCAGGAGACACAGACCTTGATCCTGCTCTCCACTTTCTATGGCATCCTCCTCTCCACCCAACTGCTCGAAGTGAAGGAACCTCAGGAGCAGAAAAGGTAAACCAAAACAAAACCACCACTGGTGAGACTCGAGTTTTGCCGCTTTCCAGAGCTTCTTGTCTTCACTCCAGAAAACAGGTATTTTCACAGAACATTTTTCCGCGTAGGTTTCTGGGGAAAGGGACAGTGCAGCTGCAGTCACAAGTGGATGGTTAGAAGGCTGCAATCCAACTTACTAAGTATTTCTTACAAAACAAGGCCAAACAGATAAACTGGACTTCATTGAAATTATCAAACTTTTGGGCTTCAGAGGACACCTTGAAGGAAGTGAAAAGAACCCAGAGAATGGAGAAAATTTTTGCAAATCCTTTACCTGATAAGGGAGTTGTATGTAGAATGTATAAAGAACTCTTATATCTAAAACTAAAAAGGACAAATAATCCAATTTTTGCAATTCAAAAAGTTCTCAATATACATTTCTCCAAACAAGATAATACAAATGACCAACAAGCACATGAAAAGATGCTCAACATTTTTTGTCGTAAGATAAATACAAACGAAAGTTACAATGAGATATCACACCACACCCTCTAGGATGGCCAGTAAGGAAATAAAAACCAACAAAAACAGAAAATGACAAGTGTTGGTGAGGATGTGGAGGAACCAACATATATTGTTGATGGGAAAGTAAAATGGTGCAAAACTGTTTGACAGTCCTTTAAAAGGTTAAAAAAAGAATTACAATATGATCCAGCAATTCCACTTCTAGATGTTCACTCAAAGAACTGAAAGCAGGCACTCAAAGAGAGTACATCAACGTTCATAAGGGCATTTTTCACAAAGCCAAAAGGTGGAAGCAACCCAGGTGTCCACCAGCTGAAGAATGCCTAAATAAAATGTGGTATAGCCACACAACAGAGTATTATTCACCCATTAAAAGGAATGAAATACTGATAAATGCTACAATACAGATAAACCTCAAAATCATGCAAAATAAAAGAAGCAAGACACAAAATGTCACATATTGCATGATTTCATTTATGTGAAATATCCAAAACAGTTAAATCCATAGAAACAAAGCAGATGAGCTGCTTCCAGGATCTGGTTAGAGAGAAGAGAGAAGGATGGAAAGTGACGGCTTTATGGAAACAATGTCTCCTTTGGGACTGATGCAATAATTTTAGACCTATATAAAGGTGCTGTCTGTGCAACACTGTCAATGTATTAAAAATGATTCAAATGGTAAATGTGCAGCATTTGTATTATATCTCAATAAAGCTATTTTTTAAAGCCAACATTAAAATTTGGAAAATTTCACACAAAATTTCAGGTTAACTTCTCTTGAAAAACCTCTATGATCTCATACCATTGACCACAAGGTCCTCATAACAAGATGGAGTTGAACAAGTTGGAGCAGAGGCTGGTCTTGGAGCCCATTTCTGCCACTGACCATCCATCGACCTGTTACCAAAATGTAACAGGACACATTTTGTCTGTGCCTTGGTTAACTTCTCTGCAAAAGGAGGATCAAACCACATCTACCTCATCAGGTTGTTACAAGGAGTTAACAAATTAATATGGTTAGAAGAATGCCTGGCAAATAGTAAGAGCTCATCAAGTGTTAGTTACTTTTACACTTTATGATACTGCATTTTCTTTGTAATAAGAGGTAAATGGCATTTGCTTTTCATTTTTTGTTGTTGTCTTTACAAATGGAGGTCTAGCACATAATATAGCAATGCAAAAGAAAGAAGCAGAAAGACAGCCAAGATATAAATATTAAGGGATATACAAAATACTATGCATAATATGTGCCACTTTTATGAAAATAAATATAATAACAATAAATCTATGTATAGAAAACAGTAGATAACTCTATAATTAAAGGGTTTTTTTATTAGGGTTTATATAATGTTTACATTTTTCCCAGCTTTACTGAAACACAATTGACACAAAGGATTGTGTATGTTTAAGGTGTACAATGTGATGGTTTGAGATACTTGAGAAAGATCCACAGATATGGATACACAGAGCTTCACAGGTGGTGCCAGTGGTAAAGAATTCACCTGCCTGCCAAAGTAGGAAACACAGAAACGCAGGTTCTATCCCTGGGCTGGGGAGATCCCTTGGAGTAGGAGGTGGCTCCCCACTCCAGTGTCCTTGCCTGGGAAATGCCATGGGCAGAGGAGCCTGGTGGGCTACAGTCTAGGGGGCCACAAAGAGTTGGACACCACTGAGTGACTAAGCATGCACACACATATCTCCAAACAATTACCACAATCAAGGTTAGCTGACATATCAGTCACCTCACACGGTTACCTAATATTTTTTAATAGTAAACAATCATAATCAGGTACTATAATAAGCATGCTTTTTTTAAAGATTAGGAAATTCTAAATCACTTTTGTTTCAGACTTCCATGAGAGTATCATGAAATTCCATAAGGTGAGCAGAAACATCCTAGACTGATAAAGCCAGGGACTGCTTGCTTTGCTTTGCAACCCAGAGGCTGCAATTCCCACAGCACCAACCTTGCTTCAGTTTCCTTCTTAAGAACTTGTGGAGTGGACACTGCTGGGTTTTAAAGCTGCCAACAGAAGAGAATCTAAACTGCTTGCCTGGCAGTCAACAACTTTCACTATCTGACTCAACATCCTTTTTTTTTTTCTCTTCTAGCTTTATCATCTGTCACACCCCCTTACAAAGACTCCACTCTAGCTAGACAGGATGTAAAACACATATCCTTCAAATACTTTTCCACATGCCATCCTTTTTTTAAAAAAATTGAGGTAATATTCACATAACATAAAATTCACCATTTTAACCATTTTAAATGTACAACTTAGTGACACTGAGTGCACTCACAATGTGATGCAATCATATTCACAGCTTTGTCTAGAACATGTCATCACCCTGAAAGGAAACCCTGTTACCCACTAAGCAGTCACTCCCCATCTCCCATCCCTCCTCCAGCCCCTGGAAACCACGTTTTCTTTCTCAATAGATCTGCCTATTTTGGATATTTCACAATATTGAAACAATACAGTATGTGACCTCTTGTGTCTGACTTCTTTCAGTTAGCATACGGTTCAAGGTTCACCCAGGTTGGAGCACATATCTGTAACTTCTACTTAATGGCTGAATAAAATTCCACTGTGTGCGGATATATCATCATTTACTGATCCATTCATCGGTTGACGAATGTTCGGGTTCTTTCCACCTTTTTACTTCTATGACTAGCTGCACTCCATTATTTTTTCCCTTTGTTCAGCTTCATGCGATTATCAAAATCAAGCTTTCATGTGAGGTTCAAATCCACTTTGACCTTTCCCAAGCTAGCCTTGTCCCAAAGTCCTCACCTTTCTCTTACTTCCTTTATCACTTCTATACCCAAAGTAGCAAAGTGTCAGCACATGGCAGAATCCCACAGACTTATTCAGGTTGAGTCTAATTCTTTTCTTACATTGCTAACTTTGAAAACAATCAAGAAAATTCATTAAGGTTAAGTTTTCCATTTTCTTAACATTTTGACGGGTCTGGGTTAATTCGATAACCACAGTTTTAACTGCTCTCACTGTTTTTACCCTTGCTCCCTATACCCTAACTGAATACATAGAGTGGCCAGAGTGGTTTTATTAAAACAGAAGGCAGATCACTGTATTTACTTATTATATTTGCATCTGTTATCTGTTCCAGTGGCACAATGGCAGGGCCTTGTGTTCCTTTCATTTACTAATTAATACTCAGTGCCCAGAAGAGCACACAGCATGTAAGCAGGCGCTCCACTAATACTTGCTGAATGGATTTTGGGGCCTACAGTCAGCTGGTACTGAAAAAGTAAGCCCTTTGAGATTGGTCATGAATCTAATAGTTTCTCATAGTTTTACCTGGTCCATTTCATTCCTCCACACATCTGATCCCCACAGACCTGAGTCTGTGATACTTCTTTAACCCTTTGTCATTGGTTTCCTGGTATCCTATTGTATGTACCACTCTGACGGTAGAAAGCGAGAAGGAGTTAAAGAGCCTTTTAATGACGGTCAAAGAGGAGAGTGAAAAAGCCTGAAACTCAACATTACAAATAAGATCATGGCATCTGGTCCCATCACCTCATGGCAAACAGAAGAGGAAAAAGTGGAAGCAGTGACAGATTTTATTTTCTTGGGCTCCAAAACCACTGCGGACAGTGACTGCGGCCATAAAACTAAAACACACTTGCTCCTTGGAAGAAAAGCTATGACAAACCTAGACTGTATTAAAAAGCAGAGACATTACTTTGCCAACAAAGTTCAGTATAGAGAGTTGGACCATAAAAAAGGTTGAGCACCAAAGAATTAATGTTTTTCAATTGTGGTGCTGGAGAAGACTCTTGAGAGTCCCTTGGACTGCAAGGAGATCAAACCAGTCAACCCTAAAGGATATCAACCGTGAATATTCATTGGAAGAGCTGATGCTGAAGCTAAAGCTCCAATACTTTGGCCACCAAATGTGAAGAGCTGATTCATTGGAAAAGACCCTGATGCTGAAAAAGACTGAAGGCAAAAGGAGAAGAGCACAGCAGAGAATGAGATGGTTGGACGGCATCACCAACTCAATGGACATGAATTTGAGAAAACTCCGGGAGATAGTGGAGGACAGAGGAGCCTGGCGTGCTGCAGTCCATGGGGCTGCAAAGAGTCAGACATGACTTAGCAACTGAACAGTAACAATCCTATTGTATTTCATTTTTCATCAGAATAGTAGTCTGTGAAAATCACCTCCTATTGCTCTCTTTTCCTTCTCAGGGACAATCCTGTACACAGTAGAAGCTCAGTAAACAATTATGGACTAACGAGCTCCTTTAGCATTTCTGTCAGGTATGTTTTCTCTCTACTTTCTCCTCTCACCTCCTCATATCCCACCCCTGCCAGCTGCTGATCACCATCTAGGAAAGTCCTGCTTTTCTCTTCTCTGGCACTTTTCAGACATTCCACAGAGAATGCCATCCTCGGTGATGACTGTGATGATCACTGAAAGATATCTCTGCACTACGGGCCTTTCAGCTTTGGGCAGGAAAATTTTAAGGGCCTATTTTGAAGGTTGAGACTACGTAGCTACCCAGTCTTATGTTCTTCTAAACACCTTAACAAAATTGCCACATCCTTCTAGAAGCTCCCGTTTCTGCTCCGTCCTGGTCAAGATGCGTGTTCGTGTTGTCCACAGTGGTTCTGTCTTTGCTACAGATGCCTGTAACCTGACGGGAGCACTGCAGCTTGTCATCTAAATATGTAAGCTGATCAGTTTCAGAGGCTGAAACTCCTTCGGTCTTTCCTGTTTGGATTCTTTTCAGTTTTATTCTTCAATGACTCATCTTAAACTGCATCTTAACTTGGAAGCCCCCTCATTTCTTTTAAGAGTAGATGGGAGCATAGATCTCTCTCTTTTTTTTTTTTAATAATAAAAATTCCTCCAGCAATTTTTCTCCTTTTTCACATTATATGAAACTTACCACCTTCCTCCCCAGATAGTTAAGCGGAAAATCACAATCGTGTAGTGAGAAACTCAATCAACAGTGGCTGCTATCTCTGTGAATATCTGGGACTGCTCATGAGCAGAGAGCTTTCTGGCAGGCTGGGCAAAGGCACTGGGCCCAGAAAGTGCGTCTGTTTACAATTTCCTTAAACTCTCCCCTGCCCTGGGCAGCTGGGTCTACATTGCTTGTAGAGAGAAGAAAACAGGAGTTTGGCAAAGTGAAACAGGACAAAATACAAGAGCACATCTTTAGACAGCTTCACAGGAAAAGGTGACTATAGATGGGGGCAGTGGGGAAGGTGGTGGGGATGGATTTCCTATCTCCAAAGTATTCTAAAATTTTTACTGAATTTGGGGGACGGAGGGTTATTTTGAAGATTTTAATCTGACAAACATCTAAAATTACTGTACTCTAAAATTCACTATTATTTCACATTAATATGATCATATTTGGGGTTATGCTTAAAACTGAAGATCTTACTCAGATACCTTAAATTTTAAAAATTACCATCCTTTGGTAGAACTCAAACTCTTATAATCAGAGGCACTGCAGCATTTATTCAGCCCTGCTATGGTGAAAGAGCGAGTTACCTTTTCTTTGGAGGGCTGGCCAAAAATCTTGATCAATTTACTAGTGGATCTTCATCTGCTGTGATTGTAGCAGCTCTTTCTTCTTAATTTTGTTCAGACCTACCAAAAAAAAAAGAAAAGAGGCAAAGCGATGAAACAATGGATAAAGTGAATCAGAAATCTACAGTCTCATTAGTTGCCAGGGTCCCCAAATTATTATATGTGCTTTAAAATGTAAAAGTGTTAAAATTCGAGGCACTGTACCAGTTTAACAACAAACTCAATTCAATTTTTTTTTACAATGAATTTAATTGGCTATATTTATACAATAAACTAAGAACAAATGACTACTCAATATGTACAGAGTCAGCCTCCTGGGGCTTAAAATCACTGTGTGTAATTTGCCACTAATGAGTTTTCACTTAATTTTTAAAATGGCTATTCAGGAAGCCTGCTCCTATGAAACCTGTCAGAATCACAGATTTAAACACACACACACACAACACACTGAGTGAGAATATTATTTGGAGAGCTCTCTCTGTCCTTTATCATTCAGCAGTTTATAAAAGCAATTTATAATAGTACAGACAGGAAACAAAAGCTCAGTTAAACCATCTTTCTAAAAAGCACACACACACAAAAAAAAAAACCCACTCCCTTATCTATGTATTTTTGTACCTGTGCATACATGCACATTTAAAGTAGAATGTGGGTACTATTCAAATTAATTTGGGGGGGAGCACTGAGGTACAGAATCAGTGGACCGGAGATTAACAAGCCAGAGTTAGAAATTAAGCTGGTGTATTAACAAGCCAGAGTTAGAAATTAAGCTAGTGTTCAAGACTGACAGGCAGCAGGAGAGAAAGAACAGCAAGTATGGGCAACGACACAACTATGGCACAGATGCTGTTCAAGTATAAAGCACAAGGCAGGCTGCTTTCATGTGAAAAATTCACTAGCAATACACTTCTCTTCCTATAATCCTCACTGGCTATTCATCAAGGTCGGGAGGCAGGAATACTGCTTTCCTCAACTCATATTTATTATCATACATTCGAAGATGGCAAGCCAAATATTTCTAAGGTTTGAGGTGCTAATAAAGCTTCTGCCTAACTCAGTGGCTGAAATTCTATGACATGTTTGAACATTTATTCATAATTACCTTTATTGGCTTTTAAGTTGCTCCTGGATCATATACCTCCCTTCTCCCTTTTTAAACTGTTTTATTCACTCACGAAGTATTATTCAGCAATGTAATCATTCCTACAATCTCAGATTTCTAATTGCATCCCAGTCTCGTATCTCTTAAAAATTTCTTCTCTGATTTCTATTTTAGTGTTTCTTTTCTGCCTTATTTCCAATAAAAGCCACTATCCTGTTTAACATGTCTGTCCTGAGCCAAAATTCATTTCTGTGCATTCTAAACAGCTATGCCAAATTTTACAGCTATGCCAAATCTCTCCAAGGGAACCTACAAATTCCCAGGACAGAAGCAGCCACTAGCCACCTCCCTGATGGTTATTCCTTCAAGGTAGGCTGGAGATGCAGACAGAATAACACTGGCATCGTCTGTGCTTGACCTTACTTCTCCAGGTCAAGCTAGTTTTCAGTTTTCCATCAGGATACTTCATCCATATCTCCAAGTACTGAAGGAAGTCATCAGATCTTGAGTGCTGTAAATTTCCCCCAAGATAGTGTTTGCCTTTAAAAGAATTCACCATTTACTGGCCTGAATACTGTAAAAATGCTTTAAGAGAAACCCTATTCTTGGAGAAAAATGGTAGTGGCAGCTACTAAAAATAAGCATTTTAAAATAGTAACTTTTCTCAGAATAGGGGTCAGAAATCTTGCTTCAATAGGAAAAAAGAGAAAAAAAAAAACTATCACATGTTTGTATATGTTCTTTCACTTTACCTTCACAATAACACTGTGTTAAGAGCTGTTATTATGATCTCCATTTTACTACTGAGGAAACTAACTGAGAGGTCATAATTTGCTCAAGATTACCCAGCAAATAAATGGTTTGAAACTAGAACCAGAACGGAGGCCTTTGGTGCTATTTAGTTCCCTTTTCAGTTCACCAAACTGTCTAAACAGCCGCTTTATTTTGTTTTGCTAAGAGAAAGAGAGATAATTTAAAAGGAGGACTGAAGAATATTTCCGAACAATAGAAACATAAAATTTGATAGCTTTTACTCATTCACCATCTATTATGTAACAAGCATTCAATAAACATAATTTTTAAAGCTTTTCTAAAAGTGACAGCCCATTACAGGTGGGAGAGGAGATGAAACAAGAAGAAAAGACATAATTTGAATGTTCTCCAAAGTCCTGAGAGGCATAGATTTACTTTTTCTTTTGGTTGGGGGGTGGGGGTGGAGATTGTGGATGATGCCTTTTGTCTAGAGTGGCTGTTGAGCCCATGGTGATTCTGTAAGCACCATATTTCCCAAAGCCATGTCCATACTATGGGACTCCAAACTCCTCTCGTTTTGGCCAAAACTGGACACATGATCCAAACTAAGACATTCAATTCGTCCTCCTGAGAGCTAGAAACTGGGATGAACAGGGTCTATTCTGGTTTATGCTGCAAGCTCCCCCATGTGCTCTCAGTGTCTAGGAAAAGACCAGTGAGCAAAGACTGATGTGTGAAGATGCTGCTCAGAGTAAACCAGCCCCAGGAGGCCCTGGAACCCCAGAGGACAAAAAAGGATCTGGTTTCTGCCCAAAGGGTTCCAGGGCTTTCTTGACCCACATATAGTCTCCCAGAGGATCCAAGCACATCCTCTGTAGGGTTTTAAGAATCCCCTGGACCTGCAGGGTAAATGGCCCCCTAATCCCAGGGATGGGGGGAGCCTGGTGGGCTGCCGTCTATGGGGTCGCACAGAGTTGGACACGACTGAAGCAACTTAGCAGCAGCAGCAGCAACCTGAGCTTAAATTCTTGGAATTGATTTCTGATAACTGCAACAAAAATAATCTTGCAGAAAAGACAGTAATATTTTTGTACTACTAAATAAATGGGCAGATATCCAGCAGAATTTTATATAAAAGAGGATCCTGTGGAATGCCCAAGGGTTCAGAAAGTCTTCTCATTAAATAGCAAAAAGCCCACACTGTTACATGGGCAGCACCTTATCAGTTTTAAAGAAAATAACTCATTTTCTAGGAATAACATTTCTATGTCCTTTTAAGACTCTGAGAGCCTTGTTGCAATTTAAGGCATAATCTGGATCACTTCTTGTTATATAATTGAGTCTATCAAAATTAAGCAAAACTGCACTAACCTTGATAGAGGATAGGAAATACACGCTACACTGAGTTGGTCCTGTTTTTAAACATGATAGTACACACTTTCTTTTTATTTCTTAAATTTTCTTCACTTCCAGGCAAACTCTGGAGCTTTAGTGTAAGAATGTGCCCCAGGTGAGAGGCTGTGAAAGAGGAGAAAGGGCTGCAAAGGGACACCCGACAAGGAGGACCACAAAGGTTCTGCCTTGATTCTCTCTTCTAAGCTGGAGGTGAGGGAAGGCCAACTCCTCACTCTCCACGTGTCAGGAGAGGGCAACTCCAGCGGGTTTATTTAGTGAGAACGTGTGGAGCATGTGCCCTGTGCCCAGTGACGGTCCCCGAGAGCACAGGATCCAGGAGTGTATGAATCTGAGCCGCCTCCTAGGTTACACGTTCCTCTCTCCAGTCTTCAACTCTCACTGCAAAGACCATGGGCCTAGAATAGCTTACTGTTTTGTCTGTTTGTTGAGTGATCTTACAGGAAAAGGGTGGGGAGGGATTTCTTGGTAATATTTAAAAAGTGGGGAAATCCACTTAAAATTCCATATTTCTACTTTCTCTTCCAAAAATGTGGCTACTAAGGCTAGCTCTCCTGCATGGGGCTGATGGTATGTCATGGGCTGCCTCTCGTCACCGAGCATCTACCTCTCAAAGTACACAGCTTGACTACATGACTGATTTTCGTTCCAGCCTCGTCTCCTGTCAGAAGCCAAGCCTGTGACTCTGAGCCTTTGTTGCTTTCCTGTCTCCCAATTGAAAAACCATAAACCAAAATTTTTAAAGCTGGTTGTCAACTGTGGGCATATTCTCCAAAAACACTATTTAAATGGGGTCCTTAGTTTACTCACTCAGAGAAGGCAATGGCACCCCACTCCAGTACTCTTGTCTGGAGAATCCCATGGACAGAGGAGCCTGGTAGGCTGCAGTCCATGGGGTCGCTAAGAGTCGGACAAGACTGAGCGACTTCACTTTCACTTTTCACATTCCTGCACTGGAGAAGAAAATGGCAACCCACTCCAGTGTTCTTGCCTGGAGAATCCCAGGGATGGAGGAGCCTGGTGGGCTGTAGTCCATGGGGTCGCTAAGAGTCAGATACGACTGAGCGATTTCACTTTCACTTTTCACTTTCATACACTGGAGAAGGAAATGGCAACCCACTCCAGTGTTCTTGCCTGGAGAATCCCAGGGACGGGGGGAGCCTGGTGGGCTGCCGTCTATGGGGTCGCAGAGAGTCGGACACGACTGAAGTGACTTAGCAGCAGCAGCAGCAGCAGTTTACTCACTCTCCTCCGACCCAAGCTCCACATCGCTTTCACCCTGACCAGTTTTCTCCCTGGCAAAACAAATTTAAGAATGAAACTCTACACAGTTGACCATCTCATCCACAGGTTCCTCATCCATGGATTCAACCATCTGATTCAACACTATGTTTACAATCTGCAGTTGAAATTGTGGATGTAGAACCAGTGGATACCATGGGACTGGATGGCCCACAGTGCAATCCTGGACCCAATCCGCCATGGACACCATCAAGTTTCTCTAACTCCTGAGCCACAGGGACTGCACTAAGGGTCACTCCAGTGAACAGCAAAATAGCCTGAAAACAGAACTGGTAAGGGAGGAGCTGAAGCCCCTTGCTAGGAGGACTGCAGCACCTCTGCCTAGGTTTCAAGGATACATCTTAGTGCCCTGCAGTCAGTTGGGGGCTTTCCTGGCCCTCCATGGAACTTGTTATGTGGAGTCTTAACATTTTTTAAGGACCCTCTGTTTTCTGACAGCTTCTATCTATACACCCACATTCAGCCTCTCTCTTCCCCAAAGGGTTCAACATAGTCATTCCTCACTCCCTTTGCCCTTTCAGGTCTCATGGCTCTTCCATCTCAAGTCCCAACTCTCCCAGACTTCTCTTGAGATACACTGGATTCTCTATCCTTTTAGCTCAGGCGTCAGCAGGCCATTTTTTCCATCAATGGTGACTACAGTACGCTATTTTACCAGAACCCTAAGAGAGAACCAAAAGTGTAATAGAATTCCCAGTGCCCCAATTTATCTGTGAAAAATCCTCGGTCAAGTCAGTGGGTTTACAGGTTGATTTACAGAAGCACACGAAAACAGTAACAATAGTAGCAGCTGTCATGGACTAAGCACTTACTATGTGCCCAGTACTATTAACACACTGCTAACTTCCCTGGTGGCTCAGATGGTAAAGAATCTGCCTGTAATGCGGGAAGACCTGGGTTCAGTCCCTGGGTTGGGAATATTCATCTGCGGAAGGAAATGGCTACCCACTCCAGTATTCTTGCCTGAAGAATTTCACGGACAGAGGAGCCTGGCAGGCAAAGAACTGGATACGACTGAGTGAGTAACACTTGTGTGTGTCATCTAACTTGATCCTCCCAGGTCTATGATGTTGGAACGTTTACTCTACTCCTTTAACAGAGAGAAAACTGAGGCCAATAAGGGGCAGACCTGAGGCAGGTGCCTCCATGAGGTGAGCTTGCATCATTCTTTCCCACCTCTATTCTTTCACACCTGCTCTTCCTGCCACCTTGAATTCCTTTCTTCTTACCTTTCAAGAAACTCACCTCCCTAAGGGGGTTTCTTAGAGGCAAGGTCTGCAACATTTCAATCTTGTTTCCCCAGGGCTGTTAATAAATGCTGAATAAAACCAGGTTATATGGAACCACAAGCTCTGACAATTATCCCTCCACTGAAAGTAACACGGACTTGGGAGGGATGTTCTTTTCTTGCCAAGAACTTGCCATCATGCCTGAGCAAAAAGTGGCTCTTCTGACATTAACCTCACTCTTCCCGGACAAATTCACAACAGAGCTGAGAAGTTCCGGGAAGGAGGGAGGAGGGGTAAATTACAGCCCAATACTCCTGCTATCCTCTTCCGAGAGGAATAAAAAGTCTGTGAAGTCAAATGGAAGGATGCAAGCCTGGGGGGACAGAGAGGGTTTCTCCTCTAATATTCTGCCAGGGGAACATTAATCTCCTATTGCCAAACTGGGGTTCCAGAATTCTAAACTTCATATAAGTAAACTCAGTCAAGTCATTCTTTGCTACTCGAGGTGGTCCTTTAGAAAAGATAAATGAACAGCTAGCAACTATTTAGTTCTGGGGTCATACATATTAACATTATCAATAATAATAACTTTCATTGAATGTTTACTCTGGGCTAAACCCAGTGCTAAGTATCTGACAGGCCCAGTCTTATTTGATTTTCACCGCAGTCCTATGGACAATATTAATAAGGAAGGAAATAGGAGATTAAAATAGTTAGATGGCTTGTCCAAGGTCACTACAAAATGGCTTACAATAAAGGCAGTGGCTAACGGGACAAAAGTGTAATTTTTATGAACAATGCTTGCAGGCTTTTTAAGTTCTATCCTTCCTCTGGAAATAATGCTACCTAAAGGTGGGCTGAATAGTCTATTACAAATCTCTCTTTAAAAGATCCAGAAAAAAAAAAATCCCTCCTCTTCCATTAAGCCCCTGTAATTATTATCTATGATAGATTGCCAATGGTCACCTATACTCACATTCTACTCCTCCTGAGCACAGGTAGACTAAATTTCCCTATATGCACTGTAGTAAGGTATAACCATATGACTGAGTCCTAAAACATGAACAGAATGTTGGATGCCACTTCTAGGCTTGGCCCATAGAAACCTCCTTTTCTTAATCCTCAATCTCTCATACCCTCTGCTGGTCCAATGGAGAGGGTTCCAAGCACCCAGAAGTGAGCAAGCCACAAAATCTCACCCGTGAGTGCCTGGGAAAGTGAGAGCCTCCTTGCCAACACACAGAGAGCTGTGGCTTGAATAAGAAATAAACATGGACCGTGTTAAACTACCGAGGTCTTGGGCAGTGACAGCAGTCAACCTACACTAATACAGTATTATTGTCAGTGCATCATCAGCATTTTCCTTGCCAATGGCACAGCTATAATTTATTTAAAGTACAGTAAGTAATGGGCTTTCTTGGTGGCTCAGATGGTAAAGAATATGCCTGCAATGCAGGAGACCCAGGTTTGATTCCCGGGTGGGGAAAGATCCCCTGGAGAAGGGAATGGCTACCCATTCTAGTACTCTGGCCTGGAGAATTCCATGGACAGAGGAGCCTGGCAGACTACAGTCCACGGGGTCGCAAAGAGTCAGATACAACTGAGTAATGACCACTTTCACACTTTAAGTAATGGGCAATACATGCCTATTTTATTCATTTCTCATTATGACATAGGTATCATATGCATGCTACAGGTAACAAAATCAAGGGTCAGAGATCAATAATCATTTCCTCTGAACAATTACAGCATTTACAATCTGAAAGATTTATTAAGTAAGTAATTATAGATTGCCTTATTATACACCTTGTATTAATAGGTTAAGTAATTTTCACTCCTGTACTTGGTTTTTCTTGTACTTATAACTTATTTTCCTCATCTGGATAGAAAACTGCTAACAGGAAGGTGAGATCTTACATCTCTAAATTCTGTATCACTTCATACTTTGTATAAGTATTTAAGTTAATTAATGGATATATATTCTTTAAATTATCTCTCTATATAATGTGAAAGTGAAAAAGTGAAAGTGTTAGTTGTGTCTGATTCTTTGAGACCCATGGACTCTAGCTTACGAGACTCCTCTATCCACGCTCCAGGCAAGAATACTGGAGTGGATATATATTTTATATATATATATGAAGTTATATATATTTATATATATAGTATTTCAGGCCACTGCCTCTTAAATGTACCTGACAGAGAAAACAGGCTTATATGCTCTGAAGAGTTACCTAGCATGCTGCTTATTTCAGATCCATCACTTAATGAGTATCATGAATGCAGTTTTTCCATACTGTAATTCCATATGTGACTGTACATACATAGCACAGTGGCTGGCATATATTCAATGGTCAAGAAATGATTGTTCCCTTCTCTTCCATCCCAACAGCTACTTTAAGTAGGGTCATATGCTGCTTGAAGGAAAAAAGAAAAAAAGAAAAATGCCAGTAAATAGAGGCTGATTTTAATTACAAAGGATATTTTCCTATCTGGGAGGAAGACTGTCTAAAATGCCAGGAGCTATAGTCAAATGGAGACCAAATGCCAGTTACATGAGAATCCCATTTGTAAATATCTGTGCAGGAGCAGGACCTCTACGCAAGCCGAGGAGCAAGGCTCACTCCTTCACCAAGGGTGAGCTCAGAATGGAGCCCTGGGACACACCTTCTATTTGCTCAGTTACAGTTCTGGAAGTCCCCACGTCGGGCTCCCTAGAGCCATGGTATGGTTAGCTGTAGCCAAACACTAAGCTGTCCTCCTACAGCTCCCAGAGTTTTTTTTTTTTTTTTTTTACATTTTGTTAGAAAACAACACACTGGCATCTGAGGAAGATTTCTTCCTTCTGAGGCTTTCCACCTTCACTCACCCATAGGAGCCCATTTCCAAAAAATCTTATTAACATCATGCAGACACAGACTTTCTTAGGGTGACCTCTCCCAGTAACCACATACAGTAAAATTCTGTACCACAATCTTTACATTAGTTAATTAATGTGAAGAGTTCAACTGTTGTTCATTTAAATATCCTGTTCCAAAAAGTCTCTCTTCTTTATAGAGTTCATTCAGGATCAAATGGAATACAGATGTGGGTCACTTACTTTATTTGGTACAATTAAAGTATATATTTGGGCTTCTTACTCTTGCTCAGTAATCAACTGTAATATTTACTTTGTCAATGGAATTGGCTTTTCCCGGGGTAATTTTCCCTTTAACTTCACAGTATTGTCCTTAACAGTAGGCAATAAGGTTAATGCCATAATCAGCTATTAGGTTGGCACATGCGACTTTAGCCGCTGTTCAAATATAGCAACACAGAGTAAAGAACATCCAAGCTAGAAAAACACAGGTTTGAAAATTCGTGAATCAAACTCTGGATAACAAGTTGTTTTATTTTTTTCAATTTTTTTGGTCTGACTCTTTGTGACCCCACGCACTATACAGTTCATGGAATCTCCAGGCCAGAATACTGGCGTGGGTAGCCTTTCCTTTCTCCAGGGGATCTTCCCAGCCTAGGGATCGAACTCAGGTCTCTCACATTGCAGGCGGATTCTTTACCAGCTGAGCCACAAGGGAAGCCCACAAGTTGTTTTAAAAATGAGTATTTCTTTAAGACGTTTAACATATATATTCTTTTTAAAATAAAATTATTTTAAAAATACTGACCGACAGAAAAACACCAATACAGTATATTAACACATATATATGGAATTTAGAAAGATGTAATGATGACCCTATATGCGAGACAGCAAAAGAGACACAGATTTAAAGAACAGACTTTTGGACTCTGGGAGAAGGCGAGGGTGGGACGATTTTAGTGAGTAACATTGAAACACGTATATTACCGTATGTGAAACAGATCACCAGTCCAGGTTTGACGTATGAAAGGGCACTCAAAGCTGGTGCACTGGGACAACCCAGAGGGATGGGATGGGGAGGTTGGAGGGGGGTTCAGGATGGGGGACACATGTACACCCTGGCTGACTCATGTCAATGTATGGCAAAAACCACAATATTGTAATTAGTCTCCAATTTAAATAAAGTAACCAAAAAAAAAAAAAAAAAGAAACCATAAAAGTTATAAGCATAAAAAAATAAAAAATACTGACCGAAAAAAAAAAACAGTCTCAAAAGATCATATATATGTAACATTCCCAAAATGACAAAATTATAGAGTTGAAGAACAGATTAGTGGTTGCTAGGAGCTAGTGATTGTGAGGATAACAGGAATGACTGTGACTGTAAAGAAGTAGAACAGGGGAGATTTCTGCAGTGATGGGACAGTTTTATACCTTGATCACTACAGTGGTTACATGCTTCTGCATGGGATAAACCAGCACAGAACTATACCCATACTTTATATACCAACGTCAATTTCCTGGCTTTGCTACCATACTATAGTTAGATAAGATGTAATCAATGGGAGAAATTGGGTGGAGAGCAACCAAGACCTCTCTGTACTATCTTCACAGTTTCCTGTGAATCTTGAATTATTTCAAAATTACAAGTTAAAACAAATGAGAAAAGTAACTAGAGCTTCCTTGGTGGTTCAGCAATAAAGAATCCGCCTGCCAATGCAGGGGACATGGGTTTGATCCCCGATCCAGGAAGATCCCTCATACTGCTAAGCCCGTGAGTCACAACTATCAAGTCTGTGCTCTACAGCCACGAGCCACAACTACTGAAGCCCAAAAGCCCTAGAGTCCGTGGTCCGCAACAAGAGAAGCCCTCCCAGTGAGAAGTCTGGGCGCTGCAGCAAAGAGCAGCCCCCGCTCATCCCAACTGAAGAAAAGTCCTCACGGCAATGAAGACCCAGCACAGTGAAAAAGTAAATAAATAAAAGTTGTTTTTTAAAAAAGTTAAATGTTGGAGTTAAATATATTTCATAGAGCAATTTATTCATCTTAAAAGATTAAATAATGCCCAAGCCTATGCAAATATATTTCATCATTTAATTTTCCATTCTATATACAAATGAACTACCGATTATCTTGACAAAACCTAGGAGAGAGTGACAATAGAGTAAGTTTTACAATTGATGTTGCTGTCAGGATGCTTATTGTTCAGGTCAATGTCAGTAACATGAACCACGCTGACAGCCAACATCCAGACATCTTACAAAGGGCAAGTAGTATACAATGTATAAAAAATAAGGACATGTGTTTAAAGACTTATTTTAAAATCTGTAAGATTCTGCCACACAAAAAAAAGAGAGAGAGCGCCATCAAATAGAATACTTCAAATATAACTTATTAACCTATTTTGTGATTTCTGTATGATAATCAAGATCCTATTGAGCGTATGATATGTAATTTGCAAAATGTATTCTTAGACGTATGTGATTACCAAATATGAGATTTATTTTTTATGTACACAAGGCAATCATTTCTACAATTAAAACATCTCTCTGGCTAAATTAACATAAATTGCCGCAATATGCCAATAATAAATAAGAGACAAAAAGAATTACAGAAGGTGGGAGATGCAAATTAAACAAAGCCACTGTCAGTTATTTTCACTACGGCTTTAGACAGGGATCTTTTTATCACTGATTAAAATGTAACATTCTGGGACTACATCAAAAACACGACTCCCTGATTCCCTGTATCTCACACCTAAGCTGGCTCAACACTGGTTCATCATGACTCGGAATCTAAAGAGAGGTTGGCAGCACTTCATAAATACCTTCCTGTTCGCTCCTTCCTACAGTGATGCAATTTGACCTACATTTCCAGTGCCCATTGAAACTTCGTAGGAGGGGGAAGAGGAGAGTTTTTCATTTCTCCTACCCTCTGATTAACTAGGACAGCAAATGCCACTCAAGGGACTGCTACTGGGCAGAAGCAAAGGGGGAAAAAAGTCATGTCGGTAGGAAATTCCACAAGAGAACATTTAGAAATATTTCATTCTCTGATTCTGCAAACAAACTGTCATGGCTTCACAAGACAACAGCAAGGAAGTTGCTCCACTTTCCACTCTAATCAGCCTAGGACACTATAGGCTATTTCATTTACTTCAGGGTCCCAGCATGATGAAAATTAAACTTGAACCATAGATTCATCTTTGCAACAGTCTTTTTTTAAAAAAGAAACGATTAATTTTAGAGTGATTTTAAATTCACAGAGAAGTTGTAAAGACTGAACAGAGAATCCCTATATACCCCCACAGCCCGTTTCCCCATCGTTCAACTCTTACTGTCACATTTGTCACAACGAATGAATCAATATTGACACATTATTATTAACTGAAGTCCATATTCCATTCAGATTTCCTTAGTTCTTGCCTAATGCCCTTTACCTGCTCCAGGATCCCATCCATATCACATTACATTTAGTTGTCCCGTTTCCTGTCGTTTGACATACCCCATCAATGTGTGTTATGCATCTGTGTGGGTTTTTTGTTTGCTACTCCTTGCTTTCTGGCATTAAAATATGCTCCAGGCTCATCTTGCTTATAACCTTCCCCAGCTGTAGAATTAAGTTATGTCTGGTTCCTTTTATTGGAAAATGGTATTAGAAATCAAGATCTGGGAATTGGGGCTTATCAAAGTCTATTCAAGTTTGATGCTTTTAAGTTCTACATGAACTACTTGTGCAGTTCAGTTCAGTCGCTCAGTTGTGTCCGACTCTTTGCGACCCCATGAATCGCAGCACACCAGGCCTCCCTGTTCATCACCATCTCCCGGAATTCACTCAGACTCATGTCCATCGAGTCCATGATGCCATGCGCCATCTCATCCTCGGTCATCCCCTTCTCCTCCTGCCCCCAATCCCTCCCAGCATCAGAGTCTTTAAATCAACACAATTATCTCATTAAATATTAATACTTCATTTTGCGGCATAACATGCTAAATCATGAAGAGGATGCTTAGTAATCAAACTGCCTTCTGACAGGCCAAACTTTCTGGTTTGATATGACAATAAATGACTTATTATAATGAAGTTCCTGGAGGGGTGGGAGAAGTGGAGAAAGAAAGAGAATAGAGTTGTTTGTTTTCCATGGTTGGGGGCAGGGAACAAAAATCTAGAATTAAATGTGGCATGCTTTCTGTTCTATGCAAGGTCTCCTCCTTTTCACCCTTATTACCATTAAATGCTACTTCCTTTATGTGAGCTCTTAATTATCTGAGTTAAAGGAAAACACAAATATCAGATCTAGCTATCAAATCCATCGATGATGACCTATGACAGCAGCTACACCTTCCTATTTATGGTCTGAATACTTTAATGTTACACTTGGTTTATCTTTGTTGAGACTAATCAGTGGAACACAAGGACAGAGCCAGAACTCTGTAGTGGGGACGCCTAGTGGGAAGCAAACAGATTTCCACTGAAAACTGAATGACGCTGAAAGAGGCAAACTGGAGTTAATCCCATGCAACACACACAGAAAAATTCTTCACCTCTGACTCCAACCATCAGTCTGTGTAAACAGACTATGTGAATAAAATCTTTGGTGACCTCACTCCCCCTCCTCCTCTTTTTTAAATAGAAAATAGATTGGTACCAGAATCTTATACTGATTTTTCTCTGTCATTGTTTTCTCACTCTATCTGATTAAGATTTATATTCAGTAAACATTTCTTGAGCCTCTTCTGTGCACTACACAGCCCAATATACCTAGTGCTTCCAATTAATCCAATGGATTAAAAAAAAAATTAAGAGCTCTGTTCCCATTATTCCCTCTCAGCTAAGCTGCTGAATCTGTTGAAAAATAAGTCAGGCCTTGACAATACTGAAGGTGCAAAATGGTTTGGAGGGCACATGGCTTAGCATCTACTTCTGCAGTTGTCTGATAACATCTTAGAAAAGATCATAACTTCCCATCTGTAAAACAGATATAATCAAACCTACTTCTCAAGGAAAATGCATGGGAAGCACAGCCTAAGCTCACACAATGGATTCTGTAAGAACTGGCTCGTGTTCACACTTCATGTTTCATCATACTCACATCTAAGAAACAGAGTAGGCCTGCCCAACTGAAGTATTCCATTACCTTTTTTCATTGCCAATTTTACTATCTTTGTAAACCCTAAAATCGTGATCTTAAAAAAAAGAGTCAATTCCCTATTCCCCAGTTAACCTGTCTTTGATAAATAAACAATGCCCATTCATTCAAGAGGCATGGACCAGAATGACAGGAAATATTAACAACAATAACAGCTAACATTTCCTGAAAGCTTATTTTGTGCCAGATACTATGTAGATGTAGCACAACAGGCCTATGAAATAGTTATTTTAACTGTTCCTAATTCCAAAAAGTCAGATACCACTTAGCAACAGAACAAAAATTTCCAAATGAGAAACTGAGGCTCGAGAGGTGAAGGAACTCGTGTATGGGTGCCGTGCATCTGGGCTAGGCAACCGACTCTTAAAAAAAAAAACACCTAACAAACAACAACAGTATGATACCAAACAACTGAACATAAACATCTGTCCCTTACCCTTTTCAAACACTGTTGCATTGGGCACTACAGTGGAATGAAAGAATCAGCTAAAATGTATCTTTGCTACAGAGATCCAAAGTGAGAGGGCTTCCAACACTTCTGCCCTCAAAAGGACTCCAAACTGAGATTTCCTGCTTCCAAAATGTGGTTAATAAGGAAAACCCAGTCAAGTCTCCCTACAGCATTTTAAACCCAGTGAAGTCTCCCTACAGCATTTTACAGAAAGCCGCTCCCCGGCCAGCTTGCAAGGCTATTCACTCTTCGGCCCCAGAGACTGCCTCAGAGTGTTCACGCTGCAGGCCTGCTTCTGTATCCAGCTAGCTTCTTTGGGGCGCAGTTCAGAAGTCACCACCTCTTCATCCAAATGGAGCTAATCCCACTACTGATTCCCTAAACTGGTGTAAAAGCACTCCAGCTGGCTTCTTCATTGATGTCAGCATCCCAGCTACTTAGTATCTAGGGCTCCTACCTCCTGGAATTACTCCTAGGACAGTCACAGGTATGGAGAAGAGCAATCAATTTTAGGAATCAGACCAGGATTTAAATCCAGTTTTCTACTTACAAACTTAAATCCGGTTTTCTACTTGCTTGTGTGACCTCAAGCAAGTCAGTTCACCTCTCCCGATTCGCGATTAATGGAGGAGATGAGAGCAGGAAAGCGCAGTGCCTCGCACAAAGTGCCACAGTCACCACTGTTCCCGTGCTACAGGCCAGCAATCGAGGCTCCGAGCTGTGAAACACCGAAGCTCACAAAGCTGGTGAATGGTAGGGGGCAGGCTTGAAACCAGTTCTTTTTCCTTCCAACTCTGCTGAGCATCAATTTGAAGCACTATGCCTGGCGATAAGGGCATAACTGTGAAACAGATGGACAGGTACCTGCTCTCTTGATGCTTAACTCCTGGTAGGGAAGATAGCCACGGAACCTTTACACAAGTGGAAAGGTGCTCAAAGGAGTAAGAGCAGGGGGCCTGAATACAAATGGGTTTGACCCCATGGAACAAGATCTTTGGAATTCGTCTGGAAGGTCAGAGAAAGCTTCCATGAAATGAAGCGGTGGCAAGAGAAAAGATTCTAAAGAAGCTTATTTGAGGAACTAAGATACCAGAGCACCTGCAAAGGCTGGCGAGGCAGGCGGGGCAAGATCAGAGGACCACAGCAGAACACGGTAAGGATACTGGATGTCAGCCATCACTGAAGCAATGGGACGGCACCAAAAGATTGGCTGCCTGTAATGAAACAGTAGTAAAATGTTTATTCTAACCCCAGCTCCCTGATGTCAGGGTCATTTGGTATCTTCTTATGGTCTGTACTTCCAGGTCACAGCAAGTATACCTCTGATAAATATTTGTGAGCCATATGAGAGAATCTTTGGTAAAGACAAACCATTTCTCCCTCTTTCTAATTTCACAGCTGATGCTTCTATTAAAGTTCTTATTGCTGATTATCATAAATGGGTATGGATCTCTTTTCATTGTCTGGCCATAAGTTTCTGGAAAGCAGAATATTTATTTATTTTTATATCTCTCAAAGCCAAATGATCAACAGTTATGGATTGAAACAGATCCTCTTTTAACAGCCAAAAATTTCCTCTTACATTTCTCGATTGCCTGGGTAAGAATCTTCATCCTACCTTAGGGAAATAGACCTGAAGGGATAATTGTCAAGGACTTAAGAAAAAAACAGTTCTGCTTTCCTTTTGAAGCATAATTTTAATATCAAAAATCCATTTTGTTACTGTGTGATTAAAAGTACAATTCTTATATTTCAGGATAAATCACTTGTACAGTGCACATGCTTTTTTTTTTAACTTAATTTTAACCAAGAACAAAATGTCCCAACAGAAAGTCTTTCAGTGATTTTCCAATTCTGAAAATTGTTCAGAATCTCTCTCTGAATATTTAATTACTCTAATAAGGGTAGGATAACTGTTTAGGGTATTTATATTAAAAGACAGAACTGAGTGATAATCAATAGTCCATATACTTGAGGGTTTATTTTGGGATTTCAGGGGATGAGGATGATACGATAAAATGACGAAACTAGGATTATGAATATGCTACTAGGGTGTGCTAGTAATTTTCTCTTTGATCCTTTTTCCATCCCCAGACAAATTTTCCACCATTCTGACCCTGCTCTGTGCCCCAAAGGCTGACCTCTATGGGTAGCATCCCTGGGTTCATGCAGACAGGCTTCCAGGTGGGTTTGGCCAATAGAAGGCACTGGAAGGAGATCAAAGGAGGAGGAAAGAATGTGGGGGAGGGGAGTATTGCTTCTCTCTTCCCTCCCTAGTCTGGGATGCATTTTCGGGCAGTGACTAAATCCCTCCGGGACTATAGCTCCTGTCAGACAGCCCCTCCTCTTTGGCTCCAGCTCCCTCACTGGACTCCAGGAATGAATGCTATGTCTTCTCTTTGCTCCTCTGGACCTACCAGTGATAACGGCTTCCCACTGCTGTTATCATTTCTGGGTGATGGGAACCTCTTGTCACCCTTAACTCTTTCCGCTCTCTGAAAATAACCCCTTCATTCAAGTCCTGAACTATTAGAGTTGGACTACTTCCTGCCAGAACTAAGAATTCAAACCACAGAATTGTAAAACCAGCAATCTCCCTCCTCTGCATGTGAGCAGTTATCACAAAGGTTATTCATTTTCCAGAGCAATTCTTTCACACCAGGCACTACCTGTAAGCTCTTATGTTTCTCAGGCAGAAATGACACCTTTTAAACTGGTCAGTGCAGGAGAACACGGGAGGGTGCTTTTGGAAAACAGCTGGCAGAACGGGGGGGGGTGACACTTTACCGTTCTCTAGGTAGGACTGTGCTGCATGTCAGAAATGATATGTTTACAAAGAGATGCTGCTTCCTATTTCTCCCTGGGTTTCCTCTCGATGAGGGTGTGGAATCAATGTCAGCACTGCATTTTCACGCCAAATACCTAGAACTTGTATCACTGCCTGGGGAAGCTGACCTGTGTGTCACTTCACTTTGCCAGTTTCTCAGACCGAAAGATCTGCTTTACCACTAGCCAAGGCACACAGAGAGAAAGCCAACCACCTTGTAATACTAGCCACCTGCCTGTGACCTTTCCTTCATGGGATAAATCTTTCTTCTGCACTAGGCAAAAGACAAGCTGAATGAGAACATTCTGCTTTAATCAGCCTTGCCTGTCTCTTTAACAGATCTGACCAGATTAGCACTTTTCTTTTCCAATGGAGAGGACAGGCATAGGCTTATACCATAATCTGCTCTGAGCTCCTTCAGATTTTTCTTTTACCAAGGCGACTGGATTTGAGGTTAGATGTTAATTGAAATCACCTGGGAGCCTCTAAACACGCCACCTTGCTTTCACCTGGCATGAGTAGCCTGGAGGTTACTGTATTTCTAAACATTGGGGCATTCTTCTGATCAATCAAGAATTGATTTAAAGAATCCTTCTAAGAGGTTGATAAGAACGCATGTGGCTTATGTCAACAAGCTACTCCAACAGACTCCAAACATCTCCCTCTGCAACCAGCAGGCATTCAGAGCTGGTGGCAAGAATTACTAAGATAAAGACAGGCAGATACGCTACAGACAGTGGAAAAGATGCTCTGGTACCCCTCAAGACAGGCTGGCCAAAGAGCAAGATGGTTCTCATGGCCCATCCCAACGGGGAAGCCCCTCTCTTCAGCCTGAGAGTAACACTGAAATGCAGTGGGATGAACAAAACTTGGTTCTCACTACGTACATCCATTTCTAATATTTGTTACTCTTAGGTGTTCATGTCAGAGAACATTTTATTGGAAAACTCTCTACGCAGCTATGTGGCTACACATCAAATGTTAACAGTGGTATCTCTAGGTAGTAGAAATGTGAGTAACTTCTATGTCCTTCTGTGTATTTGAGAAATTCCCCAAATTTCTACAAACACCTATGATTCCTGCGATCTTGAAAAAAATTATTAAACAAAAACCCTATATGGATTCTGGAATTTTAGTTTTCCATAAGAATCAAGTTTATGTAATCCTTGAAACTCAAAATCAAAATGATATTTCTGGGCTTTTGTGTATTTTAAGACTTTCAATAGTACAATCATTTTATGAACCATGTTTTCAAATGAAGAACTGGTTCACAACGTAAACACCAGCATGTGAACATGCGTTTAACATGCAAATTTTTTTCTGGGACGCATCACAACTTGAGATAATTTAAATTCTTCAAGTTCAAAATTCACTATTTTCATACTCTGTGGTGCTCCTAATACAGATGAAAAATGGAACTGTTTCTTTTTTAAGAATACCATACAGACGATATCATATGCAATGATATCGCTAAGAGACTACAGATAAAAAAACAGACTGGTGTTTCTTCCACCACAAATGCTAGCCAATAAAAACTTTCCAGTCTACAGCTGATTAATACTTGACACCAGATCTCTGGAAAAGAAAGCTGATCATTGCTGGCAGTTAGCTAAAGCAACAGACACACTCAGAAACCTGCCTACTACTGCATCATGACTTCTGTTCACTGTGATAACTGATTTTTCAATTCAGTGCCACTTACGTTGTAAACAGAAGCCTAGGGAATGTACTAGCTTTTCGGGGAGCTACCTTTCTTATAATCTATAATGGCTAAACGTGTGTTATTCAGTGTCTTGTAGGGTTGAAATTAATAAGGAATCTTAGAAACCATAAACATCTTTACTAGCTTCAGGAAGCTAGTAAATTTGAACAAGTGATTCCTTTTAAACTGTCCTGATGTTATGGTAAATGGTCTCTTCTCTAACTTCAATTTCCAAATGATTTATAGTTATAACTACCAGGATAATAATAATCAACAGGATGAGGAGTGGAGGGAGAAGAGAATAGAGTTTTAAATATCTCCTCTTAGAGCAACTAAGAGTAGCTAAGGATATTTAATTTCCTTTTGTGTTCAGTATATTAAAACTTTTTTTAAAAAGTGAATAAAATACAAAGAAATGAAAATATACATTTTTTCAAGGCATTACTCTGCTAGCAATCTTTACAATTAAGTTCAAGGATTCTAAAGGTTCAAAATGTCTGCAAAAATGAAACCATGAGACAAATTACATTTTTGACTAGTGCTAACAGAGTATATTTAGAAGTTGTAGAAATCAGTGTCTGAAACAAATTAGAAAAAGAGAGACAATTTAAAAACTAGTGCTAAATGCTAAAATGAGATTCTAAAGCCACGAAAGAAAAGTCTTGTGATTTATCAGTTTACAAGATCTGGCCAAACAAAAACCACCATATTGCCATTATGATCATGTTGATGGTTCAGATGACAATGAAACTTTAATACTGAGGGGAAAAGGGCCTAACATACAGCCCAACTGTCAACAGAACACAGTCTGGAGACCTTAATTAAATGAAAGGGTCAAGGGCTCCTCTCAAAATTTCATGTAGTGATGGACCTGAATAGCAAAAACCAGAGCAGATCATTGAAAAGGGTCCAGGGGTTGGGAGGAGGACAAGTGACTACACCAAAGGTGGTAATTACACCCTGAGGAAGTAAAAAAGGCCAGACTGAAGGGCTCCAGGAAGTACTTCAAAACCAGCTAATCACGGGAAGAAGAGGTGGGGTAAATCGGCTCCTCCACTGGTTATCTATGGGGAAATAAAAAGATACTAGGACTCCAAAGAGGAGAAGGCAATGGCACCCCACTCCAGTACTCTTGCCTGGAAAATCCCACGGACAGAGGAGCTTGGTGGGCTGCAGTCCGTGGGGTCGCTAAGAGTCGGACACGACTGAGCAACTTCCCTTTCACTTTTCACTTTCATGCATTGGAGAAGGAAATGGCAACCCACTCCAGTGTTCTTGCCTGGAGAATCCCAGGGACGGGGGAGCCTGGTGGGCTGCCGTCTATGGGGTCACACAGAATCGGACACGACTGAAGTGACTTAGCAGCAGCAGCAGCAGCAGGACTCCAAAGCAAGAGTAAACAAAATCAGCTCCAAAGGAGCAAGGTGACTATTAGGTACCTTCATCACACACCAGTGTCCCCACAGTAAAATAGAGGGTCCTCAGAGGCTCACCATCTCCAGGTCAGCCTGGGACGTTGGAAAACCAGAAAAAGGGCTTCTGCAGTTGGTAAACCACCATTCTAGTACCATCCTCCACGAAGGCACAAGTAGCCAAAGCACACAGGGGTCCTCTTGCCCAAACTGTCATACACAGCAGGGGTAACTGCTTTCCTTTTCTAAACCATATTCTCATTAAAAAATTGGGGGACATATGCTCTTCTCTGCTTTCAAGATATTAAACAGAAAAATATGTGAAAATGCTCTGAATAAAATCACCTTGTATTGCACATTTTACTGATTGAAGCACGGTTTAACTCATATTCTAAAGGCTATATAACTATAGGGTGAGCTTTCTTCAACTTATCTGGAAGGTCTAAAATGTTTAAGGTATTAGCAAGGATGCAGTGAAAGCAGCACTTCAAGAGAAGAAACAAACACAGGACCGTGTGAAACATTTACTGCAGAGGCAAATAACAGCATGAATCTCACTGTGTCCTAAAGGCATCGCTATGTGCTGGGTAAAAATGTTCTTAACAGGGATTCTGTTACCAAAGAACAGTTTAGTGACAGTCCATGTGCTTTCCTTCTAAAACACAAATGAAATGCATGTTTTATAAAAGATCACCACATAAGAAATGGATAGATACATTTACTGCTGCACTTATAGAGAGAAGTAAGTGCTGATTAGCTGAAATAGAAATTGGTGGTGTGGAGCCACAAGACTGGGTCTCAAACTGAGGTTTAAGAGGCATAAGGGGTTGGGAGGAAGAGAAGTGTGGCACATATTAAATGTGATAGATAATGCACAAAGTAACCCACAGATGTTTGGATCTGTGGTTTTCCCAGCCCTGCATCCAGTCCCCCTGCTGAAGAATGACAATTGGCCCAACAGGCACTTTCTTGGTGAAGCAGGAACCAAGGCACCTGCGAGCACCCAGTCTGAGCCTGAGCAATACACTTAGTAGGGAGAGGGGTTAAAAACAACTGGAGAAGTTATGAAGCCTGGCAGCCTGAGGATTTTTCTCCACTGAGTCCTTCTGCTACCTAAATCCCTGAGGCTGCCCTGCATCTGATCCATTCTAAGGCCTGGTTCTTCAGCTCTACTGTCAATGCTGGGAGCTACACCACATCCTTCAGCAACCTCTTTTTTTTCTTAAAGTAGCCAGATATAGTTTCTGTTGTTTACAGTCAAGGATTTTAAGCTGATTAGTTATTATTCTGAGTTGAGAAGAATCAATTTTCTTAAAGATCTGGGAGAGAAAATTTGACTGGCAAGTAATTTAGACTATTAATGTTATGGTAAAACAAAGGCATAATCATGGAGTGGAATACAAAATTCATGCAGAATTTAAGGATCCTGGGTTTTTCTTTTGAGATTTTTTAAAATGTGCCTCTTACCACTTCTCACTCTCTCCCTGCCCCATGCAAATATCTTTAGCAAGAAGGTTTAAGCAGCACCTGTATAGAGATTAACTTGCTTTAACTTTCAGGATCTGACCTCAGGCCAGGCAAGACCTGTGGAAGAAGCCCTGCCCTAACTGTGAGCAAAACAATGATCAACTAAGTTTTGGAGTAGGTTGTTATTACTCAGCAACAGATAAATCATAGTATGTCTACATTCTTTTATTCCATGCATAAAGTTTCCTAGGAAGGAACTCAACACTCCAGTGTTTCCAAATAACCGTGTCACAGTGAGATGTGGTTTTACACTTCTTACATATTTTGCAGTCAGGTCCGTGTTTCTGATTACACAGAAACAATGAAATGCACCTCAGCTGGTTCAGGCAGGAGGCAGAATGTACCCATGGCCAAGCTGACTCCAGTGAAAATAAAGCGAAAATTTTCTCAAATTATCATAGCTACACAAGGACACAGCAATTGAAGGTGACTACGAGAAGAAAGATGAAGCAAAATGGCTACGTTTAAAAACTAGAGAACTCAAGACGTATTCTCCCTTTACCAGTGTTGGTGCCTGGATCTGCCTTCCGCATACTTGAAAGGCACCTTCATCACACACATACTTCAAAACCTTTCTTTGAAAGTTCACCACACACTATCTAGAGAAAATGCTCGCTTTACGTCACCTTCTGTTCAACAACTACTGAAATTTAAACAGTACCAACTCTATGCCCGCGAGCCTCTGAGCACTCTTTCTTTTTTCCTTCTTTTTTTGATAGTGATACGAGGGTACAGGGAGCATGACTGTGTGAAATGAGACCACATACCTGTCTTGGTCAAGGTATCTGGTCTGGTTAGAGGGTTTAGGCTGCTGACTGTGGCAGTCGAGGCTCTGCCCTCAAGCAAACCTATATCCAGAAGGGGGAAATACTTGTAGCTAATATTGTCATTATCAGCAGCACTATTATCACTATCATGCCTGTGATTATTACACCTCTCACCACTGCTTCCTCCTCAGTTACTGCTAGGTATGTGGCACTCTGCTAAGCACTTACCTCATTTAACCTTCACAACAGCTTATCAAGGTATTAGCACATTTTACAGATGAAGAGACTGAGGTCTAACTGGACAAGGCAACACACCAAGTGCTGAGGCTCATGCTTGTAACCATAGTCTATATTCCCTCCATACACGACTTACTTATAAAATTGGTATTTATTGAGTCCTGTATGGAATTTTTTTTCTTTCCTCTTAGAAGAGTCTGGAAAATATTCTTGCTTATTACTAATATAGAAAACATTTTTAAAGACATGAGAAAGCCTATTTCACTTCTCATTTAATACAACAGGGGAATGGTCATCTTGGGGAGTGAGGCCTTAATCAGCCACAAGTACGAGATGTTTTTAATCTGCATGTTTATTTTTTAATAATAATGTTATCATATTTTCCCAATTATAAAAGCAGCACATGGTAGCCGGAAAAAAAAAAAAAAGACAAAAACATAAAGGAAAGAGATCATCACAATTATTACTCCCTAGAGATAATCATCTCCTATTAGTATTTGGTGTTTCCAGATCCTTTTAGGTTTCTATACACAAGGCTTTCTTACACACATCTTAAAAATTACACATTAAACATATTTTTGTGCTATTCTCTGTTTTCTTAAACATCATTCCCACGTCAATAAATATCAACCCGCACATCCTTTTTAAAGACTGCTCAGCATTTTACTGTATGGGTAGGCTCTAACTGACTTAATCAAGCCTTTATTAATAGGCATTCAGATTACTTTCTATGTTTTGTTATTACAAAAGCATCTATGTACCTTTGTTTTAAGATAAATTCCTACACTTCAGCTTCCCATTCCATGACTCTGGATTTACACTGCCCTAAGTGTCATCCAGAAAATATATACCAAATTAACTTTTTTTTTTAAAGAAGGAAACTCTTAAATATTAATAACATAAAAATTCTAATATTCAGATCGAATGGCCAAGAAATTTTAAAACTGCAATTTATCTCTAAATGTCTAAAATGTCAATTCGTGCCTCTGATCAAATTGCATTAGGTTTACATCTGGAGGGGGAAAACACTAAAGTAGCCAATATGTGGGTTTTATTTTCAGTATAGTGTTGTTTTGAAAAGTTAAACTCTGAAAATAATGTATTTGCTGTAAAAGAAGCAATTGGTAGAGAATTCTAAAAAAGGCAGGAAGAGAAGCAAAAAAATAATAATAATAATTACAGCAGCCACCAATTCTGCATCCTATACAAAGGCCCAGGGGAAAGGGTCAAGAGAGAGAGAAGGCAAAAGCTAGAAGAAGCAACTCTCGGAGCTTCAGGGCTGGCCAGATGAAATTACACAGAGACATATACATCTAAATGCTCAGAACACACCAATCCTGGCACTAGTCTCCAGGGGTTAGAACACAAGAGGAATCTTTGTGTGCTTGATTTAGCCAAACATCATGCAGAGGAGGGTGGGGCAGGCCGCCTACAGGTAAGGGTGTCACCTAGCAGCCTGAGGGCCTAGTATCAATTACTTCCACTCCAGGGCACAGTCTGCTCTTTTCCAGAGAAAGCCAACTCAGTGGAAAAGACCCTGCTACTGGGAAAGATTGAGGGCAGGAAAAGGGGGTGACAGAGGATGAAATGGTTGGATAGTGTCACAGACTCAAAAGACATGAGGTTGAGCGAACTCCAGGAGATGGCGAGGGACAGAGAAACCTGGCATGCTGCAGTTCCTGGGGTGGCAAAGAGTCAGATACAACTTAGTGACTGAACAGCAACCAGGGCACAGAGAGGGTGACAGGAACTTGAGGCTTAACACAGCTCCAAAAGCACCAATTCCCGTCAAAACCATCACACAAGACAGGGCTCAATCATCAATTCCTACAGAAAACCGGGCAACGTGAGAAACATTTTTAGCAATAAATAATTTACTGATGAATACAGTGTGTGCTAAGGAGGGAAGGCCACACATGGTAACTAGTAACAACTAACCTACTGGAGTCTCTTGCTAATGAAGCCAATGGGGGCAGGAGATAAAGCCTCCATGCCAAAAGTACTAAATTCTTGAGAAAGTAAACGGCAGGCGGGAGGGCTGCTTGGTGACGTCACAAAACTACAGGACTTACAGGTCTAACATTCTTCTAGGCAAGGGGTCAGGAGACTACGGCCCTTGTACAGGTCAAATCCAGCCTCTGTCTGTACATGCCACGAGCCACTGCCAGTACACAACATATTTAAGCGGTTGAAAATTTTAAAAAACATTTCGTGGCATATAAAAATTATACGAAATTCAAACATCAGTGTCCACAAAGTTTTACCGGAACACAGTCATGCCCACTTATTTTTATCTATGGCTGCTTTCTCCATGAACTGATGGAGGTAGTAGGTGTGACAGGCACCCGGGTGGCCAGCAACGTCTTCTCTCATCCTTTACAGAAAGTTTGTTGATCTCTGTTCTAGGCCATAAAGTCCAGTCGCTTTTGAATGGTTCACAGCTCTAAACATTGGTGCACGACTATCAGTTTGGCAATGACATACCCAGGATTTAGACATAACCTGCCAGCCTAACAGACAATGCAACCCCATTGTTAAGAGCAGACAGGTCTAATAGGTGCTACGAATGCAGAGGTAACTGCCCATGGTAACCAGAAAGATGTGCAAGGCTTTCCTGAGTTGAAAGTAGGGTGGTCCCACAAGGTTTATGTGGGAATGAGTATGATTAAAGATTTTCTCTTTGAACGAATGTATTAGCTATCTCTTACAGATGAGAAGAAAACCATCCTCAAAATGGCTACCACCTTTGAGTACTTACTAGGAGCCCAGGACTGAGGAAAGCCTTTTGCTTTTATTATCTCACGGAATGGTCATCTTCTTCAGACTCAGAGGCTGGTTGGCTCAGGAATTGGGAATCAAATCCAGGTTCCACTCTAAAACCTGTGTTTCCAGCCACTCTCCAACTTGAAAGCACATCACAAAAAGGCTCACCAGGACTAAATGAGAGGACAAGGGAAAGACCACAGGAACAGTGGAAACCAGGTCCTTTTTATGTCATTGAGCATTTTATTCACCCGCCCCCATAATACTCTCTTCCATCAATGTTTAAAGAAAAAAATATAATTCATTTCTTCCAAAATCTTTGCTTGAGAGCAGTAAAAGAGCGGCGCTGAATGAACCACTCTCCCCAGGAGCTGGTTGTCGAGCCAGGAGCTGGTTGTCGAGCTCAAGCCTCTGCTTATCCACCATTCATCTATTCGGCCTAAATGTTTAAACAAAATTTAAAAACAGCCACAATGCACCCAGGACTAGCACCGTCAAGCCCTTTCTGCGGTGCATGGTTTATCAATTGACAGACAACACTTTGCAGTGGGAATAAAATGGCAGTGCTTTTGTACCTCTAAGACCACATGACTAGGTTAAAGACCACTTAAAAGGCAAGTATTAAGCAGTAAGATCTACTTTTTTCTTACTTTCTCTCTTTTCTTCTAACTCCCATTTTATTTAATAAAAACACATATCTATAATTAGTGGGCTCAGGATCTCTCTTATAAAACAACTCTAGCCCCCTTCTCAGAAAAATACACCAAAAAAAGTTTAGGTCACAACTCAAGGGGGTTCAGGAATATCCTGAAGCCCATTCATGACCCCTTGAGATTCACAGACCCCAGGATAATCCTTGCTCTGAAAGCAAAACACAGAAATTCCTATTTTACAGGATCAGGGTAGAAACCACATAGCTAGCTCTCTCATCATCTTTTAGAGTTTCAGAGGTTAATATTAAATAAAAACTCAAAGAAACTTTCTTAACTAGACTCTCATATTCTCAAAAAAACGAACCTAATAACTCAAGTAAAGCCCCAAACCTAAAGCCATATATGGTCAAAGTCCACATCAGTTTTGTTAGAGTTTAAAATCTACAATTTCTTTCTGTTCATTGAGATTTTGGAAAGGAAGAAATGTTAGTATGGACTAGAGATTGAGTGTCTTTGACTTTAGCATTCATGAGTATGTTAATTTACAATAAATTGTATAAAAGAAGACCACTTGTAAGATTTATTAAAAGATGTTCTCTCACTATATATGAGATGAAAAGTTGGTTAAAATAATTCTTAAATGTTCAACACAAAAGATCTGTGTCAATGCAATTGCCAGTTAAGTTAAAAAAATCTGCTTCATCAGCCTCATGAAGTTCAAGAAGGCTTAAGTGCCACCACCTGAGACAAGAATGTTCAGGAATGTTTAGTTTCAGGTAGACCTCAAACTTTAAAGTCTTTCCGTCTTTCCTGGTCTGATTGATTCAGAAAATTTCTGACACTGCCCAACAAAATACAAAACAAACTTAATAAGTGTTTGGTCAGGACGCCATCTATGACAGAAGGATACACTGACTCCTGAAAATTTAAGTTACGGGGCAGAGATACTCTCCCATAAGCAACAGTTAAGATTACTTCAAGTCCCTAGATACTGTTTCCAAATCAGTATGATGATGATAACGCCAAATAATAAGTAACTCAAAAAGAACGTCATTTCACTGCTTGACAGTTACTTTTTACACAATGATTACTGCCAAAATGCCACCTGAGACAGATAAGTAATTAATTGATGCCTGAAATTTACAATGTGTAGCACTTAAGATTTAAAGTAATTCCTCTTTTGGTTAGTGTCTTCTTTCCCTCTAAACCAAGAAAATGAACGAACTCATGCACAGTCAGAATTTATGCCAGTATTAGTTTAAAGCCTGGAGAGATTTCGCACTGTGGGAGAGAGCAAGTTATATATCAAAGTATTCACTCAAGGTAACTTGCTTCCCTTTTTGTTTGGCCTTTGTGTTAAAAGTCACAGGTGCTAACTCTTTAGAGCACTGTTGAAGAGCATTATCGAAGGTTTTACTTCATATATGCGAATAAAATTTTATCCATACTGATTTCTAGCTAGCTAGAGGTGATACACCCTTCACTGTCACATATTTGCATGTACAGCTCTTCCTCTCAGAAACAGAGAAAACCAGGAGAAAGAACTCAATTTGACTAAGGAAACTGAAACAACCAAATCCGTCTTCCATAAGAGCTTCAGCCCGAAGAAGCAGGGTACTTGGGTGTGTGTGTGGGGGGGGGGGGGGAAATATTGGGAAATAATAATATCAAACCTGGACTGAAAACACAGACCCGCTTCTTGGGGCTCACTGAATCCACCCCAGTGGAGATCAAATCAGCCGGACTGCTGCCCGTTTTCCTCTCGCCCATCACCATCGAAATGTTGCCATTTGCGAGAAACTCATAGAAGTTGAATCCAAGTGACTTTTGGGAAGAGATGCCAGTATCTCCGGCAATGTGCTCCGGAAATGTGTAACTACACGCTAGTCAACGTTTCTCACTGAGCACCTCCCTCTCCCTTCACTTTCGACTTCCCCTTAAGATGGGGACAGTTTTTGAAAATCTGAGAGAGAGAAATAAATAAGAGCATCCCGTCCCGGTCGCCGACGGGGATTCCGGCGCCCGGGGAGGAAGGCGGGCACCCTGCACCCTGGCGCGAAGCGATCTCCGCCCGCAGGTCGCTAAGTTTCTCCGTCCCGGTTTTCCAGCACCCGCCCGAGCCCGGAGGGGAAGGGGGCGGCCGCCCGGGCCGGATCCGCGCCACCTGGAACCCGGGGCCTTCTGCGCTCGAGGACGGCGCCCCGCGCGAGTGCCCGCCTGCGAGACCCGCCCAAGCGCGCGTGGGTGTTAAAGTTCGCGGGGACCCCCCGCGAGGCGCCCCCGCTGTGCCCCGCGTCCCCCGACTCTCGGGCTCAACCCGGGCCGGGCGCCCCCTCTCCCCGCGCCTCCCCCGAGGAGAGCGAGCCCACCCCCTGCGGCAACAGAGGGAAGGGGGCGGCGGGGGCCGCGGCCGGCGTCCCCCAGGAAGCGCTGGGGCTTCGGACCCCGCGCGGCTCCAGCGCCCCGGCGGCGCCCGGGCGAGCTCACCTGGCGTCTGGCGGCCTCCGGGGCGGCCTCTGGGCGTGGGCCGGGCAGCCCGCTCGCCGCCGCCCCGGGCCGCTCCCCGGAGCCGCGCGGCCTCCCCGGGCCCCGCCGCCGCCTCCCTCGAGACCCCCGGCCTCCCCCGCCGCTTCCGGGAGCCCCTCGGCTTCCCGGACCGGGTCCCTCGGAGACCCGGCCTTTCCCGGCCGCTTCCCCCGGGCTCTTCAGCCTCTCCCCGGGCCCTCCCTGTCCCCCCTCGGAGCCCCTCGGGCTCCCCGGCCGGCTCTCCCGAGGTCGCGCGGGGCGTGGGGCGGGTGCGCCGGGAGGATCGTCTGGGGGCCGCGAGCACACGTGGGGGCCTGAGCAGGCTGGCAGCCAGCGATGCGCGGGTGGGTGGTACCCGGAAGGGGTCCAGGCTGCCGGAGGATGTGGTGAGGGAGCGCTGGGTGGGGGCGCTGGGGTCCGAGGGGCGGCGAAGGGGAAGAAGGGCAGGAGGCCTTGCCGTTGGGGGCCCGGAGGACCTAAGAAGGGACTAGAAGAGACTGCGAACTCCGAAGAGGTGGCCGAGGGGTGGGGTGGAGATCGCGCCAGGTTGGAAAGCTGGGAGAGGTCTCCGGGTATTGCAAGGGTGTCGGTGTACAGAGGGTGACACCTGGAAAGTGGCTGGAAAGGTCCCCTAGACAGTGGATCGCACGGAGGCCTGAGAGCTAGCCCTGGGTTGGGGGTAGGGAGAGGGAACTGGGGATAATATCAAGAAAGAGTCGATGTGGACGGAGTGTTTGGAAGACAGCCAGGTACTGTGCCTAGGAGATTAAGAGCTAGTATAGGGATGGGGCCACCTCCGGTAGATCAGTGGAAGACTCATTTGTGTGTGCATGTCTTGGGGAGGGTGGTTTCTCCCCTGAAATGGAGTGGGGAGGGAGAGGTAGGGGCTGAGTTTCTGGCAAGTTGTGAGGTCAGTTTAGGAAGATGGACCCATGTAAGGAAGGGCCCAGGAGGTAGTCTAGAGATTGAGAGCAGAATTAGGGTGACACCTTGGGGAAGGTGGACAGGCATAAGCATGCTGGGCAACTGGAGGGAGAACCTAAGAAGCTATCCAGTTAGGAGTGAAGAAGTCCGGTGACATTTGGGAAGGGGAGATCTAGGGGCACTGGGTCTGTTTGAAGAGTGGCCAGTAGATGCCTATAGAGAGGTCATTTCTGAAAAGTTGGAGATAGACAAGCTCTCCACATGAAAGGACCAGGCCATGGGCAGAAGACTAACAGGCCCAAATTTGTGATCATGACAGGGTGTAGTTAGATGGATGCTCTTCAAGATCCAGTTAAAGCTTAGCTTCACTCCAGTTAATTTTTTTCAGTAGGTATGTATCCCATCTGGGCTAAGTCTTGGGATTATAGCCCTGAGCCAACAGGCAAGACCTCTTCCTTCTCTGAGGTCACAGTCTGGTGGAAAAGACACATGAGATAATACATTCTCATGATGGAAAATGTTACTACAGAGGAAGTAGAAGGTTGGGAATTGTAGAAACACATAACAAAAATTGTTTATCCATTCTCAGAGATCAGAAAACCTCCCTGAAATGGTTACCCTTACTCTCACTTTAGGAGAAGGCAATGGCACCCCACTCCAGCACTCTTGCCTGGCAAATCCCATGGATGGAGGAGCCTGGAGGCTGCAGTCCATGGGGTCGCTAAGAGTCGGATATGACTGAGCAACTTCACTTTCACTTTTCACTTTCATGCATTTGAGAAGGAAATGGCAACCCACTCCAGTGTTCTTGCCTGGAGAATCCCAGGGACGGGAGAGCCTGATGGGCTGCCATCTATGGGGTCGCACAGAGTCGGACACGACTGAAGCGACTTAGCAGTAGTAGCAGTAGCAATCTCACTTTTGAAGGATAAGTAGATGTATTCATTGTTGGCCTGGTATTCCAGGTGGAGAACCACTTGTGCAAAGGTCACAAAGTTTTGGAAAACTCAAAGATAACAAATACTGGCTAGAAGTTAGAAAGTTATGAGCCAGACATTTTTGACAGTTATGGGACACCATTAAAAAATTTTAGCATTGGTGTGATGTTATTCAGATGACATTAAAAACAGCAACCACACTCTACTCTGAATAATAATGAAGGGAAGGGAAAGTGAGGCGTTAATTGGCCTCTCTTCTTTCTAACATCTGTAGCATATTGATAGTATGCCAAGCATGTTCTAATTACCATCCCCACTTTTCAGATGACACTGGAACACAAGGAGGTTAACTCAACCCTGGGTTGCACAGGTAGCAAGCTATAGAACCTGAGCTCAAAGCCAGAGGACCAATTGCCATGGTTCCTAGAGAGAAAGGACGGGGACTGAGATCAAGAGGAATGGCAGAGAAGCAGACAGATGGAAAAGAAACTGGTGAGGTCGAATGTCAGGAGACTGAGTGGATGTGAGAGGAAGGGCCAAGGATTATTCCAGGTTTCTGATTGGAGTGACTATGTGCTTCTTAGTGCTGTGACTCTATTCATCGAGATAGAGAACAGCAAAGGAGAGAGAGGTTTTTGTCAGAGGGAGGTGAAGAGGAAGATGACTTCTGATGCACTGATTGCAGTCAAGTGCCCACTACATCCAAAGAGACCATCAGAATCCCCACTCTGCTATTCATAAGCAGTCTGACCTTGTGCAGGTTAATTAAGCTCTTTGAGCCTCAGTTTCATTCCTTGTAAATGGGGATAATAAAATCTACTTCATAGGCTGGTTTTGAGAATTAGATGCCGCAAAATTTGTGAAGTGCTTTGCACTGAGGCTGATACACAGTAATGTCCAGTAAATACTATTAAATGTCACATTTGGTTTACTTGCTTCTCCTCCACTTTCTTTTGATAAGGACTGTGCCTTCTCCCATTCTTTATCTGGGCAGATTTCTCCTTCCTGCCTTTTCTGCCTGGTGACTGTCCATTTATTCTTCAAGACCCATATCAAATATTCTCCTCTGCTCTTTTCAAAAACCAGTTGATCTTTCACCTGTTAACCACATTATCTTATTATATTTCTGCTATACACCTCAATATACTTAATTTACTTATATGGTGTGTTCCAGAAAATATTTAAAGCAGCTAATTATAATGAGAAAACATTAAAATAAATGGATGATAGGGTCTTCCCTGGCAGTCAGGTGGTTAAGATTCCACACTTCCAATGCAGGGGGCACAGGTTCGATCCCTGGTTGGGGAACTAAGATCCCACATGCCTCACAAGGTGGCCCTTGGAAGTGATGGGAGAGTTTCAAGTGGTCATCTTTTGGATCATTCCGGGTTTCTGTGTAGAGAATGAGTTGTAGGAAGGCAAGAATGGAAGCAGGGAGGCTAAAATGGTCCAAGTGAGAAACCAGGTGGGCTCTGATTAGGATGATGGCAGTGGGGAAGACTGAGGAGTGGGTGGCCTCCACACCCTCAGCCTCCTGAAGGGTTCTTGGAGAAGTTCCAGTACCTGTTTCTGGAGACTTGAGGAGGGCAGATGTCCTCTTGACAATCTGAGTGCCTGGTCAGGTGGTGTGCCTTCATGTAATCCTTACATCCCGGTTTGCCTATCCAACTGGACTGGGAGCTCTTGGAAGAGAAACTCTTTATATCCTGTGCAAGGACACAATGGTTAGTTGGAGGAATACTCTGCCCTCCTCCAAGGGAAGGAGAGAGATACTACATTGCTATCTATAGATGCTGAACTTAGATGGCATCACCAACTCAGTGAACATTATTGGAGTGAGCTCTGGGAGACTGAAGAACAGGGAAGCCTGGCGTGCTGCTGCCACTGGCTTGCAAAGAGACGGACACGACTTAGAGACCTTAGTGAACAGCAACAACTGAACTAGAAATGTTCTCCCTAGAAGCATCATCTGTGCATGGACAAGTGGAGGTCCTGGGAAGTTAATGGCTTATAGTCACCAAGCCATTCTCTCTCCTTCCTTGTTGCCACCCCAGCATTTCGGCTGGCTGGAAAAACAGTTTAGATGTTGCCACTGTTAATGTAAACTATGTTCACAGTTTGTATTTTGTATGTTAATTTAAAGGGTGTTAAACAGTGTTAGTACCCTAATAGAAGGCATTTCAGAAGCACTTTTTGCAGTACAGAGAACATTAGGTATATGTCTTGATCTGCCAGATCAACAGATGGATGATGAGAAGGGCAGTAGGGAGCGGGATGTGGCTGTACACTCCATTTAATAGAGCTTGTTGGTTTTGACAAGTGTTGCTTTTTTTTTTTTTTAATTAGAAAGTATAATGCATGGATAATATGCCTGTTAAAACTTGAAATAAAGGTTTTTAACATGCCCGTGAACAACATGACAGAATAATGGAATGCCACTGTGACTTTCTAATAATGTAATTGTGTATGTTTTCCTCTAACTACAGAGATGACACTTTCCATCTGTAAAAGGAAGATAATAATACATGCTTTATTGGGTTTTTCCACGGATGAAGTGGGATTAATATATGTAAAGCACTTCAAAGTTGAGTGACCATTTAATTGATTGTCCAAACCAGGACACTTTTCAGAGTGAAAGGAGGCAGGAGGTATGGTCATCAAATAGGAGTGTACAAACACTGTGTCTGCTGCTGCTCTTATTTCAGTTGTTGATCCAATGTTAATTACACATTTGTAGCCAAAGGGTTTGTTTGACTTTTTTTTTTTTCCCCCCCACAAGTACCAATGGATTTGCCCACTTTGTTCTCTCATCTGTGGTCCCAGCACAGGGGTTACTGAAGCAGTTCAAATATTAAATAATATTTCTTTAGCCAAGATAAAAGGCATCTCAAAGTGTGGTTGGAGTTTCAACCTTGACTTGATTAGGGTTATACTCTAAACATTTAAATACATTTAGAGAAAAACCAGAGATGGTGAGGGACAGGGAAGCCTGGCACGTTGCAGTCCACGGGGTCGCAAAGAGGCGGACACGACTTGGCAACAGAATAGCAACAACAGAGAAAAACAAAGGACCTCAACGTTGATTTTTCTGCTTTTCTTTTTTCATTTTTAATGTAATTTTGGCTTTTGTCATTTACTTTGGCATCAGCAATTTATTTAGACTGGGCCTGAGTGTCTCCGGAGACCTTACTCTCTCCACTTGACTTTTTTGTGTCTTAACATTGATGGCCTTAATAGTTGTTTTAATGATTTTAAACTTCTTGAAAGGAGGGGCTCAGTGTTATTTTACCAGGAGGAATCCAATGCAGTGGGATATATGTAATTCAGCTTAATATCCCATAAGCCGTGGTGATTTAGTGATGAACGTAACAGGAATCTGCACACGCGTTGTTTTGACATGGCCTAAGTCCCTCCTCTTGTTAATAGGTCAAGTCAAACCAGTTTTCTTTTTTGTTAACACATCATAGATTTACTAAAGAACACTGATGAGGATTTTCAATACAGAAAAAAATGAAGAAAAATACCTCAAAATGACCAGTAAGTTCTCTATCCAAATAACGACTCTTAATACTGTGAGGAAGAAAAGTGGTACATGTCAGGAAATTCAGGAAGAAATGCCCCAAGGGACAGTGAAAACCTTCCCCTCTTCACCTTCCATAGTTCAGCCCAGCCCCCAGTGGCAGTTACTGTAAGGTGTTTCTTGTGTACCCTTCCAGAGTGATTATTAAATGCCATCAAAGGTAAAAAGCATCTTCTCTGGTGTCAGACTCCTGAGTGTGAGTCCCAGTTCCACTCCTACTTCTTATGGCATTTAATTTGCACAAGTAACTTCCATCCCTTCATTGGTAAAATTTGGGTAATATTAGCCACTTTACTGGGCTCTTGTGAGACCAAATGAGCATATTGTAAGCATTAGTTAGTTGGTGTACCAGTATGCATATGTAAAGTTTTACACAACTATTTGCATGCTGTTCTGAACTATACTTCCATAATTAATGATATATCTTTGAGTTCTTTCTAATACCTTTTGGGGCTCCTCCTACCTTATTCTTTTGTGATGTTCTACTAGTTTTTTAATCAATCCCCTTTTAAATGTTTTTTTGTTATTTTCCTTTTTTTTTTTAACTTTTATAAATAGTATGACAGTGGAGATATTTGTATAGTTGTCTTTGTACACAGTGGGAATCACTTCTAGAAGACAGGTCAAAAGTATCTGTATTTTTAATACAAATTGCTACATTGGTTTCCTAGTAGCCAGCTGTTTTTTCCTCTGTAATCTTATCTCCAGTTATCCCTTCCTGTGGTTTTCAGTTTGTATCCAGAGTGTTTAGGAACAGTAAGAAAAAGCCAGCGGTTCATTTGTGTACTTTCAGAATATCTTGCTAAAGAGCCTTTGGAAAGGAAATGCTGATCCTCACTGAGAGATCACAGAATTGCTATTTCTGAAAAGCAGGTGAGATTGGGAGCTGTGAGGTCTAGCAGACTGGGAGGCACATTTGACAGCCGCTTCCCTGGTGGCCCAGTGGTTAAAGCATCTGCCTGCATTGCAGGAGACCTGGGTTTGATCCCTGGGTTGGGAAGATCTCCTGGAGAAGGAAATGGCAACCCACTCCAGTATTCTTGCCTGGAGAATCCCATGGACGGAGGAGCCTTGTGGGCTAAAGTCCATGGGGTCACAAAGAGTCGGACACGACTGAGCGACTTCACTTAACCCTAGGAGGAAGTTACATGACAGGCTCTTACCTGTTGCCAAGCCTTGACCTGTCCCTAAAGTAAGAGTTTTGGAACTTAGCCCACTATTACCTTCCAAATTGCCCTTCTCTTTCCTTTTTTGAACCTCTGCTCCAAGAGGCTATGAAAACTTGTTCTGTAATCAAGGTTTTAATAGCCACTTTGAGGGACTAACAATTAGTTTGTGAAAGCAACGTTAGTGTGGGTTTATGAGAGATTGTCCTTTCCACACTAAAATGAGAAAACAACTGCGATGGCTATGTCAGTCAACCAGAGGCTTGGAAATGGAAAGTTGGTTTAGTAACTGTAAAGGAGTCATTTCTTCCAGCCTGTTTATGAAAAGTTAGGTATTAAAATCTAACCCTTTAAAATGGCTTTCTTGAGACCTATTTAGCATGTTAAGCAGTTTTGTATTCCAGTTAGAGGATGGCATATAAGACAGGCAACGGTCTAAAAAAATGCATCCCAGTTTTTCACATACATATTTGCTTATCATCATGCTTGTGTCATAACTGATTTGAAAGTGATTTTGAATGGCAGACATTTATTTTATAGGGTATACATATGGTACCCATATAACTGAATCCAATAAGAAATCTTCGTACAAGCCTAAAATTTGGTGAAAAGCGACCGTTCTTGGAGCAGATATTAGGTATTTGGGGTTAAAAGCTTTTCCGAGGTGGTTTTGATCCTCGTACTCAGTAAAGAAAAGGATCGTGACAACTAAGGAATGACGTTGATAACATCACTGAAATAATTTCTAAACCAACGTCACTATTTTTACAGGGAGACCAAGGGCCTCCTGATTTAATGTTACTATTCAGATTGCTTACAGAGAGCTTCAAGCGTGATAATAATTTATGAAGTAAAAGCATATAGTAAACAGAACATGTTTAGGTATGTCAGTCTAGAGCTAATTGATGAGGTACAATTATAAATAAACAATGCTCATGTCATACATGCCAGGAACCATCAGCAGCTGGCCATCCTTAAATTTAAAAAGAGCAGAGAAATTTCAGACAGGCAACTTACCCTTTTAATTTGTTGCTGTTAGAGCTGTGCTCTGTATTTTATGTGTGTATATATATATATATATATAATTTCAATCCTCCTCATCCCCACAGACATTCCTAGGCAGCAACTACTTATACTGTTTAAGCTAGAAATACAATGACCTTATAGCATGAAGCTTGAGACAAGCAAATTTGTGACAAATCATAACTGTGCAGAACTTTCTATGCATCTTACCTATCAGTATATAGATGTATTTATAGATATAGCTCCAGCATTTATTCAGTTTCACATTACTTTGGGAATTAAATTTAACATGAAGATAAGAATAACTTTGCTTTTTTCTGTTTTCCTACAGTGAACAGGCACTTGTATACTTTTATTTCCATAAGGTTTCACAGCAGTCCTATGAAGTAGATTGTTTTATTCCCATTTTTACAGATGAAGTTAAAATTTAAAAGTTGGTCACGCACACCAAGTAAATACTGCGGACTAACCAGAACACTGGCCCCAGTTTTTGACTTGGGGTCTGGCTGTGAAGAAATGCTCTGTAGACGAAAGAGGGATCAGGCTCAAGCAGGAGAAAGACCCTGCGGGCCTGGGCAGCATGCCCCCTGTGCTCCAGAACTGATCAGCCTGTACTGCTCGTGCCAGCCAGATGGTCGTGGTGCCAGCCAGATGGTCCTGGCTCCTGCCTTTTCCTAACCAAGTCTCTGTTGAGCCCTCGTCTGCCTTCCAGGACCTGTGACTCTGATCTCTACTTTAATTCACATCCTTTTAGCTCCTTCGGTGGGCATATGCTTTGGGAGCCTCCTAACTAGCCTCCGTGCCTGTGGGCGCTTCAAAGTTGCACCCCATTTTGTACACTTGATCCTCCTAGAAAGTCCCTTCACAGATCTCCAGCAACTCCAACTTGTTGCGGGCCAGCAGGATCTGAGTCTGCCAGTGTGGCATTCACTACTGTGTACTTCCACAATCTGCCCTCTGACTGCCTGTATGTGCTTGGGTCTTGGCATCAGTCTCCCGGCCCCCAGACTTCTTAGTGTCCTAGAAGAGTGCTCACATCCCAAACCCAGCCTTGCAGTCGCCACCTCTGCCTTAGCTCACAGCTTTCTCCCTGCCTGTTGCAGGTGAGGTGGAGAGAGACACAATTTTAGGTTGCTTGCTTTCTTTTCCTACCTTCCACTTTTGTTGAAGTATAATTGATACACTAAGAACTACATGTGTTGGGTATAATTTGATGCAGTTGTGTGCTGTGCTTAGCCACTGAGTCGTGTCTGACTCTTTGCAACCCTATGGACTGTAGCCCGCTAGGCTCCTCTGTCCATGGGGATTCTCCAGGCAAGAATACTGGAGTGGGTTGCCATACCCTCCTCCAGGGGATCTTCCTGACCCAAGAATCGAACTGGGGTCTCCTGCGTTGCAGGCGGATTCTTTACCAGCTGAGCTATCAGATACAAATACCTATGATACCATCACCACAGTCATAGCTTTCTTTATTTTGCAAACATCAACTAACAAATTTTGAGTACTATATGGTTCAAAAATGAAGTAATATAAGACATATTTTCAAAAATATAAGACATGGTTCAAAAATCAAGTAATATAAGACATCTTCCAGCCTGTCCTCCAGCTACCCAACTGACACTGCTCGATTCTTTGGTAACTCCTTATATTAGTTTCTTGTATATCATTCCAGTATATCTATGTGAACATCAACACATATAAATATACTTATGTCCCTACGTTTATATGAAAAGAAATACGCCATAAATACGATTCTTCACCTTGTTCTTTTAACAAGTTGTATTAAGTGGTCTTCCTTTCAGTATACACAGTTTTCCTCATTCTTTGTTTTTTACAACTTTATATTATCATATTCTTATGCCAAAATTTATATATCTTAATCTGCTGCCAATGAGCATGTCATATTGCATATGGTCAAGTATATCTAGGATTTTTGGGGTCAAAGAATACATATTTGAAATTTTCATAGATACTGTTAAAATGACTTTTAGCTTTTTCTTTTTTTGACCAATGATGGTCATGTATCAGAAGAGCAGCTTTAGGGACTTCCCTGGTGGTCTAGTGGTTAAGACTCCATGCTTCCGGGGAATGGGTTCAGTCCCTGGTCAGGGAACTAAGATCCCACAAGCCAAGGGGGAGGGCCTAAAAAGAGGGGAGGGGAAAGCAGCTGAAAATTCTCTTTCCCTGTTCCCCCTAAGCTAAAGGAAGCTCTCCTAATCTCCTGCTGTGTCAGTGTCGCTTGACAGTCTCAGCCTCCTCTGTGTGTGTACATTCGTATTGTGTGTTATGTCTCCAGCTAGAGTGAGGGAACTCTTGTTACTTCATGTCCTCAAGAGGTTAGGCTGGCACCTGTGGACACCGCTGCTCATTGATCAGATATTCACGTCTTTTGTCTAGGAAGAGAAATCTGCTATGGACCTGAAGATAAGATGGTTTTATTGAGACAAAGCTATTTGGAGGGCAGATGTTCCCAGGCAGGCACCACAAATCCAATTTTAAAATATTGAGCATCAGAAATGTAAAGACACAGTGTGAGAGACTGGAGAGGAAACAGAATGAACAGGACATAGGATGGGCCCTGATGAACCTTTTCCCCAAGTTTATTTGGCCTGTATAATGCTTTGAACATTTTTCAAAAATTTTTGTAATTGGGATATTATATATATATGTAAACAAGTGCACAGATCTTAAGTATACAGCTGAAAAGATCACAAAATGTCCTGGAAACATTTTCAGTTAGTCACCAAACTTTAAAAATCCCTTGAAAAGCCAGATCTGGTAATAACCTCACTTTAGGTACTCAATCCTCAATTTCCCTACTCCCTGGTTCCTACATTCATTTACATTTGAAATCCATTGTCCTCCATAAAGAAGGGCTCCTAGTTATCTGGGAGGAAGATGGGGTTTCTTGGGGGCTTGAAAGAGTTGAGGTAGGAAGATCAAAAATAAACTAAATAGCATCAGGTGACCACTGGACTGCTCACCCACTGAACGTTTACTTTTAACAAAGTTAAAACATGATTGTGACTTCATAAAAAAGTCAATTTCATTTTCTGAATTTTAATCTCTGCCAGGACTGTGTTTTGTCTCAGTCTCCTCAAATAACATTATTGGTGGTTAAAAGAGGAAACCATTAGTTTATATCTTTCAGTGTAAAATTAAAACACTTGATGAATCCGGAGCTTGAGCCGTCTGTCACAGCCATGACTCTGAGAACAAAACCCAGTTCTAAACATGTTTATCTGATGTTGTCACAGAATAGATTTTAAAACTGGGAAAAAACTGAAGCCATCTGCCTTCCAAAGTTTATCTCCGCTGCACCTGCACTCAAAAATACTTCTGCCTACACACAGGAACTATTGTTTCAAGATTTTGCTGTTGATTCATCATGCAGGTTCTCTAGGAATTATTCACACTTTAAAAATTATTTTTTAAATGCCCGCATATGGTTGAAAAAAAAAGACAATCCTATAAAATCATAAAAATTAAATCTCATCCTCTGTAATACCTCTTATCACAAGTAGCCACTATTACCAGTTTCTTATGAATCCTTCCAAAGATACTTGCTGAATACCTAAACACATGTGTGATGGGCACATACATACACAGATGGCCTCCTTGTTTACACAAATGGCAGTAAACTATGTGCTTCTCTGCACCTGTGTTATTTTCATTTTACTTAACATATCTAAGGAGATTTTTATGATATTAATATATACATCCACACTATTCTTTTTTTGGCTGAATCTTACTACCTCTTTTTAAAAACATGAGATTCTGCATTTATCTATTTATGTATGTATGTCTGCTTCTTTATTGGCCCCCCTTGTGAGGCATGTGGGATCTTAGTTCCCCAACCAGGAATCGAACCCATGCCCCCTGCGATGGTAGCGTGGAATCTTAACCACTGGACTGCTGGGGAAGTCCCTGCATATTATTACACGTAACAACTGTTTTATATTTAGCCAGTCTCTTCCTGGTGTATGTTTAGGTTTGCCATCTTCCTACTACAAGCAGCACTCTTAAGAACAATCCTTTTACATTTATCTTTGCGCATGGGTGCACGTATTGGAGAAGGAAGTGGCAGCCCACTCCAGTGTTCTTGCCTGGAGAATCCCAGGGACGGCGGAGCCTGGTGGGCTGCCGTCTGTGGCGTCGCACAGAGTCGGACACGACTGCAGCGCCTTAGCAGCAGCATGGGTGCACATGCATCTATAGGATGATTTCCTAGAACTGGACTAATGGGGTCAAAAAGCTATATGCATTTGGAACATTATCTGATTGTCCAGCTGCCTTGCAAAGAGCACACCACTTACATTCTATCAGTGTATGTAAGTGTGATTTCTCAACACACTTACCATCACTTATTATCAGGTCTTTTGATCTTTACCAATCTGAAAGATGAAAATGATATCTTATTGTGGTTTCAACTTGCACATCTCTTATTATGATCCAGCATTATCTTGTCCAGGAAGAACAGTAGCTCAGGGCTGCCAAGCAAGCTCACTGCGGCCCTACTTGTTACTCAGCATTGTTATTGCATTGCTTTTCTATTATTTTTTCTCTTTTTCTTTTCCTTGGAGCAAAAGGGAGACAGATATTAAAAAAAAAAAAAAAAAAAAGTCCTCACAAGGAAAGAAACCGATAAAATTACTAAATTACACCCCCCAAAAAATTTCTTTTCTCTGACACATCTCATTCTCTTTTTCTAGTCTCCCACTATGTCTTTCAATCTTCTTTTCTCTCTGTTCCTTTTACTAGCACCTTACAGTACCCAACGACATGAATGCTTCAGGCTTTCTTCTGTCTGAAGAAGAAACTTCGGGTTTTGCCCGAAAAGTTTCTTCAAGAATTATTGACTTATTTCTCTGGTAGTACCTTAAAATTATTTTTACTCTACAGCCTGGCAATAAAATGTCAGTTCTGTGAGGGCACGGCTTTTCCCTGATATAACCCCAGCCCCTAAAACAGTGCCTGACATGAGACACTTAATAACTTTCCATATATATACATGGAAATTATATTAAAACGGCACCCCACTCCAATACTCTTGCCTGGAAAATCCCATGGATGGAGGAGTCTGGTAGGCTGCGGTCCACAGGGTCGCTAAGAGTCGCACACGACTGAGCGACTTCACTTTCACTTTTCACTTTCATACATTGGAGAAGGAAATGGCAACCCACTCCGGTGTTCTTGCCTGGAGAATCCCAGGGACGGGGGAGCCTGGTGGGCTGCTGTCTGTGGGGTCGCACAGAGTCAGACACAACTGAAGCGGCTTAGCAGCAATGTAAAATGGTGTTGGAGAAGACTCTTGAGAGTCCCTTGGACTGCAAGGAGATCCAACCAATCCATTCTGAAGGAGAACAGCCCTGGAATTTCTTTGGAAGGAATGATGCTAAAGCTGAAACTCCAGTACTTTGGCCACCTGATGCGAAGAGTTGACTCATTGGAAAAGACTCTGATGTTGGGAGGGATTGGGGGCAGGAGGAGAAAGGGATGACAGAGGATGAGATGGCTGGATGGCATCACCGATTCGATGGACGTGAGTCTGGGTGAACTCCGGGAGTTGGTGATGGACAGGGAAGCCTGGCGTGCTGCGATTCATGGGGTCGCAAAGAGTCGGACAGGACTGAGCGACTGAGCTGAACTGAATGTAAAATTGACCATTTTAATTCTTTTAAGTACAGTATTTTATGTACAGTTCAGTGGCATCAAGTACATTTACATTTCAGTAGTTTTCTTCTAGATAAATGAATCTGTAGTGGTGTTGCTAATTTGTCCCTGAAAGTGAACAGGAACCAGATAGTCATTTTAATTCACGTTATTCTGTCCTCCAGATGAAGTCATACGGAAGCGTCTCCTAATCGATGGAGATGGTGCTGGAGATGATCGGAGAATCAACCTGCTGGTGAAAAGTTTCATTAAATGGTGCAACTCAGGATCTCAGGAAGAGGGGTATTTCATGTTGCTGCTGTTTCTGTACTAATCTCCTGCTGTGATTTTTTTTTTAGACCATACATATAGTGCTGTCAGTTTTTCATATTGTCACTCATTAACAGAGTCCAGAGTAGGTTTTTCTAGCCTTCCCTCAGAGGCTACTTTTATGTTTATTAAAATGTGCAGAAGGTGCAGTGATAAGAATTGACGGTTAAATTCAGACCTAATACTTTGGTCCCTTTTAAAAGCAGATAAGTGTTTAGTAAGACAAAATACTTAAATGAAATTTTCTCTATTTTTAAAAAATGTACTAATTAAGTTGCTGCAAGGTTTTATATATTTGATAAATTTCTAACT
>SJYT01078636.1:250559-264898 GCA_006410635.1 Cephalophus harveyi
GATGTCTGGCTCTAGATGAGTGATCACACCATCGTGATGATCCGGTTCGTGAAGATCTTTTTTGTACAGTTCTTCTGTGTATTCTTGCACATATTAGGAATATGACAAATATGAACCTAGCACTCAAGAGGCAAAATTCAAAACTAATTCTGGTACACTCTGGCAGTGCACTAGAGCAGCGCTGTTTAATAGAACTTCCCACAAAAATGAAAGTGTTCTTTATCTGTGCTGTCAGATACCATAGCCACTGGCCATATGTGTTAACTGAGCACATGAAATGTAGCTAGTGCAGTGAAGGGAATGGGCTGTTCTTTTTATTTAGTTTTAATTAATGCAAATAGTCACATGCGACTATTGGCTACCATAATAGACAGTACAATTAGTACCTAGCATAGTAATTAGTGGGCTTCCCAGGGCTTTACTCTTCTCAGCAGTAAAGAGTCTGCCTGCGATGCAGAAACACAGGAGACCCGGGTTGGGAAGAGTCCCTGAAGAAGGAAATGACAACCCACTCCAGTATTCTAGCCTGGAGAATTCCATGGACATAGGAGCCTGGCGGGCTATAGTTGAAGGGGTCAGAAAAAGTCAACATGACTGAGCAGAGCAGGAACAGCATAGTAATTAGGAGTAAGCACTCGTAGAGTCAAATCTTCCTGGATTTGAAGACCAGCTCTTCCGATTATCTGGGCCAATTACTTAACCTCTCATTGCCATCCCTAAAATAATATCCTACTTATTGCAGTAAGCTATTGTTATCTACTTTATAGGGCTGTTGTAAGGAATATCTGAGTTGATATTTTTAAAGCACTTAGAAGAGGGTTTGGAACATAGTCAGCTTTAATAAATGCTTATTATGTCGGAAGAAACAATACTTCAGATTCTATTAAAAAATAGCATGGGCAATTTAGGCACAAACTTGATCTAAGTACAGATAAGCACAAGCTTTGGGTTGGAGCGTCCTGGATCATCAAGTGCTGCACTGTCTATACTATACACACGTTCTATTTGTATTTTAACTTCAATTATAATGAAATGAAATTTAAAATTCAATTCCTCGGTTATACTGCCACATCAGCTGGGAAAGACTGAAGGCAAGAGGAGAAGGGGGTGACAGAGGATGAGATGGTTATGTAGCATCATGGACTCAATGGACATAAATTTGAGCAGTCTCCTGGAGACAGGGAAGGACAGAGGAGCCTGGCATGCTGCAGTCCATAGGGTTGTAAAGAGTCGGACATGACTGAGGGACTAAATGACAACAACCGGCCATATGCAAAGGCTTAAAAGTACACATGCCAATGGCTACTGTTTTGGACAAAAGTTTGCATCCTTGCAGAAATTCTGTGGAGTTGGTCTGGAGAATATCTCTCCACAGAGCATGCATGATATGCCAGATGCTAATATACCAACTTGATATTTGAACAGCTGATCAAGTCAATATAAAGCTGCAAACCCTACTGTTGCCCAGATTATAGCAGAAGCTGAACCATTCGAGCTCAGAAGTAGAGGAATCAGACCTGGCAAGTCCACTTGCTGTGCCCTGAATTCCAGGAGTGGAGACACAAAGGGCAGCTTTAAATGGGAGAGAACTTGGTTTTTACAACAGCCCTGAACACTGACTTCTGTGTAAGTCTTTAGACGCAAGTTTGTTTTAGCATTTTACCTTTTGCATTCCTGAAGGAAGTAATGTCACATATAAATGCTTGCTGGTTCTCCTGGCTCGGAGGAGTGTATTTCCTTGGGTTATCGCCTCCGTCTCTGCTTTGACAACGTCAAGTTGTATAGTTGCTTAGAGGGAGTGAAGGGGAAAAAAACAGACAATCTTGAAGGATCACAATAATAAACATAAATGAAATGTAGCTAGTGCAGTGAAGGGAATGGGCTGTTCTTTTTATTTAGTTTTAATTAATGCAAATAGTCACATGCGACTATTGGCTACCATAATAGACAGTACAATTAGTACCTAGCATAGTAATTAGTGGGCTTCCCAGGGCTTTACTCTTCTCAGCAGTAAAGAGTCTGCCTGCGATGCAGAAACACAGGAGACCCGGGTTGGGAAGAGTCCCTGAAGAAGGAAATGACAACCCACTCCAGTATTCTAGCCTGGAGAATTCCATGGACATAGGAGCCTGGCGGGCTATAGTTGAAGGGGTCAGAAAAAGTCAACATGACTGAGCAGAGCAGGAACAGCATAGTAATTAGGAGTAAGCACTCGTAGAGTCAAATCTTCCTGGATTTGAAGACCAGCTCTTCCGATTATCTGGGCCAATTACTTAACCTCTCATTGCCATCCCTAAAATAATATCCTACTTATTGCAGTAAGCTATTGTTATCTACTTTATAGGGCTGTTGTAAGGAATATCTGAGTTGATATTTTTAAAGCACTTAGAAGAGGGTTTGGAACATAGTCAGCTTTAATAAATGCTTATTATGTCGGAAGAAACAATACTTCAGATTCTATTAAAAAATAGCATGGGCAATTTAGGCACAAACTTGATCTAAGTACAGATAAGCACAAGCTTTGGGTTGGAGCGTCCTGGATCATCAAGTGCTGCACTGTCTATACTATACACACGTTCTATTTGTATTTTAACTTCAATTATAATGAAATGAAATTTAAAATTCAATTCCTCGGTTATACTGCCACATCAGCTGGGAAAGACTGAAGGCAAGAGGAGAAGGGGGTGACAGAGGATGAGATGGTTATGTAGCATCATGGACTCAATGGACATAAATTTGAGCAGTCTCCTGGAGACAGGGAAGGACAGAGGAGCCTGGCATGCTGCAGTCCATAGGGTTGTAAAGAGTCGGACATGACTGAGGGACTAAATGACAACAACCGGCCATATGCAAAGGCTTAAAAGTACACATGCCAATGGCTACTGTTTTGGACAAATGTTTGCATCCTTGCAGAAATTCTGTGGAGTTGGTCTGGAGAATATCTCTCCACAGAGCATGCATGATATGCCAGATGCTAATATACCAACTTGATATTTGAACAGCTGATCAAGTCAATATAAAGCTGCAAACCCTACTGTTGCCCAGATTATAGCAGAAGCTGAACCATTCGAGCTCAGAAGTAGAGGAATCAGACCTGGCAAGTCCACTTGCTGTGCCCTGAATTCCAGGAGTGGAGACACAAAGGGCAGCTTTAAATGGGAGAGAACTTGGTTTTTACAACAGCCCTGAACACTGACTTCTGTGTAAGTCTTTAGACGCAAGTTTGTTTTAGCATTTTACCTTTTGCATTCCTGAAGGAAGTAATGTCACATATAAATGCTTGCTGGTTCTCCTGGCTCGGAGGAGTGTATTTCCTTGGGTTATCGCCTCCGTCTCTGCTTTGACAACGTCAAGTTGTATAGTTGCTTAGAGGGAGTGAAGGGGAAAAAAACAGACAATCTTGAAGGATCACAATAATAAACATATGCTTTCTATGAGAAAGTCTCCTGAAAAGCAAGCATCACATGCAGTTTCAGTGGCTTTTTTTCTTTGGGGTTAAAATTGAAAATGGAGTTGCTTTGCTGAATCTCGCCCTTTCTCTTGAACACTTGGCCTTTTCTTGTGGTCATGACCTCCATAGTCACCAACCCTTCTTGACAAGGTGGTTGGTTGATAACTGCCTTTGAGACTTCACTTTCGCCCTCTGTTGTTTTTCCCTGTAACTCTTGTGGAATTACAAAAACTACCCTCTAACATAGAAGACAATCCAGTGACTACTTGCAGTTGACTGAAGACAAGTTTAAGTGTACTCTGCAGCAAAGTGGCTCAAGCCTCAGTCATTCACATACCATCTTAATAGGCTTTCCCACATACTAGGAGCCCTGTGAATCCTAGAGTCCTTAATATTTTTCTCTGTCTGTTCAGTTCTTAGGACTTCTCTGGTGGTCCAGTGTTATGATCCCTCACTGCCAATGCAGGCTGTTCGGGTTCTATCCCTGGTCAGGGAACTAAGATCCCACAGGTTATACGGCACAGCCAAAAGATAAGGAAAAAAAGCATCCTCATTAAAAAAAAAAAAATCAGTTCTTAACACAATAAACATACTTACAAAGGAAACTTAAAACACTATCATAAATCAAAAACCAGTATCATAAATATAGACACTGAGACTAGTATGGTAAAACCAAAATCATGTTATTGCCAACAGAAGGCAGTAAACTTGAGGCTACTCCCTTTTTTATTAAGATAGAAAAAGGGAAGGAGATGAGACTTTTTCCTTGATATAATGAAAGGGGTCAAAAAGACACTGGAAAAACGGGTGTGCAGCGTGTTCTATGTTTCAGTGTTTTCATGCTATGCACAGCCCCTAAAACCAATTTAATCTGCTTCATGTCACTTGATAACTGCATTGAGGAACCATGGCTCCTCAGCTCAGGGACTGGTGGCTCTAAATTCAAAGCGGATGCTCAACACAGAGGGACGCTCCTTTCTCCCGAGTCTCCACTGTCAGCTCTTGCCCAAATCTTGCAACTCCTGCCAGGGAACATTCTCTTCAACCTCACCACCCCCACTGCCATGACCAGCCCCAGCTAAAATTATCCATTGCCTTGGATGAATGCAAGAGCCTGTTTATCATTCCTCCTGCATCAGATCTTACCCTCCTCCAATCCAGTCTCTACCCTGCAGTCTGAGCTACCTTTAAAAAATGCCCTTCAAATCATATAAATCCCCAGCTTGAAAGTATCTTATCACCCTTATGAAAAGTTAAAATTTCTTAACATGGTTTACAAACACCCTCATCACCTTATTCAGCAGACTCTCCCTGGCTGGATTACTTTCATTCCTTAATTATGCCCAGTGCTCTCTTGACGTTGGGACTTGAACATGCTCTACCCTCTTCCTGGAAAACTGTTCTCATGCTTTTTCCTTATCTAGCTCTAGCTGTCCTTCAGGTCTCATCTGAGTTGTCCCTTCCTTAGGGAGGCTTTCTCGAGCCCCCTCCCCTAAAGTCAGCATCCATGCCATGTACCCACCCTAGCCTGTGCTTCTTCTTTTTGCATCAGAGGCAAATATCTGCATAACATTGAAATGCCCCTCCCTGCCCTCTGTAACTCAAGGAGGGCAGAGACCATGCCTATGTCTGCTGCTCTAGCCCTTACAGCGTGGCTGCCGCATAATAAGTATTTACTACATAATTGTTTTAAAGTCTAGTGAGGATCAACAGGGACGAGCAACTGTCTTTCGGCCACAGTTGAGAATCAGAATGTTTGAGCTGCACCCTGAAAGATGGGCAAGTTTCTTGGAGAAATCTTAGCATAGAGATTTGTTATTTCAGCTATGATAAAAATAAGCCAACACGTGGGCTGTGGGAGAAGGCTCTGGTCCTCTGTTTTCTGCTGGACTCTCCAAGTCCAGGCCTGCCAGCAGAGGAGTGTGCCCTCATCGCTGTTTTCAACAGAAACAGGCAGGTCAGTCTATGCCAGGTAACTGCTAGATGCTTGGATGCTTGTATTAGTTGTCTTTTTTCCTGAAGAGAGAATGTGTTTGAAAGGGCAATGCGTCAGCTGGAGGCCATCAGTTTTTGTTTTTTCTGGAAAAAGTATCTACCAGGTGTGCAGCTTTATCATGCTGTGAAATTTGAAGATACGTGTGAATCACCTACATATACATAAGTATTCTATATATTTCTGAATGCTGTACTGTCAAGGGCACTAGAAACATACAAAGGGTGTTTATGGCACTGAAGCTCTTCTGTACGGTATTGTAATGAAAGACACATTACATGGTGGGTTTTTCAAACCCACGGAACTGTGGGGGCAAAGAGTGAATCCTAACGTAAACTATGGTGGCTGTTTACTCACTATGTTGTGTCCAACTCTTGTGACACCATGGACTGACTGTAGCCTGCCAGACTCCTCTGTCCATGGGATTCTCCAGGCAAGAATATTAGAGTGGATTGTCATTTCTTCTCCAAGTTAGGGATCAAACCTGGGTCTCCTGCATCGCAGGTGGATTCCTTACTAACTTAGCTACCAGGGAAGCCCAGCGTAAACTATGGACTAGTGTTAATAATAATATGTTAATATTGGCTCATCAACTAACAAGTGTTCTGTACTAAGGCAAGAAGTTCATAATAGAGGAAATTGTGTGGGTGGGGTAAGGAGAGGGGGGTATAAGAGGAAATTTCTGTATTTTCCACTCAATGTTTCCTGTTTACCTAAAATTGCTCTACAAAAAAGTCTATCAATTTTAAAAAGGAGAATGCAAATAGTAGTCATCACTCACAAGACCCCCCCCCACCAAACATCATTACCATATCACAAAAGAAACTGTCAACAGTTCAAACGCCAATTCTTCACAAAGTATGTGGGAGGTAGATATAATAAAATAAAATTTCCTTTACAACTTACCAATCATACATCTTAAAAATAGAATTCTCACCACACCTTCATCTGTTGGAAGCAGCCATTTGAAAATCTGCCTCACTTCTTTCTTCAGAAACAAAACAAGAAAAGCCCACTTTGGTTTGATTTTCTAATATATGTATATGTGTACATGCATATATATATATATATATACACCTCTGTACATATCAAATATTTAAATGAAAAGTAGTTTTAGACTGATGAGACCACTGATTAATTGGAGTGGGAGTGAACTCAAATGTAATCTAATTCAGTTTTTGAAGATGTATACACATACACACATACACACACACACGTGTCACTTGGGGATCTTTCTAAAAGGCAGATTATCTCAGTAGCCCTGTGTGGGGGCCTTAACTTCTGCGTTTCAGACAAGCTCCCCAGCAATGCTATTCTGTGGCTAGCAACAAAAGCTGTCCTATTTCATTTTCTCTCTTGGCCTTGACACTGGACCATATGTTGACTTGGATTACCATTCTGGGAGAGCTTTCTCATTCTTGGTTTGGTAAATAACTTGGGCGATGGAAGCTCCTTGACAATTCTAAGAAGGCTCTGTGTATTTGGAAGGAGGGTTTCCTTGTGGTTAGGGGCACCCTCTTCGTTGACACTTGCTGGCTTGCTTCTGTACGAGTGTGACAGCATCCTCCCCAAAGCAGTCTTCACTTTCCTCACCAAATGTTTCTTCTGATTTTTCTGGCTCTTGTGAAATTCCATGTCACTATCACTGGATGACTCCTCTTTAGGGACCAATACATTTTGTTTTACTAAGTTGGTAGACACAGCTTTATGCCATCTGAACAAATGAAAAATAATTTATGTTAAGGAAATTGAAAAGTTAAAAATGAAACACTGAAATCATGAAAATCAACTGCAAATGTGAACAAATTATACAGTTCCAAAAAAGAAAACTGAAGACCAAGCATCAAATCCAAAGCCTAAGCAGTTCAGTTCAGTTCAGTCGCTCAGTCATGTCCGACTCTTTGCGACCCCATTAATTGCAGCATGCCAGGCCTCCCTATCCATCACCACCTCCTGGAGCTCACTCAGACTCGTGTCCATCGAGTCAGTGATGCCATCCAGCCATCTCATCCTCGGTCGTCCCCTTCTCCTCCTGCCTCCAATCCCTCCCAGCATCAGAGTCTTTTCCAATGAGTCAACTCGTCTCATGAGGTGGCCAAAGTACTGGAGTTTCAGCTTTAGCATCATTCCTTCCAAAGAAATCCCAGGGCTGATCTCCTTCAGAATGGACTGGTTGGATCTCCTTGCAGACCAAGGCACTCTCAAGAGTCTTCTCCAACACCACAGTTCAAAAGCATCAATTCTTCGGCGCTCAGCCTTCTTCACAGTCCAACTCTCACATCCATACATGACCACAGGAAAAACCATAGCCTTGACTAGACGGACCTTAGTCAAATACCAGACCACCTAAGCCAAAGCAACTACTTGATATTTTGTTGCTGAACTCTAGAAGTGCATTCTGGCCACTATCTCATTTAATCCTCAGAGCTGGTAGTTTATATTATCTTCAGTTTACTAATGAGTAAGCTGAAACACAGAGAGATTAATTGATGGAGCATAGGATGCAGATTTTAATCTTGGTTTGTGACTGTGAGAATATATTACCTCATATTGGCAAATTGGTGATCTCATTTCAGTCACAGTTTGAGATTTTTTTTTGCTGGACTTCAAAATGTGGTTCCAAATGTGATGAGACATGAGAGTGTCTGCTAGGGTACATAATAAAAAATATATTCTCCAAGGTCCTATAAATGCTGAATTTTATGCAGAATACTGATTTAGAGAGAATAATTATAAATGCATATTTCCAAAATTCCAAATAAATAATATCTTCATCACTTTAGTAATAAAATAGGTAATATTTCTTAGTAGACTTTTATTTGCTAAACACTCATCTAAGTTCTTTGATATGTATTACATATTTTAATCCTCCTACTATCATCTCCATTTTACAAATGAGGAAATTAAAACTTGGAAAGCTTAAATAACTTATGCCCAGATAATCTGACCCCAAAGTCTATTCTGTTAGCTTCTGTGCTAAGTGAGTATCACCTGTTCCATGATACCCTTATTTATCTAATATTCTTCCTTGATTAACTATTTTGATGTTAGTTTCATCCAAAGCAATAATATCCATAAAATTCCAGGGATTTTTAAAAACCAGTCCTCTATTTTGAGATAAATTATTTATGGGCTAGGACTAATCTCCCATGGACCCCTAGGAGAACTTTTAATAAAACCATCAGTTTCTACTACCATAAATACACACACACATGGGAATACAATGTAGGAGGCTCAGGAACCCCCAAGGTCATCCATGCAACCCCCATCAAGTAAAAAGCCCAGCTCTAAGCAGTTTCTGAATCTCCAAAATGCATCTCCTAGTCCCACCCCCCACCCTCATTCCCAATCTCTTTATAACATAATTAATAAGATGATTTTGCTCCAAAGCCTAGGAATAGAACTGTTACCATTGCTGTTATGAAAAGAATCTTTTCTTTCCTAACCTTTTAAGTATATTTGTTGGTTGTCAATTTATTTGGTTGTATTGCCTCTCCTTTTAACCTCTATTTTTTATTGGAAGTGGAAATCTCTGCAAAATTTCATTTTGCCCATGAAAGTTCAGAAGTCTGGTCTTTGATACTTCAGGCCTCATGAAAACGACACTTTTCTACCTATCTGAGCTATTGCTCATGAATCTGGTAAGAAAGAATACTCCCCAAATTGGAAAATAATCATCTCGCTGCCTTTCTAAATTAAAATGTATTATATTTGGAGTATTCCATGCTTATCTTCATGGTTTCACCACTAGCAAGAAATATGAGGTATAAGACAGTTTTTAGGTTACATTAAAGAGCATGACATGGAGAAGGCAATGGCACCCCACTCCAGTACTCCTGCCTGGAAAATCCCATGGACAGGGGAACCTGGTAGGCTGCAGTCCATACGGTCGCTGAGAGTTGGACACGACTCAGTGACTTCACTTTCACTTTTCACTTTCATGCATTGGAGAAGGAAATGGCAACCCACTCCAGTGTTCTTGCCTGGAGAATCCCAGGGATGGGGGAGCCTGGTGAGCTGCTGTCTACGGGATCACACAGAGTCGGACATGACTGAAGTGACTTAGCAGCAGTAGTAGCAAAGAGCATGACATGGGTAAAATATAATTAGTATGCATTACAACAGCCCAAATTGCTGGAAAGGGGAATGGAAAGAGCACTGATCATGGACTGATTTTGAAAAATGCACTATTGATTTTTTAAAATAATAGTATTTGCTGTCTAAAACTGTGAGACTTAAATATCAACTTAGTATCTACTAATGTTAATATCATATGTGACATTAAATCTCAAGCTCAGGTAGAAAGGAAAGGTTTTCCCATTAGAATGAAGACTTTTCTGATCACAGAATGAGGCTTCCATCGTGGCACTAGATTCCCTGATCCAATGTATATATGCTGTCTGTATATGCGGTCTCTGCTCCCTCTAATCCACACGGAGACTTCATTTCTAAATGCAGTACTTAAAAACATGCTACTTTTTTCTAGTCAGCACAGTGAACATTGTTTAATGCAAAATCCAAAGCATCTCACTGAAGAGAGAAGAAAATGATTCCCAGTTTCCTACCTTTCAATCCCTTTCCTTTTGAATGAGCCGCTTCTCTTTCTGGGCTGCTGAAATCTTCAGTACTGGCCAGCTCTGTCGTAAGCAACGTTCAAGCTCTCTGGAGTATACAGGTGAGGGCGATCCATTGCTGTCAACCTCACCTGCAATAGCTGTTGTTCATTTCTTTAGCTCTTAGGCTCACAAACTACAAAACAAAATCATCCAGTGACCAAGGCGCTTTTAACTCCTGGGCTCTTTGAGGGTAAAGTATGTAGGAAAATTTTTGGAAGTGCTTCCTTATTCCCTTCCAGGTGTAACAGACATCATTTGTGGGACCAGCCCTGTTTACCACTTTACAGAGGTCATCACTGATGCAGTTGACAGAGCAGTGGGAAATTCCCAGTCGTGTTGCAGACTCCAGGGCAGGGCAGATGTGAATAGATGACCTGCTTGTCTAACCACTGCCATTTGGGCTGGTAATAAAATAATCACACATCAACTGATTATCACATTCAAATGTGCATGTCTGCATTCCAAAGCGGGAAGAACCGAGACCACCAACACTAATTCCAACGATCCCAGCTTTTGTTAGATCTTTCATGTGGAACTGATGAATGCTCTCTGTCCAGTTTTTATTTGGCTTTCTCACAGTACACCCCTTGGGCTATTTTGTAGTGATCTCTTAAAACACATGGCTGAGAAAGTTGAGCCTCCCCCCGCCCCTCCCTTTTGCCATTTGGTTTGTTTCCTGGAGGAGAGCCAATTCTCGCTGGGTTGGAACTTCTCACCACAAGGTGGCAGCAGACACTAGGGTTTAATTCTCATCCCCTTCAGGCGCTTTGAGTTTTTCAGTCTGAACTAACTAGAAGCTAAGAAGGAAAACTCCAGAAAAGTGTTGGGGGATATAATGATTATTGTTTTCTGTGTTTGTACTCATCAGTCATCTGGAGCTGGACTCTCAAACTTTCATGTTTGAGAGTTATGAGGGTTTTTAAATCATTAAAATTAAAAACAAATTAAACAATTTTTTAATTGTGGTAAAATATATATTATATTGGAGAAGGCAATGGCACCCCACTCCAGTACTCTTGCCTGGAAAATCCCATGGACGGAGGAGCCTGGTAGGCTGCAGTCCATGGGGTCGCAAAGAGTCGGACACGACTGAGCGATTTCACTTTCACTTTTCACTTTCATGCATTGGAGAAGGAAATGGCAACCCACTCCAGTGTTCTTGCCTGGAGAATCCAGGGACGGGGCAGCCTGGTGGGCTGCCGTCTATGGGGTCGCACAGAGTCGGACACGACTGAAGCGACTTAGCACTTAGCATCTATTCTATATTGCTGCTGCTGCGTCGCTTCAGTCGTGTCCAATTCTGTGTGACCCCACAGACACAAATTACCGGGGGATCTTGTTAAAATGCAGATTTTGTTGCAGCAGTTCTGCCTGATGAGGTCATTGAGCCAGCTGCTGCTGCGGCTGCTGCTAAGTCGCGTCAGTTGTGTCCGACTCTGTGCGACCCCATAGACAGCAGCCCACCAGGCTCCCCCGTCCCTGGGATTCTCCAGGCAAGAACACTGGAGTGGGTTGCCAGTTCCTTCTCCAGTGCATGACAGTGAAAAGTGAAAGTGAAGTCGCTCAGTCGTGTCCGACTCTTAGCGACCCCATGGACTGCAGCCTACCAGGCTCCTCCGTCCCTGGGATTCTCTAGGTAAGAATACTGGAGTGGGTTGCCATTTCCTTCTCCAATGCATGCATGCATGCTAAGTTGCTTCAATCGTGTCCGACTCTGTGCAACTCCATGGACAGCAGCCCACCAGGCTCCTCTGTCCACAGGATTTTCCAGGCAAGAATAGTGGAGTGGGTTGCTATTTCCTTCTCCAACACATTATATAAAATTTACCATTTTTAAGTGTGTTCATATTGTTGTACAACCATCACCACCAGCATCTTCAGAACTTTATCTTGCAAAACTGAAATTGAAAACCCATTAGCAATAACTCCTAATAACTTCTCTGTCTCTATGAACTTTTCTTAATTGGAAAAAAATATCATGGAAGAAGTCACTACATAAGGTGACAAAATTCCAAAAATGAATTACCATGAAAATATATATCTCAATTTCTTTGTACAACAGTGAGAAAAATCTGCAGTGGAGAAGAAGAGTGAATAAGAAATAGGAAGGGCTAAGGAGAAGGGTATGAAGGTGAACAGTATTTTAATGCAAGCCCAGAAGTTAAGTAGAAAGCCTGTAGCTGTGTATGCTTTATTCATCCAACCCATACATTAGGTAACTGAAGGGCAAAAATAAAGCCAAATGAGAATTCTGTTTTGTTTGGGGGTAAATTTCAAAACTTTTGATTTCTGAATTGAATTCAGAACCAACTCTTTTTAGTTCTTGGGATAATGACTGAATTCAACAGCTCTCAACAATGAAAAAAATGTTATTGCTACATCCAGTCCAAGAGATGGCTGCACTCTGTCGCTATGAATTTGATGACACCTTTTGAGGCGTGATGCTGAAACCCAGCCTCTGTGTACCAATGCTGAATTGAATCTCGGAGACACAATTTTGGGTGAACTGGGAGAGAAGGGCTCTCTATTGCTTTGCCCAGCAAAGGAGGCCAGAGCAAGCTAGTACCCATAAGGCTGTCCCACCCTGGAGTGGGTAGAGAGGGGTCTTACAGTGTTAAAGCAACAGGGCATGATCAGCTCCTGGACATTCTTCTGAATGGTTGGTGGTGAGGTAACTGGGAGTCAGCATCATCGGCCTTCTGGTTCCAATCAGTCTGGGGTCTACGTGCTTATGGGCAGCGTTCTTCCACGTGGTGGAGGTTTCTGTACCTGCAAAACAGTTCAAAAGATTAAGCTGAAAATATTATCGATAGTCCTTGGGGGGGAAATAAAGGTCCCTGACTTTGTTTAATGGCTAAAGTATTATTATTTTGTCTGGCTTGACTGTTTTCCTTTCTGCATTTTTCTTGCTTCTGTGATTAAACTAACTCTTTGACTAAAGCTTTTCTACAGACAAAAGGCAGGTGGAGGATGTGGCTTGGGGACTATTTTGGGAAGGCCTCAGAGGGTCTTGTTGGGTTACAGGAGAGGAGAGGTGAAGTCACTCAGTCGTGTCCGACTCTTTGCGACCCCGTGGACTGTAACCTAGCAATATGTATTTATTCTGTGCAATGAGAATCCAGCATTGAACGAAACAACTGGAACCCCTGTCTAAGATTTACACGCTAGCGGAGGGCACAGATAGTAGACTTGTTAGTGAACTGACACAGCGTTCAGACACCAATAAAGAATGCGAGGAAAAAGCTAGGAAAACCCTGCAGCAAGTGAGCGCTTCTACCAGGGTGATCACAAAAGACCTCTCAAGGCAGTGATAGTTGAGATGAGACATTTCACCTTGGAAAGGACATAAACTATGGTTGGATCTGTGTTCTAAAGCAAAGTATTCCAAAGATGAATAATGACCAGAGCAAAAGTTCTGAGGTGAGTGGGCACTAGGTCAGATTGGAGAGCAGGAAGGAGACCACGGTGGTGGGAATTCAGATGGCAAAGGAAGGCAACCTTATGTTTGTGCTTTTAAAAAGATTGCTGGGACTTCCCTGGCCATCCAGTGGTTAAGACTCGGCATTTTCAAGGCAAGGGTGCGGTTTTGATCCCTTGTTGGGGAACTGAGATTCTGCCTGCCACGTGGCATGGCCAGGAAGTTAAAGAAAAAAAAAAAAAGAAGAAGAAGAAGAAAGAAAAGATTGCTGTGTGCCGCTTGCAATGCACTGGAAAAAAGTATGACGGCTGAAGAGGCAATTGATCCAGGATGGAGATGCTGGTGATTAGGCATAGAGTGAGACATGTGCGCCGGCCCGGCTCTCGCAGTGGACCGCGCGTAGTGCGCGCGGCCGGGAGGACCTGCCCCACGTCCGAGGTCGGGGGCAGCAGCCTAGAATGCCAGGCTACGACGGCGCAGGAACGGCCGAGAGGAGCTACCCTGTGCTGAGGTCAGTGGCGGCCCGGGAGGAGACACCCAGCGTCCGAGGTCAGGGGCGGCCGGGAGAAGACACCCCGCGTCCGAGGTCAGGGGCGTCTGAGGTCAGGGTGGCAGCTGGGTGGAGCCACCCCGCATCCAAGGCCAGTGGCGGCCGGGGGGAGACACCCCGCGTCCGAGGTCAGGGGCGTCTGAGGTCAGGGTGGCAGCTGGGTGGAGCCACCCCGCATCCGAGGCCAGTGGCGGCTGGGGGCAGACACCCCGTGTGGTCCGAGGTCAGGGCGGCGGCCGGGAGGAGCTGCCCCACTTCCGAGGCCAGTGGCGGCCGGGGGGAAACACCCCGCATCCGAGGTCAGGGGCAGT
>SJYT01078636.1:268599-298799 GCA_006410635.1 Cephalophus harveyi
AAGAGTTGACTCATTGGAAAAGACTCTGATGCTGGGAGGGATTGGGGGCAAGAGGAAAAGGGGACGACGGAGGATGAGATGGCTGGATGGCATCACTGACTCGATGGATGTGAGTCTGAGTGAACTCCGAGAGATGGTGATGAACAGGGAGGCCTGGCGTGCTGCGATTCAGGGGTCGCAAAGAGTCGGACACGACTGAGCGACTGAACTGACTGACTGAGACATGTGCAGAGATTCAGGGAATATTTAAGAAGTATCATACTGAAATGAATTCTATGTCAAGTGGCAGTGAGTAGACAGCAGGATAAATTAGACTGGGAAGTTACCTTGTTGCAGTAGCTCAAGTCTGAGACTGGAGTGGCTTTAAAAAATTTTTTTTTGGCCATGCTATGCAGCATGTGGGATCTACAGTTCCCCAACCAGGGATCGAACCTGTGTCCCCTGCCTTGGAAGCATGGGGTCTGAACAACTAGACTGCCAGGTAAGTTCTTGGAGTGGTTTAACTAGATAGGGGTAATGGAGGTAGAGAGAAGTGCAGTGGTTCAAGAGTCCCCCGTAAGTCTACTTTTCTTTCCAGCCCTCCATGGGCTATGGCTTGGCATCAAAACCATAGGATCACTCCCTGGACATTGGTAAATGTCCCTTTCAAAAGCCAGAGCAGGGCAAAGCCTGGTCAAAACACAATGTCCCTTGTTCTTAACATCCTTCTATTCTATCTTTCTAACACATCAGAGATCACAGAATCCTATTTAGGTAACCATAACAACAGTTGCAAATGAGAATACTTGTGTGGCCAGGCAGGTAAATGTGAGAAGCTGCAGGGTGTAGCAAGGAGGGGAAGCACCTTTGGTAAACTGTGGAATGCTGGACCAATCAAATGCTAATGAACTTCAAATTGTTAAGGCTCTTCTAGCATTTAAAAATGTGGTCTGCAAGTCCTATTTAGCTTGTGGGTCACCTATTTGCTGAATCCAAAGGTCTTTTTATGTAAACTCTCCATTCAGTCAGGCAGATCTTTCCTACCTGTGGTCCCAAGGCTGATTCCCATCCTCCTCCAAGTTTTTTTTCCCCCCCTCTAAGTTTTAACTTAAATGTATTAACTTGCATTCTATTGCCTTTGGGCTAGTTATTACATTGTTTTTGCATCTCATCTCTATCTGGTTTCGTACTAACCTTACCTATGAATGTGTAAGTTCTCAAAAACTTGGTAAGCAGAGATTCCAGGTCTTACTTCAAATTTGGGTATGATAAACACATAGACTTTTGAGAATCTCTTGGACAGCATGGAGATCAAACCAGTCAATCCTAAAGGAAATCAGTCCTGAATATTCATTGGAAGGACTGATGCTTAAGCTGAAGCTCCAGTACTTTGGCCACCTGATGAGAGGAACTGACTCATTTGAAAAGACCCTGATGCTGGGAAAGATTGAAGATGGAGGAGAAGGGGATGACAGGGGATGAGATGGTTGGATGGCATCACTGACTCTATGGCCATGAGTTTGAGCAAGCTCCGGGAGTTGGTGATGGACAGGGAAGTCTGGTGTGCTGCAGTCCATGGGGTCAGAAGAGTCGGACATGACTGAATGACTGAACTGAACTGAACTGAAACACATAGAACAGGCAGGATGATGTACTTTAGTGGTGCTGTGGTTTAGTCGCTAAGTCTTGTTCCACTCTTGCAACCCCATGGACTGTAGCCCACCAGGCTCCTCTGTCCATGGGATTTCCCCCGGCAAGAATACTGGAGTGGGTTGCCACGCCCTCCTCTAGGGGATCATCATGCCCAAGGATTGAACCTGGGTCTCCTGCATTGCAGGTAGATTCTTTACTGACTGAGATATGAGAGAAGCCTCTATTTTAGTGGAGTCATTTAAAAATGGAATCCCTTTGAAAATGAATGACTCTAGTAAGGTGAAGAGTCCTCACTCACTCAACTCACCCAGGACTGACCAGGGCTTAGGAGGTCTTTGCATGTAGAGAAATATGAATTGGGGACATTTTCCTTTTTGCTTGAGCACATCTCCTTACTGGAGCTTTTGCCCACTTGAGAGAAGAAGGTAACATTTTACAGGTCACTTAGCAAGTACTATTCCACGAGGAAGTGTATACTGGGCGCCTAGAGACAGAAAGCTTCACCCAAGGACTCCTTACCTAGAGGGTGCCACTCTCTAGCAGTCCGGGAAGGCTGGGGCTGGGGCATAGTGTCTCTGAAGTGGCAAGAGGCTTTTCAAGGAAGGATGTCTTTTTTTCAGTTGCTTTTTGTATGGATTTCTGCCCCAGGTAAGTATCTGTAACTTTAGATTCATCGTGTACCTCTTAGGATAAACATTTGGTTTGCTTTGATGGTCTTTAATAACTTGAACTCTTTCGAAGTTGTCAAGTACTCTAGGCTGTGCCCCATTAGAAAGTCGATGTTTCAGTTAAAATGTCCTCTCAGATGCAGTTGAGATCAGTGTAGACTGGTACAAGTTCTTTGGAGGGCAGTTTGGCAACATCTACCAGCATGTGATGTCTATATTGTCTCAGAGCCAGTGTGTTACTTCTGGGAATTTATTCTACAGAAATACTCATAGAATGATGTAAAGATATATGTAGGTTCATTTGTAAGAGCAAAGACGAGAGGCAGCCTATACGGCCATCGACAGAAGAGTAAACACTATGTCTGTAGACACAGACATAATACGGCCATTGGAACCATTGAAAGAAGGAGGAAGATCTGTTTGTTCTGATGTGCAAATAAAAAGATAATTCGCAGTGTATTATGGAGTGGAGACAGGCTGTCCTAAAACTGTGAATACAAGATTCTTTTTAAAAAAAAAAAACTATATTCACATGCAAGCTAGCATAGGATGTACTGGAAGAATAGCCACCAAAGAGTTAACAGTGTGTATTTTGGGAGATTGGGACTGAAAATGGTGATACAGCAGCAGACTTGAGGAGGAATAACTAGGAGGTTTAAAGATGCTCATTTTACATACCTTATATTGTTTTATTTTTTTTAAAAGTGAGCATCTGTTACATTAAACTAAGAAATCAAACTCAAGAATTTAAAATTTAATCATCCAAATTTTGAATCATTTTCTTCATACATTTATTCACTTATTCATTCAGCAAATATTTCTTAAGTGCCTACCATGGCCAGACACTGTTCTTTCTCCTGGTGACATAGCAGGGATCTAACAGATGAAAGTCCCCAATTTCATTCAGCCTGTATTTGAGGTGGGGGGAGAGGAAGCTGAAAGTAAATGTATAATATGACAAAAAATAAGGAAATTATATATAAAATTTAAAACTTTTCACCTGCAGGGGTAGGATATAATGCTATTTTTGTGCCAGGCTGGCCTGGGAAGCCCTCTCTGATACGAGGACATTATATCAAAGTCCTAAAAGGAAATGAGTACACAGGAGCTGTGTTGATCCAGGGAAGATGCATTTGGACCCGGAGTGCAGTCAAGGCAAAGGCCCTGAGGCAGGACCTGCTTGATGTGTTTAAGGAACAGAAAGGTTTGTGTGGATCAAGCAGAGGGAGTAAAGGCAAGAGTGGAGGAATGTGAGGCCAGATAAATGAAGGAAGACTCATCTATCCTGTGGGGCGTGGAGGCCAGCATATAAACTTGGTTTTCACGCTGTGTGACATGAAAAGCTGTCATAGGATTTTGAGAAAAAGCATGGTGTTACCTGACTTCAGTTTTAGCATGTTGTCACCTCCACTTCGAGTTGCTCAATCATGTAAAAGGTACATGTTGACATTTTCTAACATAACCCAAAGAACCCCTGAATTAGCATGACTGCTGTATCAAATTATCACAAACTTGGAAGTGCCTTAAGACAGCATAGATATATGACCTTACAGTTCTCCAGTTAGAAGTCTGGCATGGGTCTCACTGGGCTAAAATTAAAGTATTGGCAGGACTGGATTTTCCTCTGGACTCTCAAGGGCTATACCCATTTCCTTACCTCTTCTGGTGTCTAGAGGCCACCCCCTTCCTCCGCTGGTCACTCCCTTCCTCCACGTTAAAGCCAGCAACTTGCTTCTTTCTGACCTTTCATCCTATCTCCTGATTCTCTTTTTCTGCCTCCCTCTGCTACTTTCAAGGATCCTTGTGCCTACATGGATCTGAACCAGACAACCCCAGACCATCTCCCTATTTCAAGATCCTTAACTTAATCATGTTGGCAATGTAACCACTTTTGCTATGTAACGTAACATATTGAGAGGTTCTGGGGATCAGGAAATGGATATCCATGGGGTGGGGCCATTATTCTATCACAGAGCCCAAACATTGTACTTTGCTAAGCAACCGCAGTCCCCCACCCCAGGATACACATATATCCCTCGTGGAGTGCAAATTTCAGCTATGGAGAAAGAATTCTGAGTAAGACTTTGACATGCTGTTCCAGAGGGAAATCAATGAACAGAAATTAAAATTTACCACTGACAAATTTCAGGGTTCAGAAACTTTCAGGTCATTTCTTAGACGGGAGGCCTATATTGTGGCCTGAAGGACACCTTTGAAAGCAGAAGAGAATTTGTCAGCATAGGAAAGAGGATAGTGGAATATCAATGACTGGAGGGAAGCCTGCAAACATATTTAGAAACAGGTTCATGAAATAACTGAGTCAAGAAAGTCTCCTTGGATGGAGATTAAAAAAAAAGGAGAAAATGAAAGAAACACGAATTCTCCAGCACTTTGGCGCTAGAGGGCACCATCAGACAAGGTGCAGGGGTTGACGGGTCGAATTAGTCTTGCGTGCACCGAAATGGTGAGAAGGGACCAAGAAACTTGGGCAGGGCACTCAAACGGCCTCCTTCCTTCTCCTGGAAACAGCAAACCTTCTAGCGGGCTGAGAGTGCCTGGGGTGAAAGTGAAGAACCGTTAAAAGGCCCTATTCATCACTGTGTGAAAGTGAAAGTGAAGTCGCTCAGTCTCTTTGCGACCCCATGGAGTGTAGCCTACCAGGCTCCTCCCTCCATGGGATTCTCCAGACAAGAGTACTGGAGTGGGTTACCATTTCCGTCTCCAGGGGATCTTCCCAACCCAGGGATCGAACCCAGGTCTCCCGCATTCCAGGCAGACGCTTTAACCTCGGAGCCTGTGTAGGAGCATATATATATACATATTACCTTACTGTGAATTCATCACTGTGTAGGAGCATATATATATATATACATATTATCTTACTGTGAATTCATCATTGTGTAGGAGCACATATATATATACATATTATCTTATTGTGAATGGCCATTGGAATGTCCTTTAAGTTTTATTGCTCATTGCAAAAGAGGACACTGCAACAGTACCTGGCCTGCCTCCTTAGCACTTAATAATTGTGCTAAGCACTTAATAATTAATGACCAAGTAAACTGCAATAGAATTTTGAGAGTGGAGAAGCAACAGAACCTGAATTCAGGGCACTGTCTTTGCAAAGTGTTTGAGAGTCTATCCTTAGTCTGGATGAGTGTGTGCGAAGTCATTTTGACTCTGTGTGACCCTATGAACTGTAGCCCACAGGCTCCTTTGTCCATGAGATTCTCCAGGCAAGAATACTGGAGTGGGTTGCCATGCCCTCCTCCAGGGGCTATCCTTAGTGTACCTTAGCTAAAATCTTCACCATAAAGAAGAGACCCAGCTGAAATTCAAGGGCGGCAGAAAATACATAGGACAGAGGGCAAGAAGGAAAGATAGAAAAACAGAGCTGAGGTAGGTCAGCCCAGTAGGGCGTATAATGACATTTGTCTCTGAATGTATTGTGATTTCAAGCACTGAGTAATTTCCTGGCACTGAGGGGTTAGATAGAAGTCATGTGAAACAATGTCATTTAGGAAACTATTTTTGTTCACATTTCATGCATCATGTCTAATAAAACTTATAATGAATCAATGTAGAAAAAATCCTACATCTCTCATGAGTGAATGGCAAATCTTTGTCAATAATCTAGCTTACTTATCTTTTTTATCTTGTCCTTGTTCTTTATTGTTTAAAATTTATTTATTTTTTATTGAAGGATACTTGCTTTACAGAATAAATCACTTATCTCTTAAATACAGTGATCTGTTCCTTGACTTGGTTTAGCCAAAGAAGCTTCTTATCAAACAGCAGTTGGTTTCCAGCTTCAGAGAAGATGAGTTGTTTGCCCAGTGGTCACATTCCCAGTTAAGAGGCAGACCTGGGATGTGAGTCAAGGTCTGTCTGCTTGGTTTAAAAGTCCACTCCTAATGTGGTCCCTTCTCCTTTCTCCCTAGAACTAGAGCTTTTTGGTGAGGGCTTTCTCAAAATTTGAAATTTGAGGACATTTGTCTTTCCCAATCTCTACCCCAAAGAACTTTACTCTGAATCATGAACTTATCTCTACCATTTAAAAATATGTGATTTGGTTTCATCAAAATTTCGGGTTCCAATCTTTATACTCCTGTCTATTAGCTGTGTACTTTTAGGCCAGTTGGTCTCTCTGTGCCTTAATTTTCTTATGTGCACATGGAAATGATGATAATCCTACCCCTTGCTCTAGCGCTGTTGTGAGGATTAACCAAAAAAATCATATGGGGACTTCCCTGTGGTCCAGTGCATGAGATTCTGCCTTCCCGTGCTGGGGGTGCAGTTTTGACCCCTGGTCGGAGAGCTGAGATTCTGCATGCCTGGCAGCCAAAAATGCAGAACATACACAACAGAAGCAATACTGTAACAAACTCAAGAAAGACTTAAAAAATTTCTAAGAAGGTCTGTCCTATAAATGGTCATTAATATTATTTATTATTCATTCAGCAAATACTCTCAGGTATTCTTATTTAGTGTCCTGAATAGATACATTCCTTGCACTTTTCTGCAAACTTCAAGTACAAGGGGAGTCACACGAGTGAAAGGCAATTGGAACATAATGTGTCAGTGTTGTGATGGGGTGGCATGGAAACACTGAGAATAAGCGTCTAATCCAGCCTGGGTAGGTCAGGGCAGGCTTTCTGAAGGAAGTAATATTTAAGGGGCAACCAAAAGCTGGGTAGAATTTGAGGGAACCAAAAAATATTTCAGAAACAATTTATGTAATTGTCCGGAGATGGTCAAGAGAAATGGAAAGCAGGTCAGGATAACTGGAACAGAGAATGTAAGGAGAGTTGTTCAAATGTAATATGAGATCTGGTGGCTCAAATGGTAAAGAATCTGCGAGGAATGCAGGAGACCTGGGTTTGATCCCTCGGTTGGCAAGATCCCCTGGAGAAGGGAATGGCTACCCACTCCAGTATTCTTGCCTGGGAAATCCATGAACAGAGGAGACTGGCAGGCTACAGTCCTTGGGGTTGCAAAGAGTCAGGCACAACCAAGTGCCCGACTTAACACTTTCACTTTTCACTTTTCAATACAAGACCTGTGCAAGCACAGCATCCTCGCAGATCCTTCTGTGTTGTGCCCTCATGCTCTTTTCTTACAGAAAACGACCATTGCAATCATCTTGACATTTTGATGTATGTTATAAAAAATGATTATATCAATCCTGGAAACAGCAAACCTTCTAGCGGGCTGAGAGTGCCTGGGGTGAAAGTGAAGAACCGTTAAAAGGCCCTATTCATCACTGTGTGAAAGTGAAAGTGAAGTCGCTCAGTCTCTTTGCGACCCCATGGAGTGTAGCCTACCAGGCTCCTCCCTCCATGGGATTCTCCAGACAAGAGTACTGGAGTGGGTTACCATTTCCGTCTCCAGGGGATCTTCCCAACCCAGGGATCGAACCCAGGTCTCCCGCATTCCAGGCAGACGCTTTAACCTCGGAGCCTGTGTAGGAGCATATATATATACATATTACCTTACTGTGAATTCATCACTGTGTAGGAGCATATATATATATATACATATTATCTTACTGTGAATTCATCATTGTGTAGGAGCACATATATATATACATATTATCTTATTGTGAATGGCCATTGGAATGTCCTTTAAGTTTTATTGCTCATTGCAAAAGATGACACTGCAACAGTACCTGGCCTGCCTCCTTAGCACTTAATAATTGTGCTAAGCACTTAATAATTAATGACCAAGTAAACTGCAATAGAATTTTGAGAGTGGAGAAGCAACAGAACCTGAATTCAGGGCACTGTCTTTGCAAAGTGTTTGAGAGTCTATCCTTAGTCTGGATGAGTGTGTGCGAAGTCATTTTGACTCTGTGTGACCCTATGAACTGTAGCCCACAGGCTCCTTTGTCCATGAGATTCTCCAGGCAAGAATACTGGAGTGGGTTGCCATGCCCTCCTCCAGGGGCTATCCTTAGTGTACCTTAGCTAAAATCTTCACCATAAAGAAGAGACCCAGCTGAAATTCAAGGGCGGCAGAAAATACATAGGACAGAGGGCAAGAAGGAAAGATAGAAAAACAGAGCTGAGGTAGGTCAGCCCAGTAGGGCGTATAATGACATTTGTCTCTGAATGTATTGTGATTTCAAGCACTGAGTAATTTCCTGGCACTGAGGGGTTAGATAGAAGTCATGTGAAACAATGTCATTTAGGAAACTATTTTTGTTCACATTTCATGCATCATGTCTAATAAAACTTATAATGAATCAATGTAGAAAAAATCCTACATCTCTCATGAGTGAATGGCAAATCTTTGTCAATAATCTAGCTTACTTATCTTTTTTATCTTGTCCTTGTTCTTTATTGTTTAAAATTTATTTATTTTTTATTGAAGGATACTTGCTTTACAGAATAAATCACTTATCTCTTAAATACAGTGATCTGTTCCCTGACTTGGTTTAGCCAAAGAAGCTTCTTATCAAACAGCAGTTGGTTTCCAGCTTCAGAGAAGATGAGTTGTTTGCCCAGTGGTCACATTCCCAGTTAAGAGGCAGACCTGGGATGTGAGTCAAGGTCTGTCTGCTTGGTTTAAAAGTCCACTCCTAATGTGGTCCCTTCTCCTTTCTCCCTAGAACTAGAGCTTTTTGGTGAGGGCTTTCTCAAAATTTGAAATTTGAGGACATTTGTCTTTCCCAATCTCTACCCCAAAGAACTTTACTCTGAATCATGAACTTATCTCTACCATTTAAAAATATGTGATTTGGTTTCATCAAAATTTCGGGTTCCAATCTTTATACTCCTGTCTATTAGCTGTGTACTTTTAGGCCAGTTGGTCTCTCTGTGCCTTAATTTTCTTATGTGCACATGGAAATGATGATAATCCTACCCCTTGCTCTAGCGCTGTTGTGAGGATTAACCAAAAAAATCATATGGGGACTTCCCTGTGGTCCAGTGCATGAGATTCTGCCTTCCCGTGCTGGGGGTGCAGTTTTGACCCCTGGTCGGAGAGCTGAGATTCTGCATGCCTGGCAGCCAAAAATGCAGAACATACACAACAGAAGCAATACTGTAACAAACTCAAGAAAGACTTAAAAAATTTCTAAGAAGGTCTGTCCTATAAATGGTCATTAATATTATTTATTATTCATTCAGCAAATACTCTCAGGTATTCTTATTTAGTGTCCTGAATAGATACATTCCTTGCACTTTTCTGCAAACTTCAAGTACAAGGGGAGTCACACGAGTGAAAGGCAATTGGAACATAATGTGTCAGTGTTGTGATGGGGTGGCATGGAAACACTGAGAATAAGCGTCTAATCCAGCCTGGGTAGGTCAGGGCAGGCTTTCTGAAGGAAGTAATATTTAAGGGGCAACCAAAAGCTGGGTAGAATTTGAGGGAACCAAAAAATATTTCAGAAACAATTTATGTAATTGTCCGGAGATGGTCAAGAGAAATGGAAAGCAGGTCAGGATAACTGGAACAGAGAATGTAAGGAGAGTTGTTCAAATGTAATATGAGATCTGGTGGCTCAAATGGTAAAGAATCTGCGAGGAATGCAGGAGACCTGGGTTTGATCCCTCGGTTGGCAAGATCCCCTGGAGAAGGGAATGGCTACCCACTCCAGTATTCTTGCCTGGGAAATCCATGAACAGAGGAGACTGGCAGGCTACAGTCCTTGGGGTTGCAAAGAGTCAGGCACAACCAAGTGCCCGACTTAACACTTTCACTTTTCACTTTTCAATACAAGACCTGTGCAAGCACAGCATCCTCGCAGATCCTTCTGTGTTGTGCCCTCATGCTCTTTTCTTACAGAAAACGACCATTGCAATCATCTTGACATTTTGATATATGTTATAAAAAATGATTATATCATATGGTCTTAGTTTGGATTTTCCTGGAAGCAGTACCCAGCAGAAGGGTTCCAGTGCAAGCAGATTTATTTGGGAGATGGTCCCGGAAAAACACCAGTAAGGGGATAAGGAAATGAGGGGAGGAGCCAGCCAGTAAAAGGCATGCGATCAAGCATGTGAGCAGCGAGGGCGACTGGGGCCCAACCCCACTGGGACTCGGGTCTCCAATGGAGAGGCACAGTTTGAGTTACTGAAGATGGGGAGGTCGAGCTGTTTAACCACCAGGTGCCTGCTGGCCGTCGGTGGAGGGCTGCTTCCAGGAGCATGAACTCTCTGGCCCTCTGTGTCACTCTGAATTTGGGCCATGCTGACAACCTGGCAGAACTAGAAATGCTCTCAGTAAGTAGCCCTGTGCATAGAGAGGTGGGTATGGACCGAATGGAGGCAGGACCCTTAGCATCTGTGAACATTTCTAAACAAGTATGGAAGCAAAAAGAAACACAAATAGCAACCCTGCCTAGGAGATGGTTCTCCACAGCCCCTCTCATTGTACATCTTGTGAGTGAAGGCAATGGCTGCCTGTGTCTGCACGATGTTTTCAATGATGTTTATTTATTTTTACTTTTAAGTTTTTTTTGCAACAATAAGCTTGACATGTTTATTCATTAAACTATCACTTAAATTTAAAAAGTGCATAGAAAATAAACATGTTGAAAAATTCCTTTTTTTAAAACAACCATGTTTACTTTTTACTTTTACATTCAGTCTCTCATGGACAGCTTTCAGCATTATTGTTTTCTTTAATATTAAAGTATTTTCCTTCATCCCTGTCACAGGGAGTTAACACTAATGGACTTCACATATATTCTCCCCTTTTTTTCTTCTTTTTCTCTAAGCAGAAGTTTGGAAGAAAACAAGGGGTAACAACAACAACAACAACAACAAAAACAAAAGATCTGTTATACATGGCAAAGTTGTCAAGAAAGGCCTTATTTCTAGAAAAGAAGCTTGTCATCTATTGTACTTTGGAAGAGTCATTCAACTACCTGAATTTACTAAAGAGACTGTTAAAAGTTCAATAAAAGAAACACCACAAGTCTGTTTTCTTGGTTGAAAGACAGAACTAGAGTGCCTTGGAACAAGATACCAGGAAAGCACAGAACACAATTTTCTCCTAAATGCAGGGGGTAACCCCAACATCCATAACCAAAAATAAAGCACAGGCACTGACGGCAACATTCCAGGCACAAAAAATCCAGGTGACACCATTTCTGCATTTCTCTCTGATCCCAGGAATGGACTGTTTCACCATTCTTCAAGGATGTTTAAACAGTGGTACAGACAGTGTCTTTCTGTGGAGCAGAGAATCTTTGTTTATCATGGACTAAAATAAAGCTATTTTCTCCCTCTAGGGCAATGATCGGCAGGCTTATGCCTCGTTCTAAAGATTAGGGTTCCCTGGGAAATAGATGGGGAAACAGTGGAAACAGTGTCAGACTTTATTTTGGGGGCTCCAAAATCACTGCAGATGGTGATTGCAGCCATGAAATTAAAAGATCCTTACTCCTTGGAAGAAAAGTTATGACCAACCTAGATAGCATATTGAAAAGCAGAGATATTACTTTGCCAACTAAGGTCCATCTAGTCAAGGCTATGGTTTTTCCAGTGGTCATGTATGGATGTGAGAGTTGGACTATGAAGAAGGCCGAGTGCCGAAGAATTGATGCTTTTGAACTGTGGTGTTGGAGAAGACTCTTGAGAGTGCCTTAGACTGCAAGGAGATCCAACCAGTCCATTCTGAAGGAGATCAGCCCTGGGATTTCTTTGGAAGGAATGATGCTAAAGCTGAAACTCCAGTACTTTGGCCACCTCATGAGAAGAGTTGACTCATTGGAAAAGACTCTGATGCTGGGAGGGATTAGGGGCAGGAGGAGAAGGGGGATGACAGAGGATGAGATGGCTGGATGACATCACTGACTTGATGGCCGAGAGTCTGAATGAACTCCGGGAGTTGGTGATGGACAGGGAGGCCTGGCGTGCTGCGATTCATGGGGTTGCAAAGAGTCGGACACAACTGAGAGACTGAACTGAACTGAACTGAGCACAGGGTTTCTCAACTGTGTCATAAGCCTCGTGCACACTCATGTCCACCTGGATCCCTCTTTGCTGTCCCCTGGGACTTCAGGAGCAAAGGAAATTGATGTGAACATTAAGTGCCTGCTGTTTGTTGTACCATCAATAGCAAAGTCCTACGTCTCTGTATTAGTCAGCTCAGGCTGCCACCTCAAAGTACCAAAGAGTGGGTGGCTTCAATGACAGACATTGATTTCCTTACAGTTCTGGAGGCTGCAAATCTGAGATCTGGGTGTCAGCATGGTCAGGTCCTAGGGAAGGCTGTCTTCCTGGACTCATGTGTCAGAAAGAGAGAGAGATCTCTTCCTCTTCTGATAAGGCCATGGTCCTATTGGATATGGGCCCCCACCCTCATGACCTCACTAACCTTAATTACATCCTAAAGATCCTGTATCCAGATGTAGTCACATTGGAGTTACAACATAGGAATTTTGGGAGCACACAATTCAGTCCATTGTATTATGCCCTAATTCAAGAGCCCTAATTCAAATGTTCATCTCACTCAGACACATCTGGATTAATGTTTGGTCAAATGTTGGGCACCTTATGGCCCAGTCAAGTTGACACATTACATTAACCATCACAGTCCCTGATATAGGAATCTTGAGTCCTCTGCCAGCATTTGTGAAACTATGGCAGATTTAACTTGTCATATGGGAACCTAGGGTTAAGTTCTCAGATATTTCATGGCTCTTAATGATCCTACCATGTCTACCTAAGGGATATGCTACCTAACCAATATGCTACTGGGGAAGAGCAGAGGGCAATTACTAAAAAGCTCCATAAAGAATGAAGTGGCTGGGCCAAAGTGGAAACGATGCTCAGTTGCAGATGTGTCTGGTGATGAAAGTAAAGTCTGATGGATGCTGTAAAGAGCAATATCGCATAGGAACCTGGAACATTAGGTCCATGAATCAAGCAGGAGATGGCAAGAGTGAACATTGACATTGTAGGAATCAGTGAACTAAAATGAACGGGAATGGGTGAATTGAATTCAATTGACCATTAGATCTACTACGTGGGCAAGAATCCCTTAGAAGAAATGGAGTAGCCCTCACAGTCAACAAGAGTCCAAAATGGATTACTTGGGTGCAGTCTCAAGAATGACACAATGATCTCTGTTCATTTCCAAGGCAAACCATTCAACATCACAGTAATCCAAGTCTATGCCCCAACCACTAATGCCAAAGAAGCTGAAGTTAACTGGTTTTATGAAGACCTACAAGACCTTTTAGAACTAATACCAAAATAAAAAGAGATACCCTTTTCAACATAGGAGATTGGAATGAAAAGCTGATTTTAGGACTTTTCATAAAAAAGGGAGCTGTACGTATTTTTTTTTTTTTTTTCCTTTGTGGTTTTAAAATGAAAGAAGTTGGGAAGCACTGTAGAAATCCCTATAAGAAAAAGTCCAATTTTGTGTTTTCTCTAAGGTTTTCTAGCCTTTCCAAATTTTGCCATCAAAAATGCCAACCCTCTTCCCAAAAATGCTTCTGAACACACATGGACTGCCATAATCACCGTCTGTCTCACCCCACGCTTCTCTGACTGGCAATCCAGTCAACATCCATGTGTTTGTGTTGTCTTGCAGACTTACATATCAGTGGGAAGTAAGTACCCAGGCAAGCTATCGTCACTTGGTACCACAAGAGTTCTAAAAGGAAACCATCACCATTTCTGTTCTTACCTTCCACTGTATCTTATTAACCTAGCACCTGTTCCTTGGGATCCCAGTATGTGTCAGATGCTCTAAGAATCCTTGTGGGCATCAAGATGCATTTATCTCACAGTTACCTGTTGAGGACCTTCTCAGACACAGGGCAAAGCAGTGGGGCTCTTATGGAATATGGTCCTTGCCTTCCTGGTGTTTACTGGTTTGTAGAGAGATACTATTTAAGTCAATACTCACACACGTATAACATAGTGAGTATAATAGGAGTCATGGAAGATGGGCCCACAGGTCTGTGAGAGCACTTAAATGGGACATTTGACTGAGTCAGGCTTCCCTGAGGAAGCATGAGAAGCAATCTTCTAAACAGACGGAGAGAGAGAGAGGGGGGGGACTCCAGGTAGAGAGAACAGCATGTGCAAAGGCTCTGTGGCAAGAAAGAATACAGTGAAGAGACGGGCCTGGGAGGTGGCTCAAGCGGCAGGAGCTGAAGGGGGAGTGGAGAGAGAGTAGATGATAAACGAGGTGGGGGTAGGGGGCTAGATCCTGCAGGGTTTGTGAGCTGTCTTATCAAGTCTTAGTTGCCATCCAGTATAATAAAGCCAATATCCCCCTCTGGGGCAAAGTTCAAGCAGACTTACAAGATTATAAGATAAGCTCAAGATTCCTCAAGTATGATGCAAACCCACTGCACACACAACATTCACCTGCCCTCTCTCTGCATTGCTCCCATGAGACTTGAGAGCCCATAGGAAAGCATGAAGCACACGCTGTTTGCTGGGCTGGGGATAATAAAGCCCTAAATAGCAATGTGTGATTTCCACCAAACAGCCTTATGTAGGGGAATCTGTATTGGCTCCAGGCTTTAAGAGATTCTGAAACCAATAGAGAGAGTGCTGGGCTAAGTCACTTGTCGTGTCCAACTCTGTGTGACGCTATGGACTATAGCCCACCAGGCTTCTTGGTCCATGGGATTATTTAGGCAAGAATACTGGAATGGGTTGTCATGCCTATCTCCAAGGGCTCTTCCAGACCCAGGGACTGAACCTGCATCTCTTTATGTCTTCTGCATTGGCAAGCAGGTTCTCTACCACCAGAGCCAGAAAACCAGTAGGGGAAGACATGGCTAAATGGGCAGCTGTGGTGAATCAGGAAAGGCAGGATGAGATAGGGTAAGACTGCAGACTGTGGAGCCAAATTGCATGTGTTCAAACCCTGGTTTTGTATCACTATGAGCAAATGAATTAACTTGTCTGTTCTGATTTTTGTCATCTATAAAATATGGATAAGAACAACAGCTGCCTCATGGGCAGTATCAAATCCATTAAGTGCTTGAACAGTGCCTGGTAGTCAGTCAGTTCTGTATCAGTATTAGTTATGCTTTTGTAATGGTCATCCAGGCTAGACAGAGGTTAACACAAAGAGCTGCTGACATAGAAATCCAAACTGAGAAAGCAAGGAGGAGGCTCTGTTAAGGTGTTAACATTCCTCCCAAAGAACTCGAGGAAAAGGGCATTACATCAGAGGAACCATAGCTGTTTTCGGCATAGGTTTTGTGATCTGAGAATGCTAGGTTTGCGTTGCAGTACTTCCAGTTAATAGCGATATGACCTTGGGGAAGTTACTTGACTTTTCTGCACTTTTTCTATTCTGTACAAAGAGATTAATAATAATAATACCACCTCACTCAGGAGTTGGTAAGAAGATCGTATGAGATAATAAATGCAAAATGTTGTTTAGTGCTTGACCATAAGGAGCAATTTACACACTGGAGATGGTACTAAAATAAATATACTTCAACATTCAACAGTAGTGTAATTAAATTACAGAGAATAAAAAGCTATCAGAAAGGTGGTCATATCATCATAACTATGTCATAGACCAGCTCTAGATAGCTTTAGAAACATTTCAATCATGAAACAGTTTCATAACATGGAAGTAAATCTACAGAGAAAGACACAACTAAATGAGTTAATATCTGTCTTGACAGTATCACTGTATAAGAAGTCATATACTGTTCTTTTACAGGTTAAGCAAATCATTATCCTTTGTTGAACTTCCTTTCTTACAGAATATATACTTGTTTGGTTTGCAAAAGATAGCTTGGGACGGGTAACTGGGCAGGCAGTCAAATCAAAAGAAAGAGGGAAAAAAAAAAAATCCAGTGCCAAATTAGTCTCCTGAAGAAACAATAGCAAAGCTTGAAGTGATCTGATTATATAGATACATCAATGAAGTGAGACAAGGTGTTCTCCAGTTATGTAATCTTCAAATTGCTACCTGTCATTGAGTAATCTAAGCGGGGTCACCCAGGCAGGATGGCAAAAGGAATTCAAGTTAGCCTTTGGGTGTGCACTTTCTGTTCTCTGGACAGGAGTAATCAACCAGAGGAACACTTAAACCACCTTCCTGTCTTCTTCCATTGTGAAGTGTAAAGAATACCATTTGCATTTTAAAAAATTCAACGAGTATTTGTTAAAGAGCCTAACACTGTAGAAGGAGCTAAGGAGTAAGAAGGACACAGTTGATGCCTCCGTGGGGCTTCCAAGGCAAAGGGCACCATCCCATGAGGGCCAGCCTGAGCCGAGGGCTATGTTTCTTGGTTAAGAGAGTCCTGGAGAACAAGACTGTGCTTAATTGCAGCTTGAAAAATCCTATGCATCTTCAAATCAGGATATAAGTACTAACTTACCAGGAAGCATCTGAGTGTGAGGAAAAGAAAACAGGTTTTAGAGTCAGGAAGACTTTACATCTGGCTTTACATCTTAGCTCTTCCTAGCCATGTTACCTTGGTCATCTAACTTCAGAGCCTCAGTTTCCTCTTTGGTAGAATAAGGATGTTAATAGCATTTGCTCCATGGAATAACTATGAGAACTGACAACATGAAGTGTCCAGCCTGTGATAACTGTTCAGTGGAGGAGTGGTGTCAAATAAGAATATATTACTGACGTCTCAAGGTAGTGGGAGGAAAACATTCAGGCGTTACTGCCAGAGGAGGAGTTGGTCAGTACAAGAGCTCTGGGGTACATTGGCAAGGGTCAGGTCCAAGTCCTGCCTGACTTGGCATGACTTTCCTAGCTGTATTATATAGTCTAAATTTCAGTTGTCTTCTTCTGTGAAATGGGGATAATGATATCCTCTTCTTCGTGAGTTTGTTTTGATGTTTAAATAATGTAAGAAGCTAAGAGCATTAAAAGTGCTCAATAAATGTTAGCCCTTGTTAGCATGAGGCTGCCGGGATAGTATGATGATCCTTTCTTCTGAGGGTTGGTTATTTGCTTACTGGGAAGGCAGACCCACTGGAAGCATAGCAGTGTGGTTAAAGAGGACGGACTTTGGTGTAAAAAACCTGAGTTCACATCTTGCCTCTGTTCTTTGTTTGGTGACCTCTCTAAGCCTGTTACTTCATCGGTCATATTGATAGTACCAATAACACTTTTTCTTCAGGGTTAAATGATTCAAATTAAATATTTGCAGTTGGTACAGAGAAAGTGCTCAGTACACTAAGCTATTAGTATTGCCTTAGAACCCATCATCATTATGGGCAAGGGGTTCATGGTTTAACACAGAATGTCCAAAGACACGTGGCCAGCCTTTCCAGTGAGTTTTGCTACCCAATAAAACCCTTTTTCCCCTGTAACAAGAAAAGCTTTAGAAACAAGAATTACCCAACCAACTCACACCATGCCAGACATGGAAAGGACATGAACAACAGAACATACAAGGCTTTTATATGAGGGTGAAGAAATACAAGTTAGAGACCTGAAGGGTCGTGGTTGAAGTCTTGGGGCCATTTCTTCGTGAATATGGATTTGAATTCAATTTTCTTGTTTTTCAACTTTAGGGGATCCCTAAAGAGAGTAGTTCAAAAACCAGCATGAAACAACCATGGAAAATACATTAGGAGGCTCAGGGTGACTGAATATGGAATGAAAAAAGACTCTTATGCTCATTTTTCATCCATTTTGATGTGCTAGGCAGTTGGGCTAATGGTTAAGAACAGGAACATGAGTGTGAAATCAGATGGGGTCTATATTTCTCTCTGAAAATGTGGACAATCTGTTTAACCTCTACAAGCCTCAGTTTCTGCATGTGTAGGATGCACTCAATAATAGCACCCATAGCAAGGACAGAATGAGCTATTTGTAAAGTGCTTAGCATATTAAAAAGCAGAGACGTTACTTTGCTGACAAAGGTCTGTCTAGTCAAAGCATTGGTTTTTCCAGTAGTCATGTATGGTTGTGAGAGTTGGACTGTAAAGAAAGCTGAGCACTGAAGAATTGATGATTTTAAACTGTGGTGTTGGAGAAGACTCTTGAGAGTCCCTTGGATTGCAAGGAGATCCAAGCAGTCCATCCTAAAGGAGATCAGTCCTGGGTGCTCATTGGAAGGAATGATGTTGAAGCTGAAACTCCAATACTTTGGCCACCTGATGTGAAGAACGGACTCATTGGAAAACACCTTGATGCTGGGAAAGATTGAAGGCAGAAGGAGAAGGAGATGACAGAGGATGAGGTGGTTGGATGACATCACTGACCTGATGGACATGAGTTTGTGTAAGCTGCAGGAGTTGGTGATGGAGAGGGAAGCCAGGTGTGCTGCAGTCCATGGGTTCACAAAGAGTTGGACATGACTGAGCAACTTAACTGTAGGATAAACCATGACAAATTAGGGAAGGGATATGATCAACTTTGTTATTTGAAAGAATAACATGGGAAAGCAGGCTGGATGAAGGGGAAACCATTTAATACTATATATGTGAATTCTCTGTTCATGCAGGTTTTTTAAGAAATCAGATCACCTTGTTTCCACTTTTTAAATATGCGATTTTTTTCTGTCTTTTAAAAAAATGCTGATTCATATTGTGGATTATCAATATAAAACATTCTGTCTACATCCTTAGGATGCCAGTCATTCACTCCATTATTCTGCATTCTAAAAAATATTATTCACCTCTGGAGTACCCAAGCTGGACTCTGAGATGGTGGCTCTACTCCCTGGTAATCTATCCCAAAGATGACAGACAGGCAACAGCATCACAAACCATTTTAATCCAGATTCAAGATGTGAATGAACTACCCATCTTCATGGGATCCCTTGCTCAGGGAGACCAAGGTACAGAGCTCTTCTCGTGGGGAAGGAAGGACCCTGTGGACATATGTATGTTGATGCCATGCCCTCTCATAGCATCATGGGTCTAAGAGTGATAGTGGGAATTACGATAACAAAAGTAATGATACATGGCTGCAGGAAAGAACAGGCATTGGTGATCAGACACTAGTAACGTAATTAACTGTGTAATCTTGAGTTAGTTTCTCTTTCTAATCCTCAGTAAAATAGAAATACTAGTTACCAATGATTTGAAGTGTTTAGCAATTAAAAGCACTCAGGAAATGTTCAATATCACTGTTGTCTAAATGTATCAGCTCTATACCTGATACGTGACAGACAGATAAATGGTGTCTACCATTATGATGATAATGATGAATGGGAATCACTGTATACAAACATCTGTAACAGAGTAAGCATAATGCATTCAGTTTTATCTAAGATCTAGGATTGAATGAGGAGTTTCTGGGCTTATAATGGTGACACTCATTCAAGCACATCTATTTTACATTTTTTGGCAGTTACTGAGATTTATATCCTAGAAGACACTGCCCCCGACACAGTAATTTACAGAGTGGTGGCTAAGGATCCAGAGGATGCTGTTTTGGAGGTAATTTATGGTTTAGGGCAGAGACTGTCAATGCCTGGTGGTTTTATGTGCAACTACATTCACAAATAAAGCCATGGAGATAATCAGGTCAATTATATCCACAATTCAGGTTCTGGATATACCTATTGTCTCAATTATAAGGACACTGCAGGTGAAGATGATTCAAAACTGGGTTGCCTGGGCAATTGCTTCTTTCTGGGACATTCCACTCTGTGCACGCAGGTCCAGCCTAATCCTTATGTAACTTTTGACAAAAGATGCCAAGCATTTTAGTTCATTCTTGGGAATTTTGACTACACATACTGTTGACAAACACTACAACTTCCTGGCAGAATTGATTTCAAATGTTATTTGAAAATGCTATTCTGGTCCTCAGGATTGATAACAGCCCCAAGAATGCATTTATGTAGAATAGGTATTCTCTAGAATACCTCCAGAGAGTGTGGGAGTGGGAGTAAACTGTGGATTTAGACCCTAGAGGCTTGGATTTAAGCCCCAACTTTATTGCTGTAAGTCCTTTACCATGCTTGCTTCTATGTTTCAGCTGTAAAGTTGGGAAAAGGATATCTGCTTTGTTTTCTCTCATACTGATTTCTCTCATATTGTAATGGACTTAAAAAGCAGTTTTTACTGTGAAAGATATTTACTGTGAAATATCTTGCAAATGACAGGATTTATATTTCAGTATTAATTTTTGATGCCATATAGACTGGTTATGGCAATCCACTGCAGTACTCTTGCCTGGAAAATCCCGTGCACAGAGGAGCCTGGTGGGCTACAATCCATGGGGTCACAAAGAGTCAGACACGACTGAAGCGACTAAACCACCACCACCACCAGACTGGTTATGACATTATTCGGCTTTACTGTTTTTAGCTAATGGATTGACAGACAAGAGTATCATGGCGTTGCACTTCCCTAGCGGTCCAGTGGTTCAGTCTCTGCGCTTCTACTGCAGAAGGCATGTGGTTCCTGGTTGGGGGACTAAAATCCTGCATGCCTTGGAGCACCAAGGGGGGATAAAAAAAGAATATCATGGCCTTTAATTTTTAATGTTGTACTATTTTTCCAAACTGGTGAAAAATTAGAGAATTGTCCATACTGATGCTGTAGTTTCAACATTTACAATGTACTAGTGATACTACTTCTGAAAGAGATGGGAATACCAGACCACCTAATCTGCCTCTTGAGAAATCTGTAGCAGGTCAGAAAGCAACAGTTAGAACTGGACATGGAACAACAGACTGGTTCCAAATAGGAAAAGGAGTACGTCAAGGCTGTATATTATCACCCTGCTTATTTAACTTATATGCAGAGCACATCATGAGAAACGCTGGACTGGAAGAAACACAAGCTGGAATCAAGATTGCCGGGAGAAATATCAATAACCTCAGATATGAGAGAAGACTCTTGAGAGTCCCTTGGACTGCAAGGAGATCCAACCAGTCCATTCTGAAGGAGATCAGCCCTGGGATTTCTTTGGAAGGAATGATGCTAAAGCTGAAACTCCAGTACTCTGGCCACCTCATGCGAAGAGTTGACTCACTGGAAAAAACTCTGATGCTGGGAAGGATTGGGGGCAGGAGGAGAAGGGGACGCCAGAGGATGAGATGGCTGGATGGCATCACCGACTCGATGAACGTGAGTCTGAGTGAACTCCAGGAGATGGTGATGGACAGGGAGGCCTGGCATGCTACGATTCATGGGGTCACAAAGAGTCAGACACGACTGAGCGACTGAACTGAACTGAACTGAGTGATACTACTGGGTCTTTATCCAAGGTGACTTGACTTTATAAAATTGTCTTTAAACAGAGGATGGCCACTAGTATCTGAGGCCTTGTCCATGTGGTTTTTTAAGGTATTGAACACACACAAGTAATTACATGAATGAACACTGCTATTGTCAAGCATCCCTACACACATTGTTCTTCTCTTCCTCCCCAGAGCACAATACCACATCCAGGATGGGACTGGAAAGGTCACAGCTTCCTGTGCAACATGCAATTAAGCCACCTAATCATGCATACTGCTCCAAATCAACATGTTCAAGATTATAGTGTTGAACCTAGAACTGAGCAACTCCAACCACATGGGTATCAGATATCATATCACAATTGCTTCCTTGCTGTTCTCTATGACAGCTCACCCACCATGTTGACATTTTTAGGGTGGAAAACACATCACAGTTCCAAGAGGGTTTCGCCGTGACTTTAGTGTGCAACCACAATGACTTACTAGCCAATTAATGTTAGTAATTCACGTCAAAGGAAAGACTCCCAAAGGCTTGCTCATAGAGATTAAATGTTTTTGATCCTGGCCCTATACTTTTCTCAGAAGAGAACTGGTTCCTGGGCCATATTTGGAAGTCTCCTAAAATGTTCTTTGTGAATTTTACCGAACATGGAATGACATTTCAGTATTGATACCGGCTGTGGAAACTTACATTTAGATCCACTCCTACACACATCCTTCTAACACAGGAGATCAGACCAGATGTGTTATTCAAGTATTCATGATTGGGCAACAACTTTCTTTTGTATTTGACTTCACGTTGATTCAGAGAAAAACTGGTTGCAATCTGGGAGAGAGCTCACCACTGTTTTGGAGTCTGATGTAGGATAATGATAATAAAGACATGAATAACTGTTAAGGGACTTCCCTGGTGGTCCAGTGGCTAAGAATCTGCCTGCCAATGCAGGGTGTATGGGTTCAGTTCCTAGTCCAGGAAAACCCCACATGGCATGGAGCAACTAAACGTGTGCCACAACTGCTGAGCAACTAGAGAGCAGCCCCAGCTCGCCACAACTAGGGAAAGCCTGTGGGCAGCAATGAAAACCCAACACAGCAAAAATAAAAGAAGTAAATACATTTTAAAAATTATGCTTAGAAAAACAACTGTTTTTATTGGATGATAGGCACAGATCTATCATTGAATCCCTATGTTAATCACTGAAGTGGAAGCTATTGCCTACAATGATATTAAGTAATAGATCAATATACTAAATATTGATCCATGGATCAATAAACTAATATATTATACCTTTAATTTACAGATGAAGCCCATTAGGCTAATAGGATTAAGCAATTTGCCTGAAGAACAATTAGTGTACTTGAAATTCAAACTCCTGTTCCTTTCGCCCCAAAGCAAGGGTGTTTCTTCTCATACAACCAAAACCTGACCAAAATGTATTCCATAAGACACAAGTCCCACCAGATACTCCAAGAGAAACATAAAAAATTCTATGATTAAATGATTTGGGAAAATGATGTTTGCTTATCTCTTCTGAATTCACAACACCCAGCATATTAAATTCCCTTAGGAGTTCTCTAACAGAGAGATGTTTGTTTAATCAGATTTGTTATAATTGTTTGTTCATAGCACTTTTTATATGAAATGTAACACCTGTTAACATTTCATATAATGCACAACTAGTATGCCACAGGGTAGAAAGATTATACTAGCTCCTGCTGTTAGATTGATAAAACTGGACATATATCTCTGGGGTTGTTACAATGATGAAAGATGAAATTCCAGATGAAGTCCTGGCCCATAATAAATAATATACCAAAAATTGATTTTATTCTTATCTAGCCCACTAATTTCTAGGACTAAGATTTTTCATGCTTGACCACGAATGTTACTGTACATGTTCAAAGATCCCAGAAACTCTGGTTCATGTGTTATTCTTAGAGAAAGAAAAAGTTAAACTTCTTATCCTGAACAAGCTGAAAATCAAAGACTTTGCTTACCGTGAGGACAAACCAATCCTCCAAAATCTGGACAGACTGGTGAATCCAGAGAGTCACAGCCAAGTTCTGCTTACTTGGAACAGAAACTGCTAGAAGTGTAAGCAGGTATAAAGACATACCGTGGTAATTTTGATGAACTGCTGGAGGTTGAATGTGAAGTACTTTGAGACAAAGTGCTGGGTGCCACAGTCTTAGGGGAATCCCCTATTTTCATAGCTTTTACCACCAGGAACTCACAGGTTTTCACAGTGAAGATTCCAAAAAGATTGCCCTGTGTCTTGGGGAGAATGAGAGAAAGAAGAGAAACTTTGTGAAAGAAACCCAGAACTTTCTCCTAACAAAGCCTACACTCTTGGGGAAAAGACTTTTTCTGAATCTTACCTCATCTGGGATTCAGACACCTACACACATGCCCCTATGTAAATCATATTCAAGGTTCAGAAACCTAAAGACAAAATTCTTGAGAGATGCCTAGGGAAATAAACCATCATACCTATAGCGGAACAAGGATAAGAAATAAAGCAGGCTTCTCGTTAGAAACCATGCAAACAAAAAAGAGAGGAGAATAATTTTAAAAGTTGAAAGAAAAATATCAAGAAGTCTGCATTCTTTGAAATTATCCTTCCAAGACTAGGGAGGAATAGACTTTTTCAGCCTAGCACAAACTGAGGAAATGAATCACCAGCATACCTGACCTGCAAGAAATGTTAAAGTTCATCAGAAAGAGGGTAAATAAGGTAGGTAAAAACTCAGATCTGCATCCAGAAAGGAACAGCACAAGAGAAGAAACACTTAAATGTAAAGTAATTTTTACTTTCAATTGACGTAAAAGATAATTTTATTTAATAGTAACAATGTAGTAAAGATTACAGTATATCGTTAAGTGAAATGAATATCAGTTATATTACAAGTAGGAAAAGAGAAGAATTGGGACTATTCTGTTACCACTATCTATACTGTTACTCTTATACTCTCTAAAAAGCAACATAGTGTTATTTGAAGCTAGTTTTAGGTTAGTCAAAAACGTACACTGAAAACTCGGAGGCAACAACAAAAAAATTAAGAAGAAATAAAACTGATATGCTACTAGAGGAGACAAAATGGAATTATATAAAATATTGAATTCAAGAGGGGAAAAAAATGACAGCTGCAATGAAAAGAAAATAGTTACAAATGTGGGAGATACTAATTCAACTAAAACAAACAGTCTGAATGCATCAATTCAAAGACACAGATTGTCACAGTAGATTAAAAAAAAAAAGGCCCAGCTATTAATATATGATGTCTGCAAGAAACATACTTTAAATATAAAAACTCAAAAATAGGCTAAAAGTGAAAGGAATGGAAAAAAGATACCATGTTGACATCAATCCCTGTAAAGCTGGAGTGAAAAAAAAGTGAAAGTGTTAGTTGCCCAGTTGTGTCCAACAGTTTGCAACCCCATGGACTGTAGCCCACAGGCTCCTCTGTCCATGGAGTTATCCAGGCAAGAATACTGGAGTGGGTTGCCATTCCTTCCTCCAGGGAATCTTCCTGATTCAGGGTTTGAATTCAGGTCTCCTGCGATGCAGGCAGATTTTTTACCGGCTGATCCACCAGGAAAGCTGGAGCAGCTATATTAATTTCAAACAGAAAATGGGGAGTAGGCATCTATGCAATGTCCATAAAGGGCAACTCAGCCATATTTAGGGTCTGTCTAGGGATGATTTAAAAAATGACTGCAGATAGACTTCTTCCCCACTCCACAGTAATGAAATCCCTGGGTAACTTGAAGTTGACCTACTGTTCACCTCAGAGGTCTTTCCAGTGCTTTCCTGGGTTTCAGGTCTACCCCAACTCTCCGTGTCATCCCACACAAATTACCACTTCTCCATCTACCTTAACCTTCCTGGTTCCATGGTGATGGGACTAGTGGTGGTAAGAGAGGTGCATGTGTCTTTCTCTATTGTTAATACACTGAAGGGCAGTTTCAGACATCTGTGTAGAGTATATAAGTTTAATTCTGCCTTAAGAATCCTACTTTCTGGGACAGTGTAGATGCCTCTGACTGTCATGAATAAGAAGCGTGTTGGGGAGGAAGAGTTATCTTGCTCAATATGTATTCTGTCTTTTCCTTTCATCAAGAACTTACTCCCTCATAGTTGCTTTTCAAAGTAGCATGTTATGCCTTGTCTATCAAAACAGTTAATTAGCACCTTGTAAAAATATGTCCTGGCTTTTGAGGACAAGCAACCATGGGACTGTGGGAGAGATGAGTGAAGGGTTAAAGGTGAGAAGGATGAAAGATAAAATGGGGCTATTTTCATGATATAAGATTTAATCACTCTATGTGAATGTAAAATATATCATTCAAGATATGCCAATGGTGCAGAGAAGGCAATGGCATCCCACTCCAGTACTCTTGCCTGGAAACTCCCATGGACGGAGGAGCCTGGTAGGCTGCAGTCCATGGGGTCGCTGAGTCAGACACGACTGAGCAACTTCACTTTCACTTTTCACTTTCATGCACTGGAGAAGGAAATGGCAACCCACTCCAGTGTTCTTGCCTGGAGAATCCCAGGGATGGCGGAGCCCAATGGGCTGCCATCTGTGGGGTCGCACAGAGTCAGACATGACTGAAGCGACTTAGCAGCAGCAGCAGCATGCCAATGGTGAATGGAATTGATTCCTTAATTTCTCTTTCTGATTTTTCATTGTTAGTATATATAAATGCAAGTGATTTCTGTGTATTGAGTTTGTATCCTACAATTTTGTTAAATTCACTGATTAGCTCTAGTAATTTTCTGACACTATCTTTAGGGTTTTCTATGTACAGTATCATGTCACCTGCTAACAGTGAGAGCTTTACTTCTTCTTTTCTGAACTGGATTCCTTTTATTTCTTTTTCTTCTCTGATTGCTGTAGCTAGGACTTCCAGAGCTATGTTGAATAATAGTGGTGAAAGTGGACACCCGTGTCTGGTTCCTGATCTTAGGGGGAATGCTTTCAGTTTCTCACCATTGAAAATAATGTTTGCTGTAGGCTTATCATATATGGCCTCTACTATGTTCAGGTAGGTTCTTCCTATCTTCAGGTAGGCCCATTTTTTGAAGAGTTTTAATCATAAATGGGTGCTGAATTTTGTCAAAGGCTTTTTTTGCATCTATTGAAATTATTATATGGTTTTTATCTTTCAGTTTGTTAATATGGTGTATCACATTGATTGATTTGCTTATATTGAAGAATCCTTGCATTCCTGGAATAAACCCAATTTGATCATGATCTATGAGCTTTTTGATGTGTTGCTGAATTCTGTTTGCTAAAATTTTGTTGAGCCCATTCACCATTGCAACAAAAAGCATTAAATATCTAGGAATAAACTTACCTAAGGAAACAAAAGAACTGTACACAGAAAATTATAAGACACTGATGAAAGAAATCAAAGATGTCATAAATAGATGGAGAGATATTCCATGTTCCTGGGTAGGAAGAATCAATATTGTGAAAATGACTATATTACCAAACACAATCAACACATTCAATGTGATCCTTATCACATTACCAGTGGCATTTTTCACAGAACTAGAACAAAAATGTTCACAATTCATATGGAAACACAAAAGACCCCAAATAGCCAAAGCACTTTTGAAAAAGTAGAATGGAGCTGGAGGAATCAACCTTCCTGACTTCAGATTATACTACAAAGCTACAGTCATCAAGATAGTATGGTACTGGCACAAAAACAGAAATATAGACCAATGGAACAAGACAGAAAGCCCAGAAATAAACCCATGCACCTATGGGTACCTTATTTTTGACAAAGGAGGCAAGAATACACAATGGGGCAAAGACAGCCTCTTCAATAAATGATGCTGGGAAAACTGGACAGCTACATGTAAAAGGCATGCCAAAGTTAATAACAACTCTTAGAATACAGATCTTAAATATATATTGTCATTTCATTAGTAAACTTTTATTTTCTTTTGGGCATTATGTAATAGAATAAGGAAAGGATCAGCTAACATAAACCAGCATTTTGATAACTTGCTAGGAAGATTTTTTTTAATTCCAATAAAGAATAATTTCTGGATGTTTCATGGTAACCCTTGAAAGATAAAATATATACCACTTAATGATAAATAGAAGTCTGTTTCTATGGTTTTGTTATTTTTCCCTCTTTGATAAAACACATGCAATTGTAAGCCTCAGATTTTATCTGGAAATAAGCAATATTTTCCATTCAGTCAAGTATATTGACTGCAAGCTGATGATGATCAGATTTTTATGATAGATATTTGGATATTCTAAGAGGCATAATTAGTGATGAAATTATCAAAAGATTCAACAATTATACTGCAGTCGAGTTTATAATTATGGACCTAAGGATTTTAATTATATACTCCTGTTTTATAACTCAGCTGTAAAAACAAACATTCAAGAGGGGAAAAAGATGAGCCTATTGAGTGAGAGACCAGAATATGTAAATTTTGCTTTATAATTTTGGGTGGCAATTCTGCTTTTAATGTCCTGCTTTTAAGTATAATTATTTTAGGGAAAAGGCCCATGTTTCCTTTGAATGGCATCACTTTCAACTTTTTAAATTTCATGTGTGTGGAAGGGGGGAAAACCTCAAATAGGTAGAGTAGTTCCTAAGGGGAGGAAAAGGGTGGCTGTCATTTTGGAAGCAGGAGGAACTCTAAAACCTGCCATGGTTCTTGTCAAAAGGTTGGGGAGGGGGCACCATGCCAGGAGCCAGCACCTGAGAATCTCTAATTTACGGCTATTTACAGAACAAAAAGCTGCCATACTGAAATCCAACAAAACAAGATAAAACAAAAAAACAAAACCCTCTTGCTGCTCATATTTGAAAAGTTAACCAGAAATTAACATCACTTTATCTGGATAGTGGCTATCCTATACAGATCTCTGCCCAAATTCATTAAAATGGAAATCCTTTTGCACCTAGTAGAAAAACTTAACTTTTTCTGGCTGCTCGAAGTCAACTATTAAGATAGCAAGGGAATGACTGACTTTTGCATAACTGGTCTGTGGTAGTATCAATACTCATATTATCTGCATTTGTGTCTTTTTTTTACATAAACAGGCAGTGGCTGTTCTTGATTCATGAGGACTCTCAACAATTTTGCAGGATAACTTGACAAATTCATTTTATTGCTTTAAAATTTTCATTTCATTGTGCAAGAACACTTAATGTGAGATCTACTCTCTTAATGGACTTTTAAGTGTACAATACAATATCATTAACTATAGACACAAAGGTATATAGCACCTTTCTAGAGCTTATCTTGTATGACTGAAGTTTTAAAACCGTGGAACAACTCTTCATTTTCCCCTCCTGCCCATCCCTGGTAACCACCACCCCGCTCTCTGCTTTTATGAGTTTAATTAGATACCCAATAGGAATCATGCAGTATTTTTCCTTCTGTGACTGGCTAATTTCACTTAGCATCATGCCTTTAGGTTGTATCTATGTCATTGAATACTGCCAGATTTTCTTCTTTTAAAAGATTAAATTATTTTCCTTTATATGTATATAGCACATTTTCTTTATCTGTCAGTGGACATTTAGCTTATTTCTGTATCTCAGCTATTGTGAATAATTCTGCAGTTTGAGAGTGATGATATCTCTTTGATATCTTGATTTCAATTTTACAGATTCAGTGGAATCACTATCAAAGTCTCAGTGGTGCTTTTTATAAAAATGGAAAAAAAGTAATTCTAAAATTTCATAGGGAACCACAAAAGACCAGGAATTGCCAAAACAATCTTGAGAAGGAAGAATTAAGCTACAAGTATCTCACTTCCTCATTTCAAAATTCGTTACAAAGAAAATTGAATAAAACGGTACTGCATAAACATCGATGTATAGATCGATAAAATAGAACAGACAGCCCAGAGGTAAATCTATCCATGCTGCTGCTGCTGCTGCTGAGTCGCTTCAGTCGTGTCTGACTCTGTACGACCCCATAGATGGCAGCCCACCAGGCTCCCCCATCCCTGGGATTCTCCAGGCAAGAACGCTGGAGTGGGTTGTCATTTCCTTCTCCAACGCATGAAAGTGAAAAGTGAAAGTGAAGTCGCTTAGTCGTGTCCGAGTCTTAGCGACCCCATGGACTGCAGCCCACCAGGCTCCTCCGTCCATGGAATTTTCCAGGCAAGAGTACTGGAGTGGGGTGCCATTGCCTTCTCCGAGGTGGATGTTTAGGTTTTACTATGTTCTGGCTTTGTGATCTTTGGCAAATCTCAACCTCTCTGTGCCTCAGTTGATTTGTAATGAGGTTAATAACACGACTTACCTCAGGGTGATTCTGAAGATTAGATAAGGTCATACATTATCTAATGTGGTGGCTCAGAGGTTAAAGCGTCTGCCTGCAAGGCAGGAGACCTGGGTTCGATCCCTGGATCAGGAAGATCCCCTGGAGAAGGAAATGTCAACCTACTCCAGTATTCTTGCCTGGAGAATCCCATGGACCGAGGAGCCTGGTGGGCTATACTCCATGGGGTCGCAAAGCGTCGGACACTACTGAGTGACTTCACCTTCACCTGAGGGTGATTCTGAAGATTCAGTTCAGTTCAGTCGCTCAGTCATGTCCAACTCTTTGCGACCCCATGAATCGCAGCACGCCAGGCCTCCCTGTCTATCACCACCTCTCACGGCCATCGAGTCAGTGATGCCATCCAGCCATCTCATCCTCTGTCGTCCCCTTCTCCTCCTGCCCCCAATCCCTCCCAGCATCAGAGTCTTTTCCAATGAGTCAACTCTTCGCATGAGGTGGCCAAAGTACTGGAGTTTC
>SJYT01078636.1:304920-323273 GCA_006410635.1 Cephalophus harveyi
CTTCCAAAGAAATCCTAGGGCTGATCTCCTTCAGAATGGACTGGTTGGATCTCCTTGCAGTCCAAGGGACTCTCAAGAGTCTTCTCCAACACCACAGTTCAAAAGCATCAATTCTTCGGCGCTCAGCCTTCTTCACAGTCCAACTCTCACATCCATACATGACCACAGGAAAAACCATAGCCTTGACTAGATGGACCTTAGTCGGCAAAGTAATGTCTCTGCTTTTGAAAATGCTATCTAGGTTGGACATAATTTTTCTTCCAAGGAGTAAGCATCTTTTAATTTCATGGCTGCAGTCACCATCTGCAGTGATTTTGGAGCCCAAAAAAAGAAAGTCTGACACTGTTTCCATTGTTTCCCCATCTATTTCCCATGAAGTGATGGGACCAGATGCCATGATCTTCGTTTTCTGAATGTTGAGCTTCAAGCCAACTTTTTCGCTCTCCTTTCACTAGGGGCTGTGAAATCAGTTATTCAAATCCATATGAAAGAGTTAACAAGGCTCATTTCTTCCTTACTCCTTTGCAGTCAACTCTTCAGCATATGGCTAGACCTAATGAAATCCTGCCCACATCGTATTCCTTCTATTCCTGTAGTGAGTCTTTCTAGAATTATGAAAGAAATGTCTTTATTCTTATAAGTGGATTGGCTTTATGATTTTTCTCGAGTTATCTCATAAATAATCATTTTATTGTAGGAGAGGTTTCGAAATAAGAACTGTTTTGATTTTTAGGATAAATAAACGGAAAATAGCAATTTTGGCTTCAATTATCAGTATACTTCTATTTAGAATAGTTGGTTTGTTTTTGTATTTTTCCTAGAAAGGTGACCAACAGTCCCAACTGCCTGGGCAGTTTCTGGGGTGTGTGTGTGTGTGGAGGACTTTCCATGCTACACTGGATCTTGCAAGCTTAGTCACTCAGTTATATCTGAACCCACGGACTGTAGCCTTCCAGGAGCTTCTGTCCATGGGATTTTCCCTGCAAGAACACTGGAGTGGGTTGCCATTTCCTCCTTCAGGGGATAGTCCTGGGCAAGCTGAGACCACTGGTGACTGTAGAACACAGACTATGAATGTGAACATTCATCTTTCCATTAGGATACATTTCATACTTTCATTCTTCAAATCCATAAATATTTCTGCTGAGATAGAAACTTTTTAATCATCTAACCAGCCTACTCTTTTCTCATAATCATTATGTTGCTTTGAAGTGTTTTTAGCATCTTCTTTGTATTTGTCAGTCAGTTTTCCATATTGAAAAGTCAGTGTTTGAAGGTAAGAGCGCATACCCATAGCTCTGCTTGCTCTACCACACTAAGGAATTCCCTTCAATTTTTTATTATTGATGGGGATTAAGAGACTTCTCTAAATTCCTGCCTGTCCTTTCAATGGATTTGAGTAATTTCATTCTTAACCACTACCAACTGTTAAAATAACTGGTTTGACTGACATTTTAACTAAATGAATCAATTGTTTTCACTGGTCAGTTAAAGTGAAACAAATTCTATTTTTGTGAAAGCCTGTCAGTTACTATAAAATCTTAGCTGTTTTTCCTGTGGCTACCCTTTCAGTTTCTCACTAGTTATTAAAGTGGTTGATCTTGGAGGACTGTTTACTGCTGGGAGTCTAAAGGTTTTCTTATCAATGTCAACAATAAGGACCCCATTCTTACCTGCAGGTAAGGAAATAAAATGTATTCTTTTAAATTGGTCTTGAAAATTGAATATGAAAATGTAGTCTCTGAAATTCATTAGTGAAATTTCCATTAGAATGAAATAGCTTTTCTTTTCTTTCTCCCCTGAGAAAGAAAAGAAAAAAGAAAAAAAGTCAGATGTAAGCAATCTCTTAAGTTTGCAAGGAAAAGGCTTTCTTAACAACTGAAAGCAAAGTAGTTTTTTAAAGTATAAAACATATTGAAATTGCAATAGAATTAGGTATTAATGCAAAATATTCTTAATATCTGATGGGCTGAATTCTCTCTTATTGCTCTCAAGGAAAATTCTGGTGATAATTATCATCAAGAAGTTTATAAAACTATTCTGAAGGGACAGCATTTCTAAAAAACTAGTGCTTACACTAGGAAGCTAAGAGCTCAGTGATTTAGCATAATCTCTAGAGCCAGATAGCCTTGGGGTCAAATCCTCTCTTACACACCTTGGTATTTACTTTTGAAAGTTACTTACTTTCTTAAAATTTGTTTCCACATCTGTAAAATGGTACCTACTTCCTGGGACTGCTGTTAGGAATAAATGAGGAAACACAAGGATAGTGCTTAGCACTGAGTCTAAACTCCAGGCAAGTATTCAGTAAATGGGCTAACTCCAAGGTCCATACTTTCCACTCTCATCATACTACCTCTAGCCTCGATTCCTCTACCACCAGAACAAGTGGAAAACAACACACACCAAACCATTGCCACTCTGATAGTCTTCTCTTTTAAATCAAGATCATTCAATATGGAAAATGCTATTTTGAGTGTTACTTCTGCAAATTCAGCTCTGCACAATGATGTCAGCATCACATTGGATGAGGAAATTCCAACTGGGAAAACGGTTGCCAGGCAGCCAAAGAAGATTACTTGGGTGACTTAACCTTTGAACTAGATCCAAGGAATGAGTACTTTGCAGTTGACAAAGGTAGGTTTAGAGTGTTCTTAAATTCTCTCCCTTATTTTCTACTATTATCATTTGTATTATGTCTCCTTTGCAAGACTGAATTCCCTGAGGGTAGATATCAGATTGTCTGCATTTTCAGAACCCGTAAAGAAGCACATGGTAGATCTTAATATGCATCTCTTGCATAACTTTCAGCAAAACCTTGTCTTTTTTCCACTCGTGAGCTATATTATGGGTCCTCACGGCTGCTACAGAAGGACAGCTCTCCTCTTTCGACCTTCTAGCGCATCTTTTTAGGCCAAATCACTTCTCTCTGCTCCATGTTCACATTTTTGTGAGAGAGAATCTCTTTGGACTTTCTAGAATCCATTATTCCCTTCTTGCCCAGTCATGAGGGTAGATCAGGTTATGTGGAATGTAAGACTTCTTTGGGGGCTGAACAGACAACAAAGGCGGTCTCTAGCACATCTGCAAGCTTAAGCCATTGTAGCAGATGCTGTCTGTGTCTCTTCAGGCCTTAACATTTTTGTAGCCTGACTTCCAGCTGCCAGGATCTGCCTTTCTTTGCTGGAGGGATTATTTGGGGTCTGCCCTTCTCCTCCTCTGCAAAGAGCGGGTTGGAAATGTTTGAAAAAAACTACCTATCCCCACAGCTTTCAACCAATAACTGGTGTACAAATACTCCCGCTTTTTGCCCTTGGAGAAACAATTCTTTCTTTCTTTTTTTTTTCTTGATGTGGACCATTTTTTAAGTTTTTATTGAACTTGTTACAATATTACTGCTATTTTATATTTTGGTTTATTGGTCACGAGCCATGTGGGATCTTGGCTTCCCCTCCACCTCTTTCATTGGAAGGTGAAGTCTTAACCAGTGGACCACTAGGGAAGTCCCTGGAGGGAAAATTTTGAGTGCATGCTTCTCACTGGCTTCCAGAGTTCCCCAGTGGTATTAAACTGCAAGTTGCCCACACTGGTAACCTGCTTGGTAATGCCTGCACTTATTTTATTGGCAGCCTTTCCCTTCCTGTCTCACTTTTCCCATCCCCCAGAGCTCCGGATCTGCTCCCACATAAACTACACTTTTTTTTTTCTTGATGTGGACCATTTTTTAAGTTTTTATTGAACTTGTTACAATATTACTGCTATTTTATGTTTTGGTTTATTGGTCACGAGCCATGTGGGATCTTGGCTTCCCCTCCACCTCTTTCATTGGAAGGTGAACTCTTAACCAGTGGACCACAAGGGAAGTCCCTGGAGGGAAAATTTTGAGTGCATGCTTCTCACTGGCTTCCAGAGTTCCCCAGTGGTATTAAACTGCAAGTTGCCCACACTGGTAACCTGCTTGGTAATGCCTGCACTTATTTTATTGGCAGCCTTTCCCTTCCTGTCTCACTTTTCCCATCCCCCAGAGCTCCGGATCTGCTCCCACATAAACTACTTGCCCTCAAATTCTCATCTTGGGTTCTATTCCTGGGGACACCCCAATCAGGGCAGGCATCATCCCCTCCAATCTGAATTTCTGCATAGATATCTTAACTGGGCTTCTGCTGAGCAGAGCTGCTACAGTGAATTTGTTTAAAAGTCAAGCTGAGGTCCAGCAGTTAAGATGCTGGACATCCCCTACAGGGGGTGCAGGTTCAGTCCCTGGACAAAAAGATTCCACATGCTATGCAGCACAGCCAAAAAAAAAAAAAAAAAAAGAAGGAAAAAGAAAAAGTCAAATTATATCTATATAAAATTATCCTGTAATTTTCCTTTGCCCTTGGAATGCAATCCAGACTTCTGATCTCATCTCCAAGACCTTGCTTTCTCTGGCCCCTGCCTCTCCCTCCAACCGCATCCTGTTCCTTGTCTTCCTTTGTCTATTATACTATCACCAAATGACTGACTGCCTTAGGATCTCTGTCCTTGCATTTTTCAGGACCTCACCTTTAGACATTATTTTTAATCATATCACAGTTTTCATTTTCTTATTGTTGTTCCATCGCTAAGTTATGTCCTCCTCTTTTTCATTTCCTTAAGAAAGTCTATCTGAAATTCTTTTCTTGTTTATACGTGCTTAGTGTTGGCCTCTCAGCCCAGATTGTAAATTCTATAAAGGAAGGGATTTAATTTGCTCATCCAGTATTCAAGACCATTTCCAACCCATAGTTGGCATTCCATATATGCTTGTTCAAATTGAATGAATGGATGGATGAACTGGGTGGATGGAAGTCTGATGAGTTATGATCTCCTTACTGTGTTTTCATGTATGATATTCTCTCTGCTGGGAATGATCTCCATTTGCCATCCTTTCCTTATCTGACATATCATTCAAGGCCGAAAATAAGGACCACCCTTCTAGAAAATCTTCCCTGTTCCCCTAAGCCAAAAACAACTTTGTTTTGCTACTTGCTAGTAGAATAATGAGGGTATTTTGGTGATAAACAATTACACACTGTGTCTACATTTTGAATCAGCTTCTTAATTCTAATGAATGGGGCATAATTCATACTTTATTTTTTCCATCGCTATGTAATAAAGCAATTTTGAAAATGACAACGGGCCAGTTTGCAGCAAGATGTGCTGTTTTGTTGCAGAGCGTGGAACAGTGGTTACTGCTTCTCGCCTTGATGTGGAGAGAGCTGAGTTTGTACGTGGTCAGTCCTTCTCCAGTTAAAGCTTGTGATGGTGACTGGCAGTGTGCGGCCATTCTGGTGACTGTCTCTATCTGTGGCATGAATGACAATGCACCTTTTTTTGATCAGTATCTGATTAGTGAGTTGAGACGGGTGGCTGAGGTAAGAATTTCAAGTGAGTGGAGAGCAGAGGTATTGTATTGCTATGTTTATTGGCTCAACCAGACCCATGGTTGATCATCACGTTGATGCTTATTGAGTCTCATATTCTGGTTCTCAGAAAGGACTGGTTGAAATCCAGGTTTTCTGGATCTGACAGTAAGTTGTTAAAAGCTTAAGTTTTGGAGTCACAGACCTGGATTGGATTCCTGGTTCTATCACACAAGAACTCTGAGATCTTGGGTAATTTACTGAAACCTTCTGATCTTCAATTTCTTTCTTTATAAAATGGGATGACAATAGTACTTACTCTTTAGGGTGGGTACTCTTTAGAATAAATGGGATAATTTATATAACATTCTCAGCATAGTGCTGAGCATGTGGTGTGAATTTTATAAATGCTGTTTATCACAGTTTCGTAATCCCTTATTTGAAAACCTTTCGCTCTGGCTGTATTTCAAGACAAAGACTTTTTGAATTTTAGAAAGGTAATATGGCGTGTCTAGCATATATTATGCAATTACCCACTATTCAAATTCATGAATATCTCTGCTGTGAAACAGAAATACTCAAACTAAGTGGAACAAAGAAAGATCTGGCCTGTCAGTTTAGGTCAGGCTTTGATGATCTCAGTAAATTATGAGAAAGTCTTGTTTTGGGCTTTTGGAATTTGGCTGTGGGATTATGGGGTTGGGTTTCTGTCAGTATGGCTATTTTTATTATTTGAAGCTCAGTTTCCAAACCTACAATTCTGTGACTTTCTTTGTCTCCCCTCCCTTATCCCAATCAAACTCTCAACTACATGGAAAATAGTTGCCCTCCAGCCCACCTCCCGTTTCCTAAACTTTATCTCTGATTATCTAATGATAAATAAAGCCTAGTAATAATTTCTGCTAATTACTACTCATGTGGTTTTGTGCCCCAATTACTCTACCTTTCGAATGAAAACGATAATTGCACCTACCTCATAGCAATGCTTAGAATTTGTTTTGTACAGAGGTTGGCAGTCATTAAATGATACCTTCTGTTTCCTTTTCTTTCTCCTTCTTCTCCACCCTGTTTCTCCAGGATCACAGTTAATTAATCAAATACCTACCCTATGATGAATCCAGTCCTATAGTCCCTGGAGATATGGAGCATTCTCTATGGTCTTTAGCTGTAAGAAAGTTGTTTCTTGCTTTGATGATTTGATGGTATGATGATATGATGAATACATGTAAAGTAAAAAAAAAAAGATAATTTAATATTAAGTTATATGTATGGTGCTTTCCTTGTTAAAAGAAGAATATGCAGGACTAGAGCATTTGGGGGAGCTTCCTGAAGGGGTGAGATCTACCTAAGTCTTTGAAGAATGACTAGGATTTTAGAGGGTGAAGGCTTAACAGTGAGCATTTGGGGCAGAGGGATCCCAGTGAAGACATGGGGGACTTTACAGAGGTGGAAATAAGTTCAGTGTAACTATTGGGTAAAGGTTGTCTCTCTTGACCACACCATGTAGACGCTCTAGACTTGGACAATCTTCAAGAATTATCTGATTCCAACTCACGCCCTCTCCACTGAGGTGATGTCCTTGATAGCCTTCCAAACAAGTACCAAGCTGGGTGGAGAAAAGAAATACTCCCAGAAAATGAGCAGTCAGACCACATTCATAGCACATTTTGGGAAATGACTCCCAGATGATGCTCCAAAGCAGAATCGTCTGTCCCAGGATAAGTAGAGCTGTCACACGTGTACATTATCTGAACTAGTGGATGTTTATGAGGAAAGTATTATCTTTTAAGACTATCCATCTAAAGCATTTTCTTCCCCCTCCTTAAAAGAGAAAACAGATACACAGGCCAAGAGATGATTGCAAAAGACACAATAGTTGCAAAACTCCAGTGTCATGACCTTGATGCACCTCCTGATGTAATCCATTATGCTCCCAGCTTGGGGCCAATTGGTTCTGGACAACTCTTTGAGCAAGCGCCAACTGCTGGAAATTTCATCCAGGTGAGCACCAGGTGCTGCTTCTCCAGGGATTTTCCCGAGGAGATGGAGTCATTTCATGGCCACAGTGTGGTTGGTGTGGGTGCATTCAGCAGTGGGAGCTGGGACACAGCAGAGAAGGGTCTGGAAGGCATTCGGGCAAGTCCTTCAGTATTTTGCTACCGGACACCATCATCTCCTCATCATTAGCACAAAATAATTGACTTCCTGTTTAGCTGCGGAAATGAATCAGAGGCTAAAATAAATGCCGATTTCCTCAAAGATAAGTCTGTTTGACTACATGTGTGATGACGGCTCATCCTCCTGGCATTGTGAGTGAGAGATCAGCTCCTTTCTCCACCCTTAAGAGGTCGTAAACTTTCCACTGGCAGAGGGAGGACATAGTAAATTTTTTTTTTTCACCTTTGCAAGATCGAATTGTGCTTTGGGAGAATCCTCCTTCTAACTTCTAATTTCCACAGGTCTATTTTTTTTTTTTTTCCCCAAAGTTCCAACCCCTAAAAAAAAAAAAATACTAATCCCGGTTAGGTTGGCATAATTGTTCCTTAACCAAAGCATCACCAAACCTCCTTCTCAGCCAAAAGACATGGCTGAGAAAGCCACTGATGATCTTTCTCATTTTTTGGTCCAAACCCACCCTAAAATTTCTGGAAAACTCCACAAGTTACAAGCTGAGCGTTTGCATATGTTGTGAATTTGTAAGATTAGCCACTGAGCCAAGAGGTTTCCTGAGTTGATGTTCATTTTGAAATGCAATGCAAAACTGTCATTTTAGAAAGGGAGTTTGGAGAAAGATGGCAGTTTTGTAAACACAATGCTACTAACATTTGAGCCTTTCCATATGCTTGCTCTGCTTTTGAACAACTTCCACCTGTTGCCCACCTCTAATTAATTTCTATATTTTCATAATTATCCTTTGGGTCTTAAATGTCATTCATTCCTGAAAGCTTTCTTTTACTATCTTAACTGGCTAAGTTCTCTTACATATGTTTTTGAGTCATTTATTTCTGTGTTTCAATACCTTCCATAGTGCTTGATGCATAGTGGGTACTCAGTCTAACTTAATGAATGAATGAATGTGCCCTTTCATTTTCCAGAATGATCTATTACTTAATATATGTACATTAAACAAAAAGTCAATCATTTTCTCTGAAATAATGTTGTTCTACAAGGTTGTAAAAGAATTGGATTATGAGGACCCAGACATAGTTTCAGCTGGCCATATCTATGAAATGACAATTTCAGTATTTGATGACTTACATCCCTCCCATACAGGTAAGCTTGATAAATTTCATGGAACATTAAGTGCTTTTTATTTAGACTGTGCACTTCAGATTTTAAAATGTAAAAAGTCATATTTGGGACAGTTTCGTTAAACTAGACAAAGGAGAAAGGGGAGACTTAGATTCATGCTGAAAGTAATCATTAGGTCTGCAAGTGTTGTTCATCTCTTAGCACACCTTATGCAAAACACAATTCTTAAATGCAACTCTGGCTAGAGATCCTTGGAGCTGGAAGTGAGATGTGTTAGGGACACGCAGAGCCCAATCCTAATGCTTATGACTGAAATGATTTTCTGTCAGTAGTGTCTCAGTCCACTTCAGACTGGGTGACTTACACATAACAGAAATTTTTTTCTCACTGTTCTGGAGCCTGGCAAGTCCATATCAAGGCACTGTCAGACTTGGTGTCTGTAGAGGTCTGCATCCTGCTCTTAGATGTTTGTCTTCTCACTGTGACTTCACATGGCAGAATAGGCAAGAGGGACTCTCTGGGGTGTCTTTTTAAGAGCGTTAATCCCATCATAAGGGTTCCACCCTTATGACATGTCATGATACCAAAGACCCTCTCCATCCTAATATCATCACAGTGGGAGAATAAGTTTTAGTATATAAATTTTGGAGGAACATAAACATTCAGTTCATAGCATTTAGTAATGCCAAATACCTCTTATTTGGAAAGAGCCAGATATTGGGTCACATGTAGTCCACACATAGGAGTAACAGGATTTTTTTTGCGGGGGGTTCAGTTCAGTTCAGTCACTCAGTCGTGTCCGACTCTTCGCAACCCCATGAATCACAGCACGCCAGGCCTCCCTGTCCATCACTAACTCCTGGAGTTCACTCAGACTCACGGCCATCGAGTCAGTGATGCCATCCAGCCATCTCATCCTCGGTCGTCCCCTTCTCCTCCTGCCCTCAATCCCTCCCAGCATCAGAGTCTTTTCCAGTGAGTCAACTCTTCTCATGAGGTGGCCAAAGTACTGGAGTTTCAGCTTTAGCATCATTCCTTCCAAAGAAATCCCAGGGCTGATCTCCTTCAGAATGGACTGGTTGGATCTCCTTGCATTATTTTACATGACACAGGTAGAGCCATTTTTAATGCAAACAGTGGGACAGTGCCAGATTCCATAGCTCATTCCCTTTGTGAGTCCCTTGACATTTGTGGATTTTACAGTCCTGGTTTTGCTAATTGTAAAACACCCTCGGGCTCAGATTTAAATTGTGTGCTGTGGAGCCAGAACAGAGTGCCTAGCTGGTGAAATGAGCTTAGCCAATCATCAGACACCTGCTTCTCTGCTAATTGTTGTACAAATGAGAACAGGCATTAAGTGGCTCAATGGGTCATTTATGTGTTCAACAACATATTATCACATTTAAGAGTGAATTAGTAGCTGTAGAGGTAGTTGTGAAAATAAGGTTGCACAAGTTTCCAGATACGTCTATTATTAATGATCACCGTCTGTTTCATATGGAAAGTATGGTAATAAGTGATCTAGGAGGTGGGTTGGCATCAAAGATGTCCAAAAAGAAGTGAGTGTTTGGGTGGAGAACACAGGGTTACTAATAGAATGTCAATGCTTGCTACAGGAGAGCCTGGAATATGGACAGTGCTTGTGTTTCATGTTTTATCTCTTGTGCCATCTCTAAGCAATTGGTGGTGGTTGCCTGGATCATTGAATTGAGAAGGATTCTGAGGTTGCCTCTGAAAGCAGTGCAAAGAGTACTGTGTTATGGAATTAAGCAGATGGCATCATGGCAGCATCCATATGTTTTGCAAGCAAAAGAAATTTATTGCTGAACTTTCAGCAACAGGTCTAGGGCTCTTTAAATCCCTCTTGACTCCTTGATGTAAGAGTTTTAATAGGATTCAGTTTACAAATGTCATTTGTAGACTTACATGATCCAACTGTGTGGATAAATGATCTGTACAGGACAGAGACAGCATGACAGTATGCCCAGAAGTTTTCTTAGGTCTTCTCTGCTCCCCACTGGTGGAGTTTCATTGGTTCATGCAAAAGCCTGTAACATAGTCCAACAAACCTTTTAGGAAAAATGCTTTTTCTTGTAGTTACTCCTCCTGATGGCCCCACAAATCAAAATAGAATCTGCCCTTTTTACCAGAGTTGAGCCTTTTTCCAAGAAGAAGAGAAAAAAAAAAAAAATCTCTCATGGTAATAAATCCACATCTTGTCTGGTCTCTACACCCCAGCATATTCCCAGCAGCTGCTCATAAAGAATGCTTGTAACACCCCACATGTGGTTCAGTCTATTTTTATAGGCCAATCAATTAGCACAATTTTGAGTCTTTATGGGTGCAATAAAAATCATAATATGGCAAAGCTGTAAGTGGCATCTGTTCTTAAGGCACATAAATGGAGTTTACTGAGGGAAATATAGAGGCTTTCACATAAATCACCTGTCTCCACGCAAAGTGCTTCTTACTCTTTCTTGGTGGTCATACATACCTTTGAGATGCTGAGAAAGCTATAAACCCTATACCTTGGAAAACACACATAATATATACCAAAATATAAGGCATGAAACAGATTCTCTGAAATCAAGATTCTATGGGTCTCAGATTAAATTTTCTTGTTTGAAAAGGCATGGCATAGACTTTCAAGAGAGACAAGATACAAGCATTCTTCAGAGCATAGTTTCTACAAGATGATCAACTAGAAAAAAACTCCATGGTCAAGTACATTTGGGAAGTACTACAAATTGGCACTTGCCATTGGCAGCTGCCATCTACCTCTATAAGGATTAAAGCTGATTTTCAACACGCCCTGAAAGGAGTTCAGGGTGGAGAGCAGAAATGAGGCACACTGTGCTCAGGGAAAAACTGGCAGGACAGTCTTCAGATAGATATTTTCAGGAGCTGATTTTATGAACCCAACCCTTGTATTTCCTCATATCTAGAAAAGCATTAAAATCCTTCATGGTGACAACCACTCCTTGGGACTAGCAAAAGCTTCACAAGACTAGCAGAAACCTTTTGGGAAAAAAAAAAAAATGTGCTTGATTGCGTGTACTCCCCCTTCACCAAAATCACATTTATACTGACCTTGCCCCTGCCTCTTTGGAGCAGTCTCTCAGAGCTATCTGAGGTGCTGGTTCCTAGGCTGTAGTCCTCATTCTGCCCCAAATAAAACTTACCTCACAACTTTCATGTTGTACACTTTTTTTTTTTAGTATACAGAAACAATGCATAGATGGAGATTCAAAATACACAATGACATATCAGAAATCCTAAGAAGTTTTGCCATAAGGAAACCTTTTAATATTTGTTTAACTTGGCATTTTGCATTTGATATATTAGCATGTCATAAGAGACATTTTGGGAGATGTTGGCAGACTCAAGTCGATCCAATACCTGCTCAGTGACTTACTAGGGTCTGTGACCTTTGGGAAAGAACATGACTCTCTGAACCTCAGTTTTCTCTTCTGTAAAATGGAGACATTAACACTATTGCTGAGTCAGCACCTTGCACAGGACAGGTTAATTATTACTTTATTTTTAATGCTAAAAATCTCCTGGTTTGAAATTTGCTCGCTTTTGTATTTGAATATTTTTCTTCTTTTTTGACAACTTTCTGATAGGTTAGTTTGAGCTTCGTCTGAAAACCAGAATTCCTTTTCTGTAAACTGCAATATACAAACATCTGCCTGAGAGGAATAAAATTAAATAACTACATTTCACTAACCTTTTAAGGGAAAAAATCTTGGGCATGATCTCATTTTTATACACTACAAAATAGAAGATTGAAACTGATAAAGAATCTGGGCCTCTGAGAAGTTAAGCTCGTTCAAGGCCACTCAGCATGTCATAACCAATCCTTGGACATGGGTTTTCTGAGTCTTTTTCCATTTCACCTCCTAGGATATATTAAATGTAGAAAGTCATATGCTGGGTTGAAAGTAACACCCAAACAAACACTAATGGAAGAAATCATACACATGATAGATACAATAAACTCTCTTGAATAAAATGTATAATTAAACATTCATATATTGTATATAATATGTATATATCTATCATTATCATATAAAATAAAATATGGCATTATATATCTGTAACTAATTGCTTTGGTTAGCCTAGAACTCATTTATGTTCCTTGAGAATGCAGAGTCTGGAAACAGGAATCAACTGGGAGCAAGGAGCATCCTCTCATAATTTCAAATCTTCCCCTAAGCCTGTTCCTGGGGGCACATTTGACTAGTGTCTAGAATAAAGCCACCACCACCGCAAAGCATTTATTTACTGTTTAATTTTTCAGTAACAGTGACGATCATTATAGAAACTGCTCCTGCCAATGATTTCAGCCCTGTATTCAAAGATGTGCACTATTCATTCTCCATTCCAGAAACTTCAGGAGGTGAGAGGTCCTTGTATTTATGTGAATATATATTCACAGATACACTTAACAACACTTAACATTACACTTAACATTCTATTCTTTTTTTCTGCAGAGAGCTGGTTGTTAAACATTTGCCAGCATATCACTGGGTGGAACCCACACTACTTCAAACCAGTTTATGTCCTTGGCAGGCAAATACATTCATTAGACAGTTGTTTTGAGACGAGACTAGAGAATAAAAAACCCACAAATTTGGATTTCAGTTCTTTGTGTCATCATGGAGTTTTGGACAAGTCCTTAACCTCTCTGTAAAATAAATGCACACTTATTTATATTCTAGTTCTGGAAATATAACACAGTTGGATCTTACAATATATGACCAGACAGTTTCAGAAAAAATTGTATATAAAACTATCACAGGACTGATCCTGGTTTCCCCACCATGGACTTTTGCTCTTTTTCAAAAGTACTAAAATATTGATTTCTGAGCAATAAGGGAGGCTCATTACCATAATTCCTTTCATCCCTTTGCATTCTCCCCATTCTGTGGTGGCCTTCTAGCTCTAGGGAGGTCTAGAGTTAATGGAACATTATGATGGGTTTTTATGCAGAAGCTAAATAGTTGATAATCCTCTAATTATCTCTTAGCTTATAAATTGTGAATCTGGACCAGAGAGTCTGAACATTGGCTTTGAGGGTCCCTGAGGGAAAAGATCCATAGCCTTCATGAGACCATCAAACGGATTCTATAATCCTCCAAAGTTAATGACAATCAATCTAGATTTTAAAATAGAGACTTGCATTAAAAAAAAAAAAAAGACTGTAGTTTAGTGCAGTTTAGGTTGACAGCAAAATTAAGCAGAAGGTAAAGAGATTTCCCATATACCCTCTGCCCCCATAGAGGCATAGACTCCTTCACCATCAGTATCCCCCACCAGAGTGGTACAGTTACTACAGTTGAACCTGCATTGACACATCATTATCACCCAAAGTCCAGAGTGTACACGAAAGATCACTATTGGCATTGTACATTCCATGGGTTTGAAGAAACATATCATGACATGCATCCACCATTTATGGTATCACACAGAATAGTTTCTCTGCGCCAATAGTCTTATGCACTAGACATTCTTCCCTTTCCTCTAAACCCTGAAAACCTCTGCTCTTTTTTTTTTATCATTCTCTATAGTTTTGCCTTTTAAGACTGGCATTTAAAAATACAGTTGCTTCTCTGCTCAGTATTAGTGGCAGCCTGGATGGGAGTGGAGTATATGTATGGCTGAGTCCCTTCTCTGTTAGTCTGAAACTATCACAACATTGTTAATGGGCTATACCCCAATACAAAATTAAAAATTCAAAAGAAAAAAAATACAGCTGCTTTATGGGAATCAACTGTTTTATGTCAGTTTCTCTTCCAACTATCCAAAGTTTTTCTGAAATGTAATTGTATATTTTGAAGGTAAAACTTTCTAAACATATTGAACACTTCTATGTTTCTTAAGGAAAATTTAATACCTTAATAATGACTGAGGAGAAGGATTTAGGTTTTTCAATTACAGCATCACTGATTTGGGAGGGCTGAAAAAATTCAACCTCTTTGTTTTACTATGAGAAAAACTGGGGCTGGAGAGAGAATTGGGTCATATAGCTAGTGAGTGGCAGAGGTGATAGCTGAATGCAGACTTCCAAGTTCCTGGTCCAGTTCTTCATTTAGTATTCCAGGCTGGTTTGGGGGATGGATTTTGATGACTGAGGTCTCCAGAAGTCTGAAAACAAGTGCTGAGAGTTCATACAAAAAGATAAATGAGTCATTCCTATGTGTACTATTCTCCAAATAACGGGCTTCTGACCTGCTCCACCAGAGAGAAGACTTCTAGGTCTTCATAAGAAAGTAACATGATGTAACAGAAATACCAAACAGAACTGGATTCAAATTCTGCATCAGCCGCTGTCAGTTAAATGACTTTAGGTTAGTCCCATCACTTTCAAGTGCATTTGAGTTCTCATTGGTAGAATGGATATTGTAATAATTACATCATGGAGTTGAGATGATGATAAACTGATCATTGTAGGCATGTAAACTACATGATACATACTTAACAGTAGCCATGACAGCATTGCCAATAATAATAATAAAAACAACCACTAAAATACATTGAGTGCCTACAGTGTGCTAAAACCTTTTCTTTGCTTTTTAAAATTGTCCCTTGATCTTGCCTACCACAGTAAATAAAATTAGGAAAGGGTTAGTGTTTTGAGGCGATACCCATTAGAGGAGACAAAATCTTCAAATTCAGTGGCAATTTGCTTTAAAGGAGGAAATTGGAAAGTTAATACTACTCTGAAAACCAACTCATCTCAGAATATCAAACATTTAGCCTTTAGACCTTGAGGATATCAAAAATCTTTTACTGTAGAGGTCTTTTTTCATGCTGCATTGATTAGTACAGAGGATTTGAGTGTGCCTTGAGGACTACATTTTTTTCCAGCTTAAAAAAATTATGAGAGTCTATCATCTTTAAAGTAAAAAAAAAAATTCTGATAGTTAATGAATACCTGAAACTCTCATTAACAAAAAGATTCTGAAGAGAGGGAGGCATAGGCAAAAAAAAAAAAAAAATCCTTTATCAGAACTATCAGAAATGACTGAGGAGAAAAGACATGAAAATTAAATTACTCTGGGTTGCAAGTCATGAAGAAAAACAAGTTTGATTTCTAGTAGTTTTTTGACGAGGAAGTTTGGCAGAGTTACAGTTTCATAATTTCTCTATTTTAAACTTAGCTAAAGATCCTCAAGATAGCTTTTAGTTTTACTGAAAGGTTAATTTTTCACCTATAGACGAATAAGCTTCCCATTATACTTTGCCAGGTGTTAAATGTGAAAATGGCACCCTCTTTGCCCAGCAACGTAGGCTGGAGATGGCAAGGTCATCCGTAACCTATTTTACATGGTCCTGTATCAACTACAACACCCTTCTCTAATAGTAATGCTTTCACACAAACAGTAGGTTGGACTTTTTATATTCTGGACTTGTCATAATGAAATATTAAGTCCCTTTTCACAAATGTGTTTTGTCTGTTCTCGGTATTCTGAGTCATGTTCATTACCTGCTTAATGACACATTTTCAGAAGCTGATGAATCTTGGTAAATAAAGTTGCAAGCAGAGAAAGAACCCATGAGGGCAAAGGGGGTGGGGACAGCACATGAAATGATTTCTTCATCCTAATTTTCATTCTTGGTTATCAGCAACCCAAATGGCCTAGATAATACATGTTGTTAAGCCCAGTCATTGTGTGGCAAGCCTAGTCATTGTATCTGACCCCTTTACAACCCCATGGACGGTACGCCTTCAGGCTCCTTTGTCCCTGGGGTTCTCCAGACAAGAATACTGGAGTGGGTTGCCATTTTCTCCACCAGGAGATGACCCCGACCAGGTATCAAACCCACATCTCCAGCACTGTGGGGGATTCTTTACCACTCGGCCACCAGGGGAGACCCCATTGTATCAGTTGCTGCTGCTGCTGCTGCTAAGTTGTTTCAGTCTTGTCTGACTCTGTGAGACCCCATAGATAGCAGCCCACCAGGCTCCCCCGTCCCTGGGATTCTCCAGGTAAGAACACTGGAGTGGGTATTGTATCAGTTATCTATTACTAAAAGTGTGCTGGATAATGAAAACTACAGAAAATGAGAATAAAGCAACAGTGAACATTTATTTTCTGTGATTGTGGTTTTCAGTCTGTCTACCCTGTGATGTAGAAGGAGAAGAGGCTTATGGAAGGTTCCTGATGGGAGAGACTGCCTGAGGGGGAAACTGGGTCTTCTTCTGATGGGTGGGGCCATGCTCAGCAAATCTTTAATCCTATTTTCTGTTGATGGGTGGAGCTGTGTTCCCTCCCAGATATTTACCTGGGGCCAAACTATGGTGGTACATCATGAGTACATCATGAGAAATGCTGGGCTGGAAGAAGCACAAGCTAGAATCAAGATTGCCAGGAGAAATATCAATAACCTCAGATATGCAGATGACACCACCCTTATGGCAGAAAGTGAAGAGGAACTAAAGCCTCTTGAGGAAAGTGAAAGAGGAGAGTGAAAAAGTTGGCTTAAAGCTCAACATTCAGAAAACGAAGATCATGGCAATGGTCCAATCACTTCATGGGAAATAGAGGGGGAAACAGTGTCAGACTTTATTTTTTGGGACTCCAGATCATGGCATCTGGTCCCATCACTTCATGGGAAATAGATGGGGAAACAATGGAAACAGTATCAGACTTTATTTTTTTGAGGGGACTTCAAAATCACTGCAGGCGCACTAAGCGTGGGCGGCTGCGACCGGCGCACTGAGCGCGCGCAGACTAGGGGGGCTACTCTACGTCTGAGGTCAGGGGCAGAAGCTGGGTGGACCCCATGCCCAAAGGGCGGCGGCCAAGAGGAGTTACCCCACGTCTGAGGTCAGGGGCAGCGGCCGAGAGTGCCAGGCTGCGACAGCACAGGAACGGCCAAGAGGAGCTACCCTGCGTCCGAGGCCAGGGGCGGCAGCCGGCAGGAGCAACCCCACGTCCAAGGAGTGCTGGCTGCGCGGGTGCAGGAGGGCCTAGAGGAGCTATACCATGTTGAAGGTCAGGAAGGGTGGTGGTGAGGAGATACCCTTCGTCCAAGGTAAGGAGCAGCGGCTGCGCTTTGCTGGAGCAGCCGTGAAGAAATACTCCACGCCCAAGGTAAGAGAAACCCAAGTAAGATGGTAGGTGTTGCAAGAGGGCATCAGAGGGCAGGCACACTGAAACCATACTCACAGAAAACTAGTCAATCTAATCACACTAGGACTACAGCCTTGTCTAACTCAATGAAACTGAGCCATGGCTGTGGGGCAACCCAAGACGGGCGGGTCATGGTGGAGAGGTCTGACAGAATGTGGTCCACTGGAGAAGGGAATGGCAAGCCACTTCAGTATTTTTGCCTTGAGAACCCCATGAACAGTATGAAAAGGCAACATGATAGGATACTGGAAGAGGAACTCCCCAGGTCAGTAGGTGCCCAACACGCTACTGGAGCTCAGTGGAGAAATAACTCCAGAAAGAATGAAGGGATGGAGCCAAAGCGAAAACAATACCCAGCTGTGGATGTGACTGGTGATAGAAGCAAGATCCAATGCTATATAAGAGCAATATTGCATAGGAACCTGAAATGTCAGGTCCATGAATCAAGGCAAATTTGAAGTGGTCAAACAAGAGATGGCAAGAGTGAACGTCAACATTCTAGAAATAAGCAAACTAAAATGGACTGGAATGGGTGAATTTAACTCAGATGATCATTATATCTATCACTGTGGGC
>SJYT01078639.1:21150-111625 GCA_006410635.1 Cephalophus harveyi
TGGTGTCATCTGCATATCTGAGGTTATTGATATTTCTCCCGGCAATCTTGATTCCAGCTTGTGCTTCATCCAGCCCAGCATTTCTCATGATGTACTCTGCATATAAGTTAAATAAGCAGGGTGACAATATACAGCCTCAATGTACTCCTTTCCCAATTTGGAACCATTGTTCCATGTCCAGTTATAACTGCTGCTTCTTGACCTGCATACAGATTTCTTAGGAAGCAGGTCAGGTGATCTGGTATTGCCTCTCTTGAAGAATTCTCCACAGTTTATTGTGATCCACACAGTCAAAGGCTTTGGCAGAGTCAATAAAGCAGAAGTAGATATTTTTCTGGAACTCTTTTGGTTTTTCCATGATCCAACAGATGTTGGCAATTTGATCTCTGGTTCCTCTGCCTTTTCTAAATCCAGCTTGAACATCTGGAAGTTCACGGTTCATGTACTGTTGAAGCCTAGCTTGGAGAATTTTGAGCATTACCTTGCTAGCATGTGGGATGAGTGCAATTGTGCAGTAGTTTGAGCATTCTTTGGCATTGCCTTTCTTTTGGATTGGAATGAAAACTGACCTTTTTCAATCCTGTGGCCACTGCTGAGTTTTCCAGATTTGCTGGCATATTGAGTGCAGCACTTTCACAGCATCATGTTTTAGGATTTAAAATAGCTCAACTGGAATTCCATCACCTCCACTAGCTTTGTTCATAGAGACGCTTCCTAAGGCCCACTTGACTTCACATTCCTGGTCTTGTTTTTGCTGACTGTATGGAGCTTCCCCATCCATTAACAGAAAATTGGATTAAAGATTTACTGAGCATGGCCCCACCCATCAGAACAAGACCTAGTTTCCCCCTCAGTCAGTCTCTCCCATCAGGAAGCTTCCATAAGCCTCTTATCCTTCTCCAGCAGAAGGCAGACAGACTGAAAACCACAATCACAGAAAACAAACTGATCACATGGACCACAGCCTTGTCTAACTCAATGAAACTATGAACCATGCCATGTAGGTCCACCCAAGACAGACGGGTCATGGTGGAGAGTTCTGACAAAATGTGGTCCACTGGAGAAGGGAATGAAAAACCACTTCAGTATTCTTGCCTTAAGAACCCCATGAACAGTATGAAAAGGCCAAAAGATAGGACACTGAAAGATGAACTCCCCAGGTCGGTAGGCGCCCATTATGCTACTGGAGATCGGTAGAGAAATAACTCCAGAAAGAATGAAGAGACAGAGTTAAAGCAAAAACAACACCCTGGTGTGGATGTGACTGGTGATGGAAGTAAAGTTGAATGCTGTAGACAGCAATATTGCATAGGAACCTGGAAAGTTCGGTCCATGAATCAAGGTAAATTGGAAGTGATCAAACAGGAGATGGCAAGAGTGAACACTGACATTTTAGGAATCAGCAAACTGAAATGGACTGGAATAGGTGAATTTAACTCAGATGAACATTATATCTACTACTGTGGCCAGAATCTCTTAGAAGAAATGGAGTACCCCTCATAGTCAACAGAAGAGTCTGAAATGCAGTATTGGATGGAATCTCAAAAACGATAGAATGATCGCTGTTCATTTCCAAGGCAAACCATTCCATATCACAGTAATCCAGGTCTATGCCCCGATCAGTAATGCTGAAGAAGTTAAAGTTGAATGCTTCTACAGAGATCTACAAAACATTCTAGAACCAACATCCCCAAAAGATGTCCTTTTCATTATAGGGGACTGGAATGCAAAAGTAGGAAGTCAAGAGATAGCTGGAGTAACAGGCGAATTTGGCCTCAGTACCAAACAAAGTAGGTCAAAGGCTAACAGAGTTTTGCCAAGAAAATGCACTGTTCATAACAAACACCCTCTTCCAGCAACACAGGAGATGACTCTACGCATGGGCATCACCAGATGATCAATAGCGAAATCAGATTGATTGTATTATTAAGGCTTACTGTTGCATTCCCACTCCCCCTTGCTACTGAGCATGTATTTCCTTTCTTTGCTTCCTGTGTTTTAAGGACTCTGCTTTGTAAGCTTAGTGGGAAGCAAGGCCTTTCTCCCACTGAGAAGCAGTAAGGCCAGATGCCTGCTTTGTGTACCTCCCTGCTGGTGGTGTGGACACCTCACTTTTGCTGAAACAACAGAAAGTTGCAGGGTAGTAGAGACCTCCTCCTTTGATGACTTCACAGGTGTCAGCATCTGATCTCTACGCATTGGGGTGGCTTCCTCTAAAGTCTAGTGTGGGTGGGGAGTGGTCATCCAATCACATATTGATCTAATATAGTTCTAGTTGCCCATCTCTGCTTGTTTTATGAGCCTGGTTTCCCAAATGACCTGCCAATTCTGTGATCCATTTAAGGATCTTCAGCCAGAGCTTGTTCTTGCTTTCAATGGAGGATCCTGACTGATAGAGTTAATTTAAACTTTGAAAGCTAAATGATGCTTTTTAGTAGATGTTAATAATTGTTGTTAACCATAAACTTCTCTCTTCTTGTGACTCATTAACATAGGAAAGATAATTTTGCTTTCAGGGAAAGACCTGGTATTTTTTTAAGTTTGTATCTATATCTGTTAATTCTGGGTGGATGCATTCTGAAATTATGCTCTCTTGATAATATTTTAGTAATTTTTTTTTCTTTTGTACATTCGTGCCTCTAGCCATTTCAAGCAAGATGATCTCTCCATCCATCAAATGGCCACTTGCAACCAGGCCCTTCCTGCTTTTGACACTGTTGATTCTCCTAACGGTGGCAACTCCATCCTCATGCCAGAGCAGGGAACCAACATTTCCAAAAGCTAGCAACGGGGCACCATTTCCTTGGAATAAAATGCGCCTTCCAGAGCACATCATCCCAGCTCATTACGATCTCATGATTCATGCAAACCTCACCACTCTGACTTTCGGGGGAACCACACAGATAGAAATCACAGCCAGCAAGCCCACCAGTACCATCATCCTGCACAGTCACCACCTACAGGTATCCAGGGCCATCTTGAGGAAGGGAGGTGGTGAGAGGCAAGCTGAAGAGCCGCTGAAAGTCCTGGAAAACCCACCTCAGGAGCAAATTGCGCTTCTGGCTTCCGAGCCGCTGGTCGTCGGCCTTCCATACACCATTGTCATTGACTACGCTGGCAATCTTTCTGAGAGTTTCCATGGATTTTATAAAAGTACCTACAGAACCAAAGAAGGAGAAGTGAGGTAATTTTTGCCTTTTTTTTTTTTTTTTGAGGTTCAAGTGCTACCCTCACTAAATTTATCATTTCAGGTGCCTTGTCCTTTAAAACTCCCTTGATTGTTGAATTCTTTCTTTGGTTTTGCTTTGCATGTCTTTGCATATTTAAATGGCTTATAGTCTTTTCCTTTTTTTAAATCTCATTTTTCATTCTATTTGAACCAGTTTTCTTTCCTCCAGCTCTATCAGAGTAAGTACCTATTCGTTTATTTAATTAGACTTCTGGGATAGAATAAATGTTTTAAATTCTCTTGGCCTAGGTACCAGTTTCCAAGCGCTGCTTTAACAAAGTGCATAAACTGTGTGACTTAAAATAGTAGAAATTTAATATCTCACCGTTCTGGAGGCTAGAAGTCCAGGATCAAGGCGTCAGGAGGCCTGTGCTCTCCAGGTCTCTGAATGGCCTCATTCTTTGCCTCTTCCTAGCTTGTGGTGCCATCAATCTTTGACATTCTTTGAGTTGCAGCTACATCAGTGGGGTCTCTACCTGACTGTCACATGGTCTTTCTCCAGGTTTCCCTCTTGTTTTAAGGACACCAGTTATATGGACTAGGGCCCTTATCTGAACTTGACTGCATCTGTAAAGACCCTATTTCTAAATAAAGTATCACTGATATTAGGTAATAAGACTTCAGAATATCTTTTGGGAAGACTCAATTTAACCTGTAACAGTCTGTTAGAGGAAATATTTTTGTCTCAGTTGAAACTTTTTTAGGGATCCTCTCCTGCTTGTTTTAGTTCTGTTTTTAAAAACACAATATATTTTGGGAGATTTTATGCTAAATTTTAAAATCAAAATTTTTTAGTAGCTTATACTTCCTTTTCTGATTCCATATTATTTTTTGAGGTCAAAAAAAAGTCAAATACTACAGAAAAAAATTTTTGAAGAGATAAAATGTATCCCCATTATAACCCCTAGAGATAGCTACTGCTTCTGTTTTAGGGGAACATCCTTTAGACTTTCTTCTGGATATATGTACATGTCATTTTATGTAAATGGAACTATGTTGTATTTTATGTTTCATGAGGGAGCTTTTTTATTAAAAATATATGTTGACATGTATTTTACATGATGACTGTCATTTACATCATTTTAACAACTTTATTAAAACGCATGTTTATGTGTTGATTTATTTAACTAATCCCCCTATGGATGGAAATTAGGTTGTTTCCAACTTTTTAGCATCAGCAATACTTGGACAAGCATCTTGGCAAGTCATTTCTTTAGAATAAATGCCTAGAAGTATAATTGCTAAGTTAGGGGGTCAACAAACTTTTGGTATGCCTTGCCATATTTCTCACTAATACTGTGTAGTGGCAATCCTTTTAAAGCCAAAATACCAACAGATTTCCCCCTTTCATTTGTTACATTGATTATTAATGAAGGCTGTGCAGCTTTTGATGTGTTTATTCACTATTTGTATGTTCTTCTTTTGTGCGTTGCCTGTTTATGACCTCTGCCTGCTATTCTGCTTGGTTGGTGGGTGAATTTTTACTTATTTTTAAGAGCTCATTATTTGTTGAGGTTATATTAACACTTTGTTACATACCTTTTGATCAATTTTTTCTGTTCTTTTTACTTGTCTTTTAGTTTATGATAGCTTTTGTCCTATAAAAGATTTTTTGGTAGTGAGGTTCATCAGGGTTATGGTAACTTGAGGAATTAAGACATGATCATATACCTAACTTACAGTCCCTGGTACTTCATGCTGTGTTTTTATTTCCCTTTACGGAATTTTAGGGTACTTGCATCAACACAGTTCGAACCGACTGCAGCCAGAATGGCCTTTCCCTGCTTTGATGAACCTGCTTTCAAGGCGAGTTTTTTAATCAAGATCAGAAGGGAACCAAGACACCTCGCCATCTCCAATATGCCATTGGTGAGTCTAAATTGTGTATCTCTGATGAGAAGTCCATTCATTCCTTATGGCTTGCATCTCCCCATTGACAGTTAACATTCTGGCTACCTGTTTTGTTTATTGCCTGACAGATAGCTAATTTTTCTTTTTCACTTCCAACCTATGCTTTTGGTTCAAGCAGCAATTTATTTATGGTCAAAGGAAAAAAAATTGTCCCTAAAAACATGCAAAATTTAGGTAAAAGTGACACTGCAGGTCATCCATGTTGACGAGAGAGACCGTGTAGGAAATTCAGGTCAGGTTCCAGTGAGAGTGCCTTTCATAAAGCACTTACACTTTTCTCATATGCTCTTTTAAAAGGATTTTTAAAGGAAATGCTCTGTCGAATAAGGTCATATTCCTGTGATTTAGTTATTTCCTATAATTTCTGTATACTATATTACTAATATTAGCTATACAACTTGTATTAAAAATAACTGGCATGAAATTGGGCAGATGGAAATTTAAAAAGTAATCTTTTAAGACTAGAATGGTAGTGAAGGTAGCTACCTCAAGTTGCCTTTAAAGAAGTCATTATTTTCCAGTTCCAGAGCAGATATGGACAGTGTTCCCTCTGAGTTTTATTTTTTTATTCTATTTTTTTGTTTTCCATTATGGTTTTATTACAGGATATTGAATATAGTTCCCTGTGCTATAAAATAGGACCTTCTTGTTTATCTATTCTAAATAAAATACTCTGCATCTGTTAGGCTGAAGCCCCTCTGATTTTTAAAAGCGGAAAGGAGAAGATGACCTTGCCAAATGAATAAATTACTCGGTGAGATCCATTACCCTGTGATTCTGGAAACACAGAAGCTGAGCTGTCAGTCTATCACTGATAGACACCAACTGCTAAAGCACATGCATCCTTTGTTCAGAGAAGCTCACCGTGGGTGAGACTCAGGCTGGAATAGAGTCCGGAAGCGTATCATACCTCATCCCTATGCTGGCTGGGGAGGCAGCATCTTCACATGAAAGGACTCAGAGAGCCATGAACCAACCTCCAGTGTAGTATTTCCCAACCTTTTGAACTCTATATTGCTCACCAAATCCCTTAAGGACCCCCTAAAAGAGATTCTGACATTCCTCACCAGAAGCCTGTATAAAAGGCAGACTTGTGAATCCTTACCAGACAAGAACTTTTGTCTCTTTCCCCAACACGCTTGTATATAGAAAGATAAGAAACAGTTATGCCATTTTCCTAATATAAATTTGAGATAGAGAAAATGCTTTTTCAAATTGTAGCTCCCTCCCCAAATATTATGGTACTCCTGCCTGGGGTAGGAGTGACTTCTCTAATTAGAGAATTACAGCTTAAGAAGAATAAAGGAACAGGGGTGGCTTGGAAGTGAGGAACAGACTGACCCACTAAACAAGACTGGTAGAGATTTCATAGGTTTGCAGGGGGAAGGCCAAAGCCCAGAGGCTCCACAAAGAGGCTGGAGTCCAAATCCGTGAATGTCCGGGACCTACTTGTTGAGGATCCGAAAATCTCTAATGTAATCTTGTTCTTGGATGGGCCATCCCTCCTCTTGGCAGAAATCTAACAGAGGCGCCTGAACTTAAGCTTCAGACATGGGGTTGAGGGGAAGGACAGCGGGGTTTCAAAGGGTCTTTTTGGAGGTTAGAGAGGAAAATATACCTTTGGAACACCCAAGTGTTTGGGGCAGGAGTTAATCACATCTAAATTTGAATTTGTTTAATTAGCTTACTTTCCTACTAATGAACGCAACTTCAAGAACAGAAATTTTTGTCCGGGGTAAGCTGAAGACATTTTAAAAAGAAAGGTAATTTCTGGCCCTTCAAGAATAAACCTAGCTTGGCTATCAGAGTCAGGGTATGAATGCCCAAAGGCTGACGAGCAGGCAACCATAGCTTGTGGCTGGTGGGTATCACAAAGGAGGACAAGGGCGTAGAAATAGAGGTGGAAATGGGATTACAGGAAAAATGCATCGTTAATGTGGATGTTCTCAGACCAGTTTCGACTGGTCTTTTTTCCAAGATCCTGCCCACTGCTTTCTGTTGGCTGAGGCAGTAGACCTTGGGAAGCCGACCTCTTAGCCTGTACCCGTGGCTCCAGCCCCACTCTGCAAGGCCGCTCCCTGCATACACGGCAAAACCTGACTCCAGTGAAGCAGATCAGAGTCTGGAGGAGACTTTGCAGGGTCAGACCCCAGCATGGGTTTCTTTGAATTGTTTAAGAAAGTAGAAGCTCTTTTAGGTTATCCATGGTGACACATGCACCCAGTTAGACACTGCATTTCCAGATTATTCTCGCACTTTGTATTATGTGGGCTACATCTTGGCAAAATCAGCAGTCTCGGTTTTGCTTTTTCCCAGCCACGTTACCAATCCTCATTTGCCAATATGAGTCAGTTTGTAATCGTCTAGCTTATTTAGAAGAGATTTAAGTGGTGATGGTTATATAACTGTGAATATAATTAAAAAACAACACTGAACGGTATACTTTAAAACAGTGAATTTTATGGTATATAAATTATATCTCAATACAAACATGGAGGAGAATGGTCTGGCTTTCTATCTAAATTACTTAAGAAAGAGATATGTTTTTTTGAAAAGTCTTTATTGATTTTGTTACAGTATTGCTCCCATTTTATGTCTTGGTTCTTGGTTGTGAGATGTGTGGGATCTTAACCTTCCCAACCAGGGATTAAACTCACATTCCCTGAATTGGAAGGCAGTGTCCCAACTGCTGGTCCACCAGGGAAGTCTCTGAAAGAGATATTCTTAAATAACTATACAAATGTCATGTCATATACTTTCAGTATGTCTGAGACTTAGGACTGTTTCTCTTTATAAAATGTTTTCAGTGTCTTGGGCAGTTGGATTCTTTGATGATCTCAGTTATCCTGATTTTAGGTTAAATCTGTGCCTGTGGCTGAAGGACTCATAGAAGACCACTTTGACGTCACCGTGAAGATGAGCACCTACCTGGTGGCCTTCATTGTTTCGGATTTTAAGTCTGTCAGCAAGATGACCAAGAGCGGAGTCAAGGTGAACTTGATTGTCACGTAGGGTGATCCGCTTGCCCTGGTCTGCCTGGGACAGTCCTGGTTTTATAACTGGAAGTCCCACATCCTGGAAACGCCCCTCATTCTCGGACAAACCAGTTGGTGGGCCAGCCCACTGTCACAGATGCTCGTGTTTACAGCGGGGTTCTAATAGCAGAAACACGTGGGGAGACGGGGCCTGGCCTGGGTCACGGTGCTGGCTCTGCCATTACCTGGCCTTCTGCTGCCTCTGGAGATGAGCTTACATTCTGTAAAACGTATAAATTGGATCAGATCCTGCAGTGGGTTCTCAGGTTGCTTCTTCTGTCTATAACTTTCTGCAGTTTGGAAGTGAATGTCACTGACTATCCGAGCCGGGGATTTCTAGCCATGGGAAGGAAGTAAGAGAAGACAGCTTGGAGTATTAAATGGCTTTGGGGAGAGCATTTGGGTCAAGGAGTACTGGAGTGTCAGGGGAAGAGGTCTTGTTTGGAGGAGTTCTTGCCACTGGGTGGATCTCATTATATAGTGAACAACCTATGCAATGTACGCTACGGCCCTGAATGCGAAGAAGATTTTCAAAGAGGAGGCAGGGGACATTTTATTTAAAATGACCTCATTTATTTGTGCTAGTTTTAACTGACGCCTGGGATAGTTAGGATTTCTCTTCTGAATTGCCTTGTCTTCTCTAGGGCCTGAATAAGGTCCTGAATAAAGGGTCTTCTTTTCCTTGTGGAGATATCTCTGCTTACCTGGGGATGTGAAGCTAAGGCTTGAGACTTGGCTGTAGGAAGCAATCTTAAGTTCAGCAGTGAAATTGACAGTAAAAACACCCATTCACTGATTTGCCCGCTTCAGTGAATCCTTTTTGAATGGTTATTTTTATGTGTCTTTCATACTGTGATATTGTAATTCATAATAAGAAATATGTTATTTGGTCTTCATCCTTGACGAAGGCTCAGAGCTACTAAAACTCTTAGAATGCCCTATGTGTTGAGAACCATGAGTGTTATCTCTTGTTATGTTAATAAAAATTTCCTAGGTAACCTAACTAAGGCTGGTTGACTGGGAACCCACCATGTGATGGGAGAGTTGGGACTGGCGACTGTTTCGTCACCAAAGGTCAATCCTTTATGCCTGTGTAGTGAAAATGCCATAAAGACTCAAAGGGTGGCTCCTGTGAGCTTCTGGGTTGGTGAACCAGGGGAGGTGTAGGGAAAGTGGTTTGGTAGGAGAGGGCATGGTCGTTACACTCCCTTTTTCCATACCTTGTCCTAAGGTGCCTCTCGCATGTGGCTGTTCATTCCTGAGCTATGTTTGTTTATAAATGGACTGGGAATCTTGTAGAGTAAAATGTTACTCTTGAGTTCTGTGAGCTGCTCTAGCAAATTAAACTCAAGAAGGGGGTTGGGAACCTCCAGCCAATAGCCGCTAAGTCAGAAGCACGGCTGATAACTTGCACTTTTGATTGGCATCTGAAATCGGGAGCAGGCTTGTAAGACTGAATCCTGTAGAATGATGCTCTCACGCCAGGAGGGTCAGCAGGGAACTGAATGGGAGGGTAGCCAGCTGGTGTTGGAATGTTGCTTGGAGATGTGAGGGAACCGCCCCCTCCCACATGTATCTACTTTGGGATTAAGTCCCCAGACCCCTTTTGTGTGCCAATAGTTTGAGTCATTTTCTTTCTTTAACACATTGAACTCACACTTTATATCCTGTCTAGAAGTTGTCATATATGAAGTCTTGGTGTGGCTGGTTCTGTGATTTGTTGTTTCTGAGGCTCTCGTTCACGGCGTCTTGTTCCTTTATGCTGTGTACTGTGAATTGTGTCTGTGAGCTTTTCTTACCTGAGTTGAAGGTGAATTTTTCCAGAGAGAATTTATATTTTGCTCCTGTCAAGTGATTTGGAGACTTTGCAGCCTTGGGAATCACTTTAAATTATTGGCTTCAGGTTTTTGGACCTCCTAGGTTTATTGTGAGTTCAGCTGTTAGACGGCATAAAGTTTAGCTTTTAGCCATAAATTCTCTGAGGACATTCTCTCACTATTCCTCATCTATCACCAGGGTTTGAATAATGCATTTTTCCCCCCTTGCAGTCTCCTGGAGGAATTTAGTGATTCTTTCTAGTTTAGACTTCCAGTAAGGGCTTGGTCCTTTGGGATCTAGCAGGGGACATCTACCCACCTTGAGCAGGTTCTGGATTTTGTCTCCTTTCCCTGTTGAGTTCTCCAGTGCCATGAAGACCTCAGCTCAAGTCCATCTGTATTGGGCTAGAGTCTTCAGGGCCAAAGCTGGCTCCAGTGACCCTCTGCTGACTTCCCAAGGTCCTGTGGTCATTTCAGTTTGGGAAAACTAAGTTGTCTTTACCTTTGCACTATCTCATGTAAACATTTAGGAAGACATTTTTATATTTGTTACTCATCATCTGTTGTTTTCAGTAGGGGGATTGATGAGAACAATCAGCATTAATATAAGAAATAGCAGCCTGCAATTGTTAACTTTAATACTGGCAACCATGTCCCACACTAGGAAGCTGTTGATGTCAGCCTTCTAGAAAAGCCACGATGGCATTTGGATAACTTCCTTGTGTCTTCCTCTTCAGGTTTCTGTATATGCTGTTCCAGACAAGATAAATCAGGCAGATTATGCACTGGATGCCGCGGTGACTCTTCTAGAATTTTATGAGGATTATTTCAACATCCCATATCCATTACCCAAACAAGGTATAGATCTTGCACAGATGTTTCAAACTGGCATTTAATGACCCCAGCAGTAGATTATACCTTCCTAACTGGCATCTTCCCCCATCAGCTCAGCAGCCTCTCAAGTCATTAAAACCCCAGCAGGTTTTTGAGGGATGTAGCATGGGGAAACTTTTGCCTTCTGATTTTAAAGACAAACACAACTCTATTAGTGGGCAGGTAGCAAAGGACAGAGGCTGCATTTTTCCCCATGATTGGCATGCATTTGGTAGGAACATAGAGTACTCAATAAATTTTTTCAATGAATTCCTTGATAGAGCATAAGAAAATCTGCATTTTCATTCTTACATGAGCCCTTAAAACTATTACGTGTTTGACTTTTTAGTGTGTGGGAGTCTTGGGCATCCCAGCTAGAGTGGATTATTAAGACAATTTTTAAGATTGTCCAGTCCCCAAACACCTTGTCAGAGAATTAGAAATGGAGCTAGGAGGTCTGAAAGCCAAGCGTGACTTTATCATGCAGCAGCAGAGTAACTCTGAATGAGCCACTGAGCCCTTTAACTTCATTGTGAAAGGTTCTTCAGTCCAGAATCCAAGATTCTGTGGGAGTCACTTAGAGAAATTTCTCTTTGATCCCTGCATCCATCTATTCTGAGAGTTGGTGTGTTTGGGCCATGTGTAGGTTAAGACCGATAAGATGTTTTTTGCTTCCTTCCCAAGATCTTGCTGCAATTCCTGACTTCCAGTCTGGTGCAATGGAAAACTGGGGACTGACGACGTACAGGGAATCTTCTCTACTGTTTGATGCTGAGAAGTCTTCCGCCTCAAGTAAGCTCGGCATCACGATGATTGTGTCTCACGAACTCGCCCACCAGGTATATGGCTCAATCACACTTTTCAAAACAGTATAAACTATGTTTTTATTGCTCTTCTGGGACATAGGCTATTCATATCGATATATGAATTCTACGGATTCATTTTTACTTTATCTTTTTCTCCCAGAGGAAAATTGATGTCTTCAAAACATTAGGTACCGTGTTTTAAAATGCATATTGAAAAGTTTTTCTTTTTACTTTGAAAAAAATATTAACTTTATAAATATGTTAACATTCATATACTGACATTACACATACAGAATATATTTCCTTCTGAATGTTTGACGTTTATGGCCGTGTAGATAATCCAGTTGCCATAGAAACCTGTGGATAAACTGAGTAATATTTTCCTTTCAGTGGTTCGGGAACCTCGTCACTATGGAATGGTGGAATGATCTTTGGCTAAATGAGGGATTTGCCAAGTTTATGGAGTTCGTGTCAGTCAGTGTGACTCATCCAGAACTGAAAGTTGTAAGTTGTATTTACTTACTTTTTTTTTTTTTCTACATTTTAGGTTAATCTGTTGCTGGAAAATATTATGTTTACCAATGCTTGATTATGGAATTTATAGAAAGGTTGATATTCTCCCTGGGAGTTTAAATATGGATCAGGTTTCCAAAATGCTAGTGTACTTTAAAGATATCTCACAAAGACTTGTTTCCACACTCAGTTGCCTATTTCCAAATCTATGAATTGTGACTGCTACTGCTGCTGCTGCTAAGTCGCATCAGTTGTGTCTGACTCTGTGTGACCGCATAGACGGCAGCCCACCAGGCTCCCCCGTCCCTGAGATTCTCCAGGCAAGAACACTGGAGTGGGTTACCATGTCCTTCGCCAATGCATGAAAGTGAAAAGTGAAAGTGAAGTCGCTCAGTCGTGTCCGACTCTTAGTGACCCCATGGACTGCAGCCTACCAGGCTCCTCCGTCCATGGGATTTTCCAGGCAAGAGTACTGGAGTGGGGTGCCATTGCTTTCTCCGATGAATTATGAAGTTAGTACTAAATTGTCCTCCCTGAGTGTCAAAGAAACAGAAATAATGACAACTTGCCTGTTCTGTATCGCTTTCCCTCCTTCAGGCTGCTCACTGGAGAAGTATTACGTACAGATTGATGTTATTTCAATAGGGTCCTACTTGCCAAATCAAATGAGTTTTAAGATAATTGCACATTTGATTGTATAAGAACCTAGACTCATGGGTCACAAACTTACTGGTTTGGAATCTCTACATGATGATTTCAAAAGTCATGTGTTTAACTTGTGAAAATCAAACGCAGTATAATTAGAAAGAAACATTATGTAAAAACAATCCTTTACCATATTTTAATTTTCATTTGTACATATTCATATTCTTATATACAAAACTTATATGTGAAAAGAAAGTAAAACTAGGCAGTCATCAAATAATTGCTTGTCCTAATCTAGTGAAAGTGAAGTCGCTCAGTCATGTCCGATTCTTTGCGACCCCATGGGCTGTAGCTTACCAGGCTCCTCCATCCATGGGATTTTCCAGGCAGGAATACTGGAGTGGGTTGATTACAGTATAGTGGATCATAATAAGTATTTTCCTGTTTCCATATAGTCTTTAATAATAAAAACGATCATGTATGCTTATTGTTTTGTTGTGTAATATGCCTTAATCAGATTATAGTTGGAATTTGTTCTCCATTGCTTTTTCTTTCACTACATGGTTAAAGCTAAATTTCTTTGCTTTAAAACCACTATAATATTGTAAAGTAACTAGCCTCCAAGTAAAATAAATGAATTAATTTACAAAAAAGATAGTATAGATGAAGACTGGAGATACTGAAATCATTATATATTTTAGTTTCATATTTGGGTACTATTGGGCTGTAGGCATAATGCTGTCTCTTATACACATCTATAAAATCACTGTTTTCTGTCTGTTCCTTAGAAGATAATTGTTTAATTTTGTAAATTCTATAAATATATAATAGGTCACATCAGAAATTTGGAGTGTAAACCTGTTATCCCACATGCAGCCAGCCTCATTTCATAGTTTTTGATCTAAATGTGAATCATTGGTGATGTTGTCTTTCAATCTTAATAGGAAGATTATTTCTTTGGTAAGTGTTTCCATGCAATGGAGGTGGATGCATTAAACTCCTCACACCCCGTGTCCACACCCGTGGAGAATCCTGCTCAGATTCGGGAGATGTTTGATGAAGTTTCTTATGACAAGGTAAACACGTATTATAAGGATACAGTTTGCACACTAAACTTACTGGAGTGGAGAGGCTATAGCTAGGGCTGTGGGGTAACTTTCCCTTCAATAGGACTGACCTGGATTGAAGGCTTTCTCTTCTCACTCAGGCTGCCCAGAGTCAACTTTTTAAAGGCCTAACTTTAAGTATGGCTTAAAATCCTAAAGATTATACTGTTGTCAGTTCTTATTTACCTTTGTAAGTGAATATTCACAGTCTACAGAAACTTTTTATTTATCCTTCAGCAAATAGGTCTTGATTGAGCTTTAGCTTTGTATCAGGCAAAAACACCTGCCCTTTTGTAGCTTTGGGTGCCTTTAGAAACAGTTATCATGCAAAATGTGTTTAATAAAAGAACTGGAAATTGTTGCCAATGTATAATAGTTGGGAGATTTTATAGAAAAATCCATATTACTGGCTTCTCTTTGAAGGAGGTAGAATTCTGGTCATACCAGGCTTCTATTTCCCTTAGCAATGTGGACTGGAGCTAAGTCATGGTTCGTTTACGAGATCAGGATTCTGCTTTTCAACTTTCCCTTCCATCCCCAACCATTTCCATTATCCTCACTGAGGCAGAGAATGTGTTATTTATTATAAAGCTTGGCCGCTTTATGTGTAACAAAGGGAAAAGTATTTCATGTTTGCATGTTTCCATCAATAGTGCAGAGTAGATAAAAGCAGACAAAAACAGACATATAAACTCACACATAGATCAACACAATAGAATAGAGCCCAGAAATCAGCTCAGGAATATAAGGTTAACTTAAGAAAAAGGATCCAAGAATATACAATGGCAAATGGAGTCTCTTAAATAAATGATCATTTAGTTCTTCTGACACCATATACAAAGGAATAAAACTGCACCACTGTCTTATACGACTCACAAAAACTAACTGGAATGGATTAAAGACTTAAATGTTAGGATCAGAAACCATAAAACTCCTAAATGGAAAACAGACAGAAAAAGCTTCTTAACATGTGTCTTTGCGGTGATTTTTTTTTTTTTTAATATGTGACACCCAAAGCATAAGTGCATAAGCAACAAAGGCAAAAATCAATAAATGGCACCACACGAGATTAAAAACCATGTGCACGACAAAAACAGAGTGAAGGGCAGCCTACTGAATGGGAGAATAGCTGAAAACCAGGCGTCTGACGAGGGATCAGTGTCCACAGTATATAAAGAATGCATACAACTTGATTACTAAACAATCTGATTTTATTTTTTGCACTTTATTTTTTAATTTAAATTCTTTTCATGGAAAGGCATTTTAAATATAGCATTGTGTACATGTCAATCCCAAACTCCCGCTCTCTCCCTCCCTACCACCCTCCCCTCCTGGTAACCATAAGTTTGTTCTCTGTGAGTCTGTCAATATGTTCGTCCGTATCATTTGTTTTAGATTCCACATTTAAGCAATATCATATGACATTTGTCTAGAGCTATCTGATTTACTCCAGTTAGTATGATATAATCTCCAGGCCCACCCATGTTACTGCAGATGGCACTATTTCATTCTCTGTAATGGCTGAGTAAAAACAATCTGATTTTAAAAGAACTGAATAGAAACTTTTCCAAAGACAAACATATGACCAACAGGTACCTTATAAAGTGCTCAACGTCGCTAATCCTTGGGGAAATGCAAGTCAAAACACAATGAGACACGGCTCCACACTTGTTAGAATGGCTAGTCTCAAAAAGACAGATAGCAGGTGTTGAGAAGATGTGGAGAGGGGCAACCCATGTGCACTGTGATGGAGACGTAAATGGGTCTGGCCACCGTGGAAGACAGGATTGAAAACAAGATATTACAAAATAGAGATATCATAGCCAGCAACTCCACTTTGAGGTATTCAAAGAAAACAAAAACGGTAGCTAAAAGAGAGACATGCACCCCGTGTTCCTGGCAACCTTATTTGCAATAGGCCAGATGATTGTTTCCTCAAGTGTCCATTCCATGGTGGAATATTCAGCCATAGAAAATGGAAAGCTTGGCGCTTGTAACTACATGGATGAATCTTGAGGGTATTCTGCTAAATGAATTAAGTCAGACAAATCCTGTATGACCTCACTTGTAGGTTAAATCTAAAAGCAAAAACACACGAAGAGTGAGTTCATAGATTGGTGGTTGCCAGGGGCTTAGGGAATAGGTGAAGATGTCAAAAAGTAAAAACTTGCAGTTATAAAATACATCATAGGGATATAATGTACAGCATGGAGCTGTAGTTAATAGCATTGTGTTGTGTGTTTGAAAGTTGCTAAGAGGAAATCTTAGAAGTCCTCTTCACAAGAAAAAAATTGTAACTGTGTCGTGATGGGTGTTAACGAGGTGTACTGCGATGATCCTTGCATAGTATATGCAAGTATTGTACACCTGAAGCTAATGTTATCTATCAGTTGTACCTCCATAAATTAAACCTCACAAATCCTCATCCTGTTGGCAGGGATATGCACTCAACGCAGACCTTCAGGACCCAGGCTCTGCCCATCTAGTGACTACTGTCTCCTAGAACCAGAGAGAGAGAGACTGTCTCTACCGTGAGGGGACCTAAGACATTCTCTTGGAAAAGGAGATTTTGAGTTATGTCTGAAAGATGAATTGAGGCATTTCAGGAAGTGAAGTAGGAAGGGTTTCCTAGGAAGGGGTACTCATGATTTCCTAGAAAACTCGGGGTGGTGATTTGAGCAAGAGGGAAGGAGGAAGGAGGAAAAGTTCTTGGTGGTTAGTTGTATGAAAAGTTCCAGGGGAGACAAAGAACGTGAAAGCATTTTTCTTATCCTTGGACTTCCGTCCTTGTTTGTCACCTGTCTGACCACTGAAGGTATTCGAGTTTGTGACCCGTGATCTAGGAGAGTGGGCGAGAAGGGGGAGAAGCTTTTATTGCAGGAGTGCAGAGTGTCTAGGAGTTCTCTTGCCCTCTTTCTCATGTTGCTCTTGCTGGGCCAGCTTTCTGTGCGCAAGGCTGCCAATTCTTGCCCAGTGGGCACCGCCATTTCTCACCTGTTCTCACCTTTGATTCCATCTCTCCCCACTCCTGCCCCAGAGGGGTGGCGGGAGAGCCACGTGGTGGTCCAAAGTCCCGTGTTTATTCTGCACCATCGCCCACTCGCCTGTGAATCATGGAAGCTGGCAGATGATGGGGAAGTTTGAATATTGACAAAACATTGCAGTCTTGGTGACTAAAGCGTGAAGAGTCGCATTGATCCCCCGCCTCAATCGGTCCAGGTGTAACCCACTGTTTCTAACTGTTCCACAAGTGATCAGACGCTAAAAATGTTATGGCGTCTTAACGAATGGCTCCAACATAGTGACGGTAGGTGAGACGGAGGTGGACCACAGCTAACAATTATTTATGTGGTCTTTGCAGGGAGCTTGTATTCTGAATATGCTGAGGGACTATCTTGGTGCCGATGCTTTTAAAAGTGGCATTGTAAAGTATCTGCAGAAGTATAGCTATAAAAACACGAAAAACGAGGACCTGTGGAATAGTATGGCAAGCGTGAGTATGTTTTCATGTATCTCTGTGTTTGGGGTTGGCAGGCTTATTGCCTTATTTTGTTTTTGTTCTGTACCACATTAATCCCTCTGAGAAGACTCACAAGTGGTTTTTCTTTTTTTTTTTCAAAGGACTGAGTGATGTGTTTATTTTTGGTTTTTAGATTTGCTCTACAGATGACACGCAACACATGGATGGATTTTGTTCTAGAGATGAACATTCATCTTCAACCGCAGTAAGTCTTCACATCTGTACACGTTACGCCAAAGCCCATTCTTTTACTCCATTTCCTTTGAAGGATAACTCTGTGCCAAGCTTTCTGAGATCCTGGATCTTATCAGTCTCTCTGTAGATAAGGCTGCATTTAAACTATACCAGAGTGACAGCCTTTTACAATTTTTCTTAAGTCTCTCTATACAAGGAAGTTTTCCAGCCATCTTTGGTATCATTACCTCACTGATATTAATTTCTTCAGCTTCACTCTCTGGAAAGCAGTAGATTTATGATGTGCTTCTGTGATAGGTTAGGACTATATCCATCAGGCTGTGTCGATTGTTTCCATAGCCCTTCATTTGTGGGAAAAAAAAAAAACATAGATGGCGTGAGCATTCTCAGGCACTTACGACGTGTCAGGCACGTGTGAAGCACTTACGTGTATAATCTGCTTTATTCTTCACACTAAGCCTATGAGCAAATGCTATTACCCCTATTTTTACAGCTGGGAAAATGAAATCCAAAGGCATATGATTAGTAAATTGCAGAGCGGGGATTTGAATTGAGATCTAACTCATGTCTTTAACTGCTAAGCTATAAAGCATTCATAACACCTGAATCACAAAGCAGCCTGAGTCTCTGTTTATCTGGCCTTGTGGAATATTTTCACAGGTAACTCAGTGTGAGCCTGGAGATTCAACAGAATTATATCCACTCGATTTTTATTTTCTTGGCTGTTTTGCTTTCAGAGACAGATTTATTCCATAGTTTCTAGATGTGTCCCGTGGAATGTTTTATCCTTTCATTAGGTCTTAAATATTATTTGAAAGCTTTTATAGTATCAAAGAGTAAATGTTCGTTTGAGTTAATGGCTGGCTGTTGGGTTGTGGGCCACGTCGGTTTTATCACGTGGGAAGTACAGGCTCTCGATAGAGCACTTTTCCCCCACCTTGCTTGTTGGATAGACAGTATCCTTACGGAGCTCTTGCACACCTGGCCGGCCGCTTTCTGTCCTTTCTCTCCCTGCCTTCATACACATGCCTGCTTTTGTGCCCGATGCCACACCCAAGGTCTGCCCAGGAGAACCAGCTGTGGTACCTGTTTTTAAGACAGAAGAAAGGGAGAGAATGAAAAGTGAAGAGTTGGTGCTCGGGTGGATATGCTATGGCTGGAGCCAGCAGAGGAAGGGAGCTGGGAGCAGAGGAAGGGACAGAGAAGAGCTTTACTGGCTGCAGCCCCTGCAAGCTCAAGCTTGGGTTCTCTTCTTAGAGGTGGGTCCAAGTAGTTCACGTATCTGCCTTTCTCGCACAAACCAGCACTGGCGACGGGAAGGCCTTGATGTGAAGACCATGATGAACACCTGGACGCTGCAGAAGGGTTTTCCCCTGATAACCATCACCGTGAGGGGCAGGAACGTACACATGAAGCAAGAGTACTATGTGAAAGGCATGGCTGATGCCCCAGAAACTGGGTAAGGTTCACAGGCAGAAACTCATTTGTTGCCTCGGTAATGACGTCTGCCTGGTAGGAGGAACCCTTGTTTTTTAACTAGTACCCTTCCCTTTGTTGGAAAACACGTTAATCAAATCTAAATACCCTGTGAAGCTGACTTACACACCACCATCTTTTCAAAAGGATAAAGATGATATATAATTACTTAAATATTCTCATGGTTTGTAGTTAGACATGATGGTAATTTTCAGTTACTGGATTGAAGTCAGCTCTGAGCATTTGTCACTAAATTACAACAGTGCCTGTGAGTAGGGTTGGAGCTAAGGACATAAACATTCAGGTGATTTCCAGGAAATGCAAAAGACTTGATTTTCTTCTTTGCCAGTCTGATTTGGATCCCCAAACCTGTTTGTCAGCTTAACACTACAGAGGGCATCGCTGGAAATGAGACACTGCAACTTAACTGCCGCTGCTGCCGCTGCTGAGTCGCTTCAGTCGTGTGTGACTCTATGTGACCCCATAGACGGCAGCCCACCAGGCTCCCCCATCCCTGGGATTCTCCAGGCAAGAACACTGGAGTGGGTTGCCATTTCCTTCTCCAATGCATGAAAGTGAAAAGTGAAAGTGAAGTCACTCAGTCACTGGATGGGCATCGTCAAAAATTTTTTTTATTTTTGAAATGATTTCAGACCTCTGGAGAAGTTATAAGGAAAGCAAAGAATTCCTGTATAATCTTGGCCCAGATATGTGTTAATTCTTCACCACATTTATTTTATCTGTCTATATATAACCTAAAATATCAAACAATTCCAAAAATATGATCTTTATTTCTCTCTGTATATATGGCGAGTGTATTTTTAACTGTTTGAGAGTAAGTTGGAGGCACAATTCCTCTTCACCTGAAATACTTCAGTGTGTTGTTCATTTGCTAAGTCGTGTCCAACCCTGTGGCCTCATAAACTGCAGCACACCAGGCTTCCCTGGCCCTCACTGTCTACTGGAGTTTGCTAAACTCATGTCCATTGAGTCAGTGATGCCATCCAACCATCTCATCCTCTGCTGCCCCCTTCTCCTTTTGCCTTCAATCTTTCCCAGCATCAGGATATTTTCCAGTGAATCAGCTCTTTGCATCAGGTGGCCAAATTATTGGAGCTTCAGCTTCAGCATCAGTCCTTCCAATGAATATTCAGGGTTGATTTCCTTTAGGATTGAGTGGTTTGATCCCCTTACTGTCCAAGGGACTCTCAAGAGTCTTCTCCAACACCACAGTTCAAAAGCATCAATTCTTCGGTACTCAGCCTCTTTATGGTTCAACTCTCACATCCGTACATGACTACTGGAAAAATCATAGCTTTCACTACACGGATCTTTGTTGGCAAAGTGATGTCTCTGCTTTTTAATATGCTGTCTAGGTTTGTCACAGCTTTTCTTTCAAGGAGCAAGTGTCTTTTAATTTCCTGGCTGCAGTCACTGTCTGCAGCCCAAGAAAATAAAATCAGTTATTGTTTCTACTATTTCCTCATCTATTTGTCATAAGTAGTATTTTCTAAAAAGAAGAAAATCGATTTATATAATCACAGAACCTTTATCAAAATTATGAAATGAACTTGATACAATACTATTATCAAATGTATCAACCTTGTTCAACTTTACTCAGTGGTCCTAATCATGTCTTTATAGCAAAAGAAAAAAATAAACAACCTGGTTCAGGATTTAATATAGGATCAGATTGTATTACTTGTCGCATCTTAGTTCTTTGATTTCGGAACCAGTTCCTCGGTCTGTCTTTCTTGACCTTGATACTTTTAAAAAGTAGAGGATGGCTCCTTTAAAGAATGTCCTTTAATTTGGGTTTTCTACTGGTTTTATTTTTTCACAATCAGATTCAGCTTGTGCATCCTTGGCAGGAATTCCACGGAAGTGATGCTGTGCTCTTCTGAGTATATGATTTAGTAGAAGGCACAGGCTGTCAACTCCTCCACTTCTAGTGGTCTCACTTTTACAGTCACCCCCCCCCCCCGAGATCCCTTTGAGACTATCAGGGCTTCCTTGAGCCCAGATTCCTAGCTCTATTCAAGGAGTCCAAGAAGAATGAATTGAACCCAAACTGACAGCTCCCACAAAGCTGGAAATGGCCTGGGGATGGTTTTGAGCTCTTAACTCTAGCTGTTTCGGGTACCCTCTTTCTTTAAACCAGCCAGTGCCTGGCACGTGGTGGGTGATTTAGGAACTGCTGCATTGAATCAGCACGTGAACTGTCTGTCTTCCTTTCTCTTAGGTTCCTGTGGCATGTCCCCCTGACATTCATTACCAGCAAATCAGATGCAGTCCAGCGCTTTTTGCTGAAGACAAGAACAGGTAATTTATTGTGGACCTAACTAGCTTACTTCAAGAAGGAACTGTTTAAATGTATAGGATTTAGATAATCAGTTTTCCTGGGTATTTATCTTGGCTAAAACAAAAACGATCGGGTCAGACTTCATCTTCAGCAGATCCCTGACTTTCAATTTCTAGTGAAGAATATAGGTTTGAAAATACTGTCCGGTTGCAAAAAAGAAGGCCAATATCTTGCCAGGTAGGGAGTAAAACAGGTGAGTTATATAATGCTGAGGAGGAGAGACACTTGGGAAAATCGCCCCCACCTTTAACATTGATGGGTTGTATCATACATGTGGCCTGAAACATTTACATTCTTCTCATAAGTCTATAAATCTCACAAAATTTGTGTCTTAAACTAGTATTGGCTTTTGTCTATTGGGATGCTGTTTTCTGGTTTCTAAAAGCAGTGCGTTCAATATGAAACTCATTTCAGTATTAAAGTTGTTGAATATTAAGCCTGCCTTTAGTCTCTGATCAGAAAAGCTTTTACCAGTCAAGAGAGAACACGGAGCTGTGATTTACTTTATTTGCTCTAGATGTGCTCATCCTCCCAGAAGAGGTGGAATGGATCAAGTTTAATGTCGGAATGAATGGCTATTACATTGTGCATTATGAGGATGATGGATGGGACTCTCTGACTGGCCTTTTAAAAGGAACACACACGGCAATCAGCAGTAATGATCGGGCCAGTCTCATTAACAATGCATTTCAGCTTGTCAGGTAATGCAAGCCTCCCTCACAGTCTTGGTTTATTCCTGAAAGCTGCTGTTATCATTCAAATCTCTGATTTCTAAAGATGAAAGTGATTGATTGCTAATAAGAAATTGAAGGATGTTTTCTCCCAAGTTCTCCTAACAATTCACGGTTGCATTTAGCCTCAGGATTAACCTCTTATCTGTGTCTGCTGAGGACCGAGGTAAAGAAAGGAATCTGTATTTTAATCTTTTTCATTAACAACTTGGATCAGATGGAGGCAGAAGTGTAGAAAACCAGGAGACCAACATCCTGGAGAAGCCCCTTGCCTGGCCCTTAAAGCCTAGCCCAGCAGCTTTTCCTGGCTTTGCTGTATGTAACAGATCAGGTTTCTCCCTGCCGAGTGAAGGCTTCTTAGAAGACTAAGGTCGCCCAGACCCAAGCTGTCGTCATTATATCTCTTGGACTAAAGGAGAGCAGTTCCCCTGTCCCATCCCCATGCTACCCAAACTGGATGCCTGGACGTCACAACATCTTTATGGCATGTAGCTCATAGGAAGGTCCAGCCAAATGACCTTTGAGTAGAAGAGGATAATGTTCACTATTTTTTTGCCCCATAACATTGGCTTTTCAGGAAATCTTCCCCATGCCTAAAACACAAACTTCTTCACTCTTTAGGTAGAAGTGACGTCCAAGAGGAATCCCCCAAGTGGGAGAGAATACTGTAATTCTCAGCTCCATATCTCTCTGCTCTAAAATGTTGAGTTCTTCCTTTGGGGGGGCTCTCGAGGTGACAGAAGGCAGTGGGGGATAAAGATAGGGGTTGCTTATGAAGCCGTTTCTGCCTGCCTGAATATATTCCCCTCCACAGTGCACCGCTGCTTAAATCACTGTGTTTACTTACATGCACACGCACCCTACCACTGAGACTTTTAAGACCAACTCTCATTATAATGAATTTTTTAGATATATATTCAGTTTCTTTTTGTTTTGTTGTTTTTTTTAATTTGTAAATTTTTAAAAAATTTATTTTATTTGGAGGTGAATTATTTTACAACATGTTGTGGTTTTGCCACACATTGACATGAGTCAGCCATGGGTGTACATGTGTCCCTCATCCCGAACTCCCCTCCCACCTCCCTTCCCATCCCATCCCTCAGGGTCATCCCAGTGCACCAGCCCTGAGCTCCCTGTCTCATGCATCGAACCTGCACTGGCGATCTGTTTCACATATGGTAATATGCATGTTTCAGTGCCGTTCTCCCAAATCATCCCACCCTCGCCTTTTCCCGCAGAGTCCAAGTCTGTTCTTTTATTCAGTTTCTTTTTGAAATGGAGATGAGGACGTATTAACTCCAGGGACTCATCCTGGTGACTGAGTGGCAGGCTCTCTGGTGCAGCTTCCTGAGGGGTCTTGGGTCACAGTTCCCGTTTCACTCTGGCAGTCCAGCAAGGTTCGATGTTTCCCAGAGGGACAGATGCTGACCTGCTGCCATTGCATCTTAACCAGTAGAGCTCTATTATATGTGGGTATATAATATATTATATTACATTATATTATATATTGTATGTGGTTAGCTCTACTATTCGAGAAAGTTCCTTCACAGTGCAAACACGCCACGTGTTATGTTATATGTGACAGGAAAGCTATTAGGATGAAGGTCATTATCTGTAAGGAGTTGCCTATATCTGACTGAATATTTTGCTGGAAGCTTGTTAAAATAACTTTTGAAGCAAATAGTTGATTTCCTGGAGTTTTCTTTCAAACTGCTAACCCCGGTGTCTCTTGACCAGCATTGGAAAGCTATCAATTGAAAAAGCCTTGGATTTAACCTTGTACCTGAAGCATGAAACTGAAATCATGCCAGTGTTTCAAGGTTTGAATGAGCTGATACCGATGTATAAGTTAATGGAGAAGAGAGAGATGAATGAAGTGGAAACTCAATTCAAGGTAAAAGGCTGGAATAAATTGAATAGTTTTAGATAACTGGTTTGCTTTGGTGCAGGTATGGAAAAGATTTCTTACCGTGGTGTATATTTTATACATGTCTTGATATATTTTAAAGAAAATTGCAATTATCTCCATATTTGAGTTGACCCGTGTCAGGCTTTGGTTTTATTTTGGCACTAAAAACAGGCATGGCCTTGTTAGATACTCATCCATTCCCTCATGTGGCGAATTCTTTATGTCATTTTACTTCTGTATTGTGGTGGTTGCTCTTAAGATTTTCTGGGACTCAGGTACTTAAGCAGGAGGCACACAGTTGTTACTTTTGGCAAAATGTCATGAAGTCTTGTTGTATAGTTTGCTCTCAAAATGTCACATCGACTGTCTCTTTTAGTGAGTTTGAAAAGTAGCAGCTCATCCTGATTTTAAGTAGACAAAGTATATAAGATGGTTAGGGAAATACTCGAATCATTCATCATTGAACTTGCTTTTGACCCCTTTTATAATTAAATAGAAACCAAACCGCATGGTTTTGAAAATCTGAGTTGGCCTAAGCTTTAAGAAGCAATCCCCATCACCCGAGGGTGTGCTGAGTCCTATAAACCACGAGATGACTGGTGACCGGTGTGGCTTTCCCGCAGGCCTTTCTCATCAGGTTGCTGAGGGGCCTCATTGACAGGCAGACGTGGACGGATGAGGGCTCCGTCTCGGAGCGAATGCTGCGGAGTCAGCTGCTCCTCCTCGCCTGCGTGCGCAAGTACCAGCCCTGCGTGCAGAAGGCAGAAGGCTATTTCAGACAGTGGCAGGAAGCCGGTGGAAACCTCAGGTCTGTTTTTCTTGAGCAACTAGTTTGTTCATGTAAGGGGTATCTTCTCTGTTTTCTATCATCATGACTCAATGTTGGGGGCAAAAAAGAAACAAGTAGAGATAAGACTCTTCTGGTGCTCTTCGGGGAAAATAATTTTTTTTTTCTTTTAGAGTTATCTATGCCCCTCTCAATTTTCTGCTTGAAGAAATGCTAAGAGGAAACTTCTATGCATAAGTCAAATATCTGAACAATTAGAATGGGATTAGAATATTTACTGGGGTTTTTTGTATAGCTAAGGATACAAAAGGGCTTCCCTTGTGGCTCAGCTGGTAAAGAATCTGCCTGCGATGTGGGAGACTGAGGTTGGGAAGATCCCTTGAAGCTAAGGGAAAGGTTAGCCACTCCAGGATTCTGGCCTGGAGAGTTCCATGAACTATATAGTCCATGGGGTCACAAAGAGTTGGGACACAACTGAGTGACTTTCACTTGGCCCCAGATAATCCTTTCTTTTGGGTTTCCCTGATAGCTCAGTTGGTAAAGAACCCGCTTGCAGTGCAGGAGACCCCGGTTCTATTGGGGTCGGGAAGATCTGCTGGAGAAGGGATAGGCTACCCACTCCTGTAGCTCAGGTGTGAAGCTCCCTGGTGGCTCAGCTGGTGAAGAGTCCACCTGCAATGCGGGAGACCTGGGTTCGATCCCTGGGTTGGGAAGATGCCCTGGAGCAGGGAAAGGCTACCCACTCCAGTATTCTTGCCTTGGGGAATTCCATGGACTGTGTGGCAAAGTGTGACATGACTCTCACACGAGTGACGTGGGGTGGCGAAGAGTCGGACACGACTGAGCAACTTTGACTTCACTTCAAGGATACAAAGGTGGCTTCCCAGGTGGCTCCATGGTAAAGAACCTGCCTGCCGATGCAGGAGACGCGAGAGACACGGGTTCTATCCCTGGAGTAGAAAATGGCAACCTGTTACAGTATTCCTGCCAGGATAATCCCATGGACAGAGGAGCCCGGCAAAGTCAGACATGACTGAGCGTGTGCACACACACACACACACACACACACACACACACACACACACAGAGGAGCCTGGCAAAGTCAGACATCACTGAGTGCACACACACACACACACAAGGATACAAAACCTTGTTAGAACTGAGGCAGCTGTGCTGGACAGGAAGAGAGGCAGCGCCTCTCATCAGAGCTTTTCCGGGCCTCTCAAGCTCCCGCCAGGTAGGGAGGGGACACAGAGGGATGCGGGGCAGGGACCAAGGCCTTTTGTATTTGTGGCTTAAATCCCATGTAGGAAATGCTAAGCTAGCAGTATACGTACTTCCATTTAAAGAAGTGCCTACAAACTGGTCCTGTTGGGTTCCTGGCTTTTGTTCATAGACTTCATCTCAAGTCTAGTTTGAATTTTTTTTCTTTTGTCTTGAAAAGCGACTACCTACTTGGCATCATTCAAGTATGTTAGAAACAGATGTATTTAAAGAAGTGGCATTTCACAGTGTATTTTTGAGAAAGCTACTTAAAACTGAATTCAGTTACTTTTTCTTGCCTCTTTCATAAAATGTTACTGAAGGAAAGAGGTTATTTTGGTTTATATTTCCAAGCACACGTCTCTGATTGTGGAGCCGGTTTATTACTTCGTAAGTAAGTCTCCTGCATGCAAACACACTGCCTTCATCCCAGCCTCTCCCTGGTGTGTTCTTTTCCACAGCCTGCCCAGCGACGTGACCTTGGCAGTGTTTGCCGTGGGGGCCCAGACCCTCGAAGGATGGGATTTTCTTTATAGTAAATACCAGTCGTCATTGTCCAGTACTGAGAAAAACCAAATTGAATTTGCTCTCTGTATCAGCCAAAATAAAGAAAAGCTTCAGTGGTGAGTAATTCATTCATGTTCATGTAGCCAAGAGGAACTAAATGAGAGCAGATCCTTCTGGCATCTATTTTTGTTCTCTTGGCCAGGAACCATGTTTTCTGCTGGGAACATTTATACAGGAGGGCACACATCTAATGTGTATGGTAAATAATTAGGGAGCAGCGAGTTTTAGGAAAAATATTTTGAGGAGTGTGTATTTGTGTATCTTTAACACATTTAGAAATATATACTTGGTATCCTTATTTAGCCACTTGTGAGCAAAAAGAGAATATATGAGAAGGGGTGTTGTAAATATAAATGTTAGTTTTTATTATTATGTAGCTATAGTGAGTTTCTCAGCTTTTTTCTTCCCACAAATCATTGTATGAAAAAGTTCAGAACTTTTTCAGAGCCTCTTCATTGCTAACACGTCTCTTAATCATTCTAGGCTACTAGATCAAAGTTTTAAGGGAGATGTAATAAAAACTCAAGAGTTTCCAGATATTCTTAGAGCTATTGGCAGAAACCCAGTGGGATATCCGTTGGCCTGGCAGTTTCTGAGGGAAAACTGGAACAAACTTGTGCAAAAGTAAGTCATGCCAAAAACTGTATTGTGACTGGGAAAAATCCCTGAACCTCACTGTGTTTTAGCCGAGTTTGTCAGATACCAGGGGTTATCCGAAGGGATTCTTTTGGCTGAAGATAGGAGGCAGAGGTACCCAAAATATCCTTAGAAAATATGAAACTCTAATTCAGTGTTAACTAGTGGATCTGAGTGGTCAAGTTTTTCATGCCACGTGGAATAATCTCTTCCTGTACCCTGTGACCCATTTGAAGCCTTCTGCACAGTTCAATCCAAGTCTCTATTTAGTACTTGCACATTGCATCTGCCCTTGTAAGTAGCACTTATTACCTGTGTCATTTTCTTTTGGGTACTTTATCTTTTATTCAGTGGCTGGTGTGTTTATTTTTTACAACTAGATCTTAGCCCCTTGGAGCTAAGGATCATGTCTTATCTTTGTCATGCCTAACTAGTGTTTGGTGGATTGCTATAACATATGTTGAGGCACTTAAAAATACATATGGAATGAGCAAATACTTCATAATACATTTTGACAATTTCTATTTCTAGGTTTGAACTGGGCTCAAATTCCATAGCCTACATGGTAACGGGAACAACAAATCAGTTCTCAACAAGAGCACGGCTCGAAGAGGTAAAAAAATAAAATTAAAAAAAAGCTTTCTTTTTAAACCTAAGTGACAGTTAGCTAATAAGTTATCTAATAAATAGGGGGTCAGCAAAATACTTGAAGGGCCTGCTGAGTTAGAAATGAATTTTGTCACTGAGTGCATGTTCTTTCTGGATGTGTGTTTTGTTCAGGATGGTGGTTTTGATTTTAGCAAAAAATCAAGTTACAAATGAAAGCTGTGCTTCTCCCCAAACAGAAGTCTTAGCTCTGCCATTGGAAATTTTAGGGCTTAAAAAAAAAATCACTTTAGACATCTAATCCCTGTTTAGGACGTTAAAAGTGATTATTGGAGGAATAAGTGACTGAAGTGATCATCTAGTTATTTTGAAAGAGGCCGGTCTGGAAACTAGGTTCTCCATTATTCAAGCTCAGGGTTTCCCATTGCTTACTTTATGTACTATCTACTTTCAGAAAGGATTTTAGGCCACTTGTAAGGTCTATATATAAAACAATGTTAACAAAGAGCTACGTAATGTTCAGAAAGAGGTAACTGTATGAGGGATTTATGCTGAGGACAATTTATTGCAGTTGTACCCTACATCTATCACAGCTTCCTAGCAGCCATGGAAAGATGAGAAAAAAGTATGAATCATTGTCAGGCAAGAGAGGCCCTTGGAACATGCAAGTTTTCCACAAAAGCAGACTTTTCAGTCTTACTGGCTCGTTTTGTTGTGGTGCATGTGTGTGTGGTCAGTCACTTCAGTTGTGTCTGACTCTTTGCAACCCCATGGAGTGTAGGCTCCTCTGTCCGTGGGATTCTCCAGGCAAGAATACTGGAGTGGGTTGCCATGCTGTGCTCCAGGGGATCTTCCCGACCCAGGGGTCAAACCCTCAGCTCCTGCAACTTCTGCATTGCAGGCAGATTCTTTACCCACTGAGCCACCGGGGAAGCCTGGCTCTTCTCTAACAGTGTTCTCTGTAGTAAAGTTGTAGAACACATTTTACATGGCTTTAAAAATGTTGCATTTAGGTAAAAGCCGAGAGCCTAATATTCACTTTTTTAGGAATGGTTCACTTGTGTAGTTCCATGATCTAGCTTGATAGAGACTGCTTTGAAAAATGAAAAAGAAATGTGACAACGCTTATTATTTCTCCAGTCTTTCAGTAGTCTCACCCAGGCCTGTGATTAACTTGCACACAGTAATTCAAGCTTGACCTTCTAGTGAGGTCTACGGCAGACATACTCTGTGTGATGACTGCAGAACCAGCCAGGGGCTGTGACGATGTGTAGCAACCAAAGATTTCATTTACTGAGTGATCATTCATTTCCTCATTGATTCATTCAAGACGTATTTAATTCTTACTCTCCAGCAGTTACGGTTTTAGGTGTCAGGGCTACAGTGATGAAACAGGATATACAAAGTCCCTGCCCTCATAGAGCTGATATTCTACTGGGAGAATCAGACAGTCAGGGACACGTCAGCCTATGTCGGGTAGTTATATGCCCTGAAGATGAATAAGGCAGGGGAAGGGGAGTGAGTGACTGGATAAGGGATGATGCTGTTCTGTGGGATGACGAGTGGACGTGTGAGCAGGTGCAGATGGAAATGGAGACATCTAGGAGGAGAGTGTTGTGTGCAGAGGAAGCATCAGGTACAAAACCCTTGCGTCAGGACATGTAAATGAAAGAGCCTGACATGTTGTCAGAATGGAATGTGTCCTGCTGACGTTTGAAAGGCAGGCACCAGCCCGAGCCCTTCCTTCCAGTTCCTCCTGAGTCCTGCCGGCTCTGGTTCCGGCCTGTTCCGCCTCTCTGTGCGCCTCTCTGCTCTTGGCACGGCCAAGCCTTTCTCATCTCTCGCCTGGGTCTACGGTGATAACCTCCTGCTGGCCTTCCTCCTGATGCTTGGCCAGCGCCAAACCATCTTCCATCCTGAAAACCCACCCACGCGGACTGGGTTGGTTTTCTTGCAACTCTTGCCCGTTGATCTTGACATCTCAAACCCCTCCTTCCCATGTGGGTGAGTCCGTGATGACCCGGCCCACCTCTCTGGCTCATTCCCGAACACGTCTGTGTTCTCAGACACTCAGCCTCCCTCTGCTCCTGGGCCCCACCGGGTGTTTCTCCTGGCTCGAAGCCTCTGCACTTTTTCCTTCTTCTTCCCGGCTTGCTCTGTCCCCAGCTTTAGACTGGGAAGGTTCGTTTTATTCTGTAGAGGCCCAAGCTCAAGTGTCATCACCTCCGCAGACCACTCTGTCAAAGGCAGGCCACCTCCTTCCCAGTTGCGATCATGGCCTGGGCTTATTTTTCTCCACTGCAGTGCAGAGTCATCCCAGTTCACTTCTTGTCTCCTCTGGGAGACTGTAAGCTCCTTGAGGACAGGGTGCTTGCCTGACTCATGGCCTTATCCTCAGTGTCTTGTGCAGTGATTAAGCCAGAGGAATGATTAAGCATCAGAGTCCATGTTCATGAAGAAATGGATGTGGGTGAGTCCCTGGTACACCCTCTGGGCTTTAGGTTCTGAACTTCACCCACATTACACAACGGCGTCCTCACCATCACTCTGCAGTGTTGCAGACGAGCAATCTGAGTCCTGGAGAAGCTAATCATTTGCTCTATCCATATATCAGGCTGCTTATTGCACAGAAAATGTTCTCAAGGAGGCAAGGGTGAATCATCTATGTCCTCAGCTGAGATGCTGGATTTCCCAAGGCAGATGAAGATAGGAGTGATAAATCTGGGTCCGGAAAAGTTGAAGGGCACGGGTTAACAATGGGCTTTCTTAGAGCTCTTGTAGGTATCTTTTAGTACTATTGTGTTAAGCTTCTTTAGGACTAACTTAATTTGCTCAATTAGTAAAACCGCTGATGTGGTTTGATTGAAGAGTGCCTAGAGTGATTTTTTTATTTTTTACCTTTTATTGAAGTATAGTTGATTTACAATGTTAATTTTTCTTGCATAGCAAAGTGACTCAGTCACACACATTTTCTTTTTCATATTCTTTTCCTTGATGGTTTATTGCAGGATATCGCTCAGAGTGATTTTTTTTAAATAGCATATTAATTAATCTTGAATTCTGATAGAAAAACAGTAGGTTGAGCTACAATTTAAGGCATGACAGTGAAGCGGGGTGTTCTCTAGGTTGTTATAGAGGGAAGGCATGCCTTTAGCTCACTGAAAAGTTCTACTGAGATTTAATTTTTAAACAACTCTGAATCATTTGAAATTGGAATTTGATCTTTCAAAAGCCTATTCTTCCCTGCCTCCTCTCCCCAAACTTATGATTATGACATGGATTTTTAAGGAATTAACTGTCTGGAATCCATGTTGAATAAATAAAACATCTTGGCCGAGACTTGCTTCCTGTCTACGAAATCAAAAATTGGTGGATTAATGCTGTGAAAATTTATGGGAAAAGGTTAAGAACCCTTGACAGTGAGAGAGAGGAGCACAATGGTCAATGCTGTTGCCAAGCCAACCTATTCCTCCTGTGAGCTTAAAGGGGATAAAACACCCAGAAGGGAACCAACAGCAGATATTTTCGAGGAGATAGCCAAGCGACTCTTATCTCTCTAAAACCGTGGGGAATGTTGTGTGGATTTTATCTTGAGGGAACAATACATCAATTGTGGATTAGGAGAAAAAAAGTTGGCAAGGTTTGGGGTATTACCACCATAACTTGCTAAGAACTCCGCTCTCTGCAGCGTTTCTATAATAACATGTGTGGCCAGGGCCATAGAGGAAGACTGCATGCACTTTATGGGGCTGAAGCTGTTTGGCTTGGCAAAGAAGAGATTCTGCACATTCTGCTTTTTTCAGACAGGTTTAAAAATGTTAAGTTTGCATCAGTGTCTATGTCACAGACGACACATAAAATAGATACACAAAATTAAAACTTAATTATAAAATGGTAAACCCCGAAGTCTTTTAGAATCTGGCAACTGTGAATAAATTTTAAAAAGCTGCAGAGAGAAAAAAAACACACACACACACACCACTTGACATCATGAGGCATGAGCTCATTTCAGAGCTCAAGTTTATGTACATAATCGTATCCAGACACCTGGCCCTGCCTTCTCTGTAGAATTTTGACAAATGCTGGAATTCTGGCTTCAGTTTTAACTAGCCTGAACTTACATTTGTGTAACCTGAAAACAAAATTTTAAAAGTCTGATTTTTCCCCCACAAGGTAAAAGAATTCTTCAGCTCTTTGAAGGAAAACGGGTCTCAGCTCCGTTGTGTTCAACAAACCATCGAAACCATCGAGGAAAACATACGTTGGATGGATAAGAATTTTGATAAGATCAAAGCGTGGCTGCAAAATGAGCAGCTTAGCCTGCTGTAACGGTTCGGCTCTTGGTCGGTTCCTGTGATGTGTAATCTGCAAACTTTTGTTGAATGTGAATATTTTTGAAGTGGAGATGGGCCAGCCTGGCACCCGCTGAAGATGCTTCTTGCCCCTTCAATTCATCTCACTCCTTCCTTTTCGTGAAGACCGGCTGCTTCACGTTTTCCTCAGGGAGTTGCTGCCACCACATGTTCCATTATAGGTGTGACCCCGAAATGCACACCCAGGTGGGGGGGTTCCCTACTGTGGAGAACTCAAGCTCCTTTTTCTTCTTATATTGTATACTGAAGCTCCGTGGTCTCCACACCCCTGCTCCCCACCCATCTCTCATTCACACGCTGCTGCGTCAGTCTCCTGGGAAGACTCAACAGTGATGGCTATTGAACTGTGAACCCCTGGGGCGCTGACTGAGCCAGAATGGCCCCTCTCCATCCAGCTTTCTCCCGCTTGCTGCTTGCCCAGGGGCTGACCTGTCTGCCCACATCACGAGGCTCCTCTGTCCTCCAGCTTCGGCTGCACTCTCAGGAGGGCAGATCAGAGCTGGGGTTGGGGAGAGAGCAGGTGAGGGTCTTTATTGTCCTGGCTCCCTTGCAGGTAGCCTCAGGCTGGCCTCCAGCCAAAGGGCTCAGCTCCAGGGAGGTGGCCCTCTGTCCCACCAGCCTTCTGCATCTCTGTGCTAGTAAGATGCTTCCTCCTCTCAACTCTGCAGGGGGAAGCGGAAGCCTGGCTTTCGTTAGTCCTGTCTGGACTCGTGGTTTTCATACAGCCTGCTCATATTCTTGTTTGAAACAAAACAAAAACTCCACAAACACCTTCCATAGAGCCCTCCTGAGATAATCCTAATTAGAGGGTGCCATCTATTTCCTCAAGGCCACTGACCAGCATTGTCCCTTCTGAAAAAGCAGAGAGCTTTCAGGTCGAGCAGAAACCTTTCATTGGAAGCTGAACCTGAGAGCTACTGATCCTTCGGTAGGGGAAGCTTCCCCTCCGTTTCTTATTTGGTCTGGTCTCAGTTTAGTTCAGTTCAGTTGCTCAGTCGTGTCTGACTCTTTGTGACCCCATGGACTGCAGCACACCAGGCCTCCCTGTCCATCACCAGTTCCCAGAGTTTACTCAAACTCATGTCCATTGAGTTGGTGATGCCATCCAACCACTGAAGAACGGACTCATTGGAAAAGACCTTGATGCTGGGAAAGATTGAAGGCGGGAGGAGACAGGGCCGACAGAGGATGAGATGGTCTGGTTTATAATCCCTAAATAAGTTGTTGTTGGCGCTTACTGCCAGTGGGAACTGCAGACTCTACTAAATGTAAGCTACTGTGAAATGGAAACTACTTGCTTCTATCAGCCTAAGCAAAGACCAGGTATGGTGTTGGAGTTGAAATCTTTTATGAGTTTAATATATTGCAAAACTTAAGATAAAGGAGTAGGATATGAAAAATGTCAATGTGTTCTAATACACTATGGAATAGAAGGTCTTTTCTGGACATAAACATGTCTATAATTCCATTTTCATACATACTGCCTGACTTAATGGTTTAAGAACTAAAAAACAGAAATCACTGGTCATTTCTACCCCCCAGGTGTTTTCCTTCTAAAAAACATACAAAGCCAAGATTTTCCTGTAAAATACTTTCCTTTAATTGCATCTTGTATCTTGAGTAATGAAACATGGAAATAGTGGTTTTCGGTTTTGGTCACCTGAGGCATCTATTTTGGAGAAGTCCATTTTCTAAAGAGACACACATCACCACAACAATGTGCAAAACCCTTTTTGGTAATAAAAAATGTTATTTACCTCTAAGCAAATATTTGCAATTATTTACTGCAAATTAGATGGGTAAAAAGGACTGATTTAGATTCTGTAGCTTACTCAGTTCATCATTAATTACCAGCAGACACCCAAGTCTTGAAGACATTTTGAATAAACAAAAGGCATATTCAGAGAACCTTAAATAAATGTTTTCTTTTACAGGCATTTCTTAATTCTCCAGATTTGGTATGTAATTTTTAAAACTTTATATATGCATGTAAATTAGTAATACTGGAGTCATATCTTTGCAAACACATCTGTTAATGTCAAAGGTTTCACTTTTTTTTTTTAAACAAAACAACTTTGTACTACCTATAGACACATAGTTAAAATCCCTCAGGAAAAGTGTTTATTTTCTTGTTAGTGCCTTGAAAAGGTCTGTTTAAGTTACCATAATCCTGGCTTATATTTCTCAAGTTCCCAGAGTTTACTCAAACTCATGTCCATTGAGTTGGTGATGCCATCCAACCACTGAAGAACGGACTCATTGGAAAAGACCTTGATGCTGGGAAAGATTGAAGGCGGGAGGAGACAGGGCCGACAGAGGATGAGATGGTCTGGTTTATAATCCCTAAATAAGTTGTTGTTGGCGCTTACTGCCAGTGGGAACTGCAGACTCTACTAAATGTAAGCTACTGTGAAATGGAAACTACTTGCTTCTATCAGCCTAAGCAAAGACCAGGTATGGTGTTGGAGTTGAAATCTTTTATGAGTTTAATATATTGCAAAACTTAAGATAAAGGAGTAGGATATGAAAAATGTCAATGTGTTCTAATACACTATGGAATAGAAGGTCTTTTCTGGACATAAACATGTCTATAATTCCATTTTCATACATACTGCCTGACTTAATGGTTTAAGAACTAAAAAACAGAAATCACTGGTCATTTCTACCCCCCAGGTGTTTTCCTTCTAAAAAACATACAAAGCCAAGATTTTCCTGTAAAATACTTTCCTTTAATTGCATCTTGTATCTTGAGTAATGAAACATGGAAATAGTGGTTTTCGGTTTTGGTCACCTGAGGCATCTATTTTGGAGAAGTCCATTTTCTAAAGAGACACACATCACCACAACAATGTGCAAAACCCTTTTTGGTAATAAAAAATGTTATTTACCTCTAAGCAAATATTTGCAATTATTTACTGCAAATTAGATGGGTAAAAAGGACTGATTTAGATTCTGTAGCTTACTCAGTTCATCATTAATTACCAGCAGACACCCAAGTCTTGAAGACATTTTGAATAAACAAAAGGCATATTCAGAGAACCTTAAATAAATGTTTTCTTTTACAGGCATTTCTTAATTCTCCAGATTTGGTATGTAATTTTTAAAACTTTATATATGCATGTAAATTAGTAATACTGGAGTCATATCTTTGCAAACACATCTGTTAATGTCAAAGGTTTCACTTTTTTTTTTTAAACAAAACAACTTTGTACTACCTATAGACACATAGTTAAAATCCCTCAGGAAAAGTGTTTATTTTCTTGTTAGTGCCTTGAAAAGGTCTGTTTAAGTTACCATAATCCTGGCTTATATTTCTCAGATTTAGACTAATAATGCCTTTATCTCTCATGAGATGAAGACAGAGCATTTGAAGTGGGTAAAGTTTGCAATCTCAGGCATATGCATGATTTTTAAAGAGAATTGTTAGACAGTATTAATAGAATTGGATACCCATTATAAGCAGTATTGTTATTTTGCTTGCCTCCTACCCCATTAGACAGTATCAGTGATATTACTTATTTTTAGTGAAATTGCCAAGTCCGAAGAAATAGTTTAAACAGATGCGGAGGGAGGCTGTACTCTCTGAAACCAGGAATTCCAAATCAGTTTTATGATGTGTACCTGCTATCCTTTCCTGCGTTCACTCTCAGAAAATGAAGATGGCATTTTGATAATTTAATTTCATCAGTGCAATGTTCATCAACCATTCAGAAAAATATGAGAAACCATTCCAAGTTGTGGGGTATCAGACCCTCCCTAGTTCTTAAATGGCTATGGGGGGAAAAAAACAGATTTTTTGAATGTTAAAAAGATATGTTTTCTTTATTTTCAAGCAGAAGTTTGGTTTTGTATTTGGTACTAAACCCACTTCCATTAAGCCACATGCGGTACAGTGCAAGAGTGGTGTGGAAGTGGCTCTAGGCTAAGAGCTGCTGTTCAGCTTTCACAGAGAGAGGATGGCAAGCCCAGCTTAAGGCAGCACTGCGGCAGAGATCAAGCCACGTGAGTATTCTAAGCATTAGGATTTGTTATTCCTGAAACTTGCTATGCAGTGACATAGTCTGCATTCTGCTCTTCTGACTTGAGTGACGTCCCGGTGGGTCTCTGCGGACAAGGTGCAGAAGTCCTAACCTCTGGCAAAGAGAAGTTCAACCTGAAAGGCGGGGTGTGACGCTTCCTGCTCTGTCCAGGGTCTCTATGATTAGCAGCTCAAGAGGAGACATGTGCCCAACGCACAATATTTTATGACTGACTTATAAACAACAACCCAAAGAAACATCAAATACAGTTCAGAAGTCTAAGAGGCAAGGGGTCATGAGAAATCAGAACACTGAAGAACACGCGAGGCATCGTTTTCCAAATGCTAACAACAAAAATAATTAAGTGCAAATTGGAAATACTAATGAGATTTACAGGCACTGTGGGGAGAATGTGCAAAAGTTTGCAAAGGTTTTTTTCCTTTTATATGTGCTGCTTTAAGAAACTATCAAATATATCTCTTAGAAATATAAAGTTCCTTTCTCTCCCAACTGAAGACAGTTTTTAAAAATTTAAAGTTTATCAATACTCAGTAGAATAACACAGGTGAACCAGACAAATTCAGTTTCTTTTCAGGAAAAGAATAACAGACAATGTTTAGGATGTCAAAAGACTCAACAAATAACCACTGTCTAGAAGCCACCCGGAAATTGTTTCTGTTCAATTTCAAAGCCTTTTGTTCTTCAATTTCAAAGCCTTTTGTTCTTCAGAAGTCACCATCTACCTGCTGCAGATTTTATATGCAGATACCTTGAAAAAGTCAAAGAAGAAAATCCAGTGAACCATTTGATATGTTATTTTCTTATTACAGGCATAATAAATCTAAGAAGGCATTTACTATATGCAGATATTAGAGTAGAAAATTAGAAGAAAAACTTTTTTTTTTTTTTTCAAATTTTGGAGAAAATCTTTGGAGCAGTTCTAATCAGTATACCTTCCTCTATAGGAAATAAAAAGTGAATCATGGTGAGAGAGTCCAATACAATTTAATCTCCATATTTCTTTTAGATTTTTTGCAGCAAATAGTTATATGCTTTTGTCATTTAGAATAAGACCTCTTCTCTTTGACATAATAAGGCCCTAGCTCTCAAGAGAGATGTCAGAGTCTCCCTCATCCAAACCAGCTCTTCAGTTATTATAAAGTAGAATCAAACACAGGGCTTTACTTTCTAAAACTAAGATGATCCCAAGTTATCAGTCTTTTCCTTTGCCCTATTCTCAAAACCCTGTAATTACCATCAGACCGTAGGCGTGCACTTCTCCTCACCCCACGAGTGTTTTGGGTAATATCTGGATCATAAGGCCATTTCACCATAAGATATAACTTGTCAATTTTGCTTTGCCACAGTAACCTGCAGTCATGAGCATTTGGGTTTCAAAGAGTCAACTAGACTTACATGGTCATTTTGTTTAAGAGCCTGGCCTAATATTTTAAAGAGCTTTTAATTACAAGATTAATGTTTTTAAACATTCTGGAAGCACCATTTATTGCTTTTCAGGGAATTACTCTACAGCTTTGCAGTGTCCATTTCATTGCCAATAGCATAAAGAGAACATGAAATGCTCAAGAAATGGACTTAGTTTCTCTCTCCTGTAACACACAGGCTGGTAGAAGGTACAGTGGTCTTCATTTGTGACAAACACCCAACTTACCAAACAGTGTGAATTTTAACTTGTACTTTTTCCATCAGCTTTTGGCTTGGAAGTTTCCTCCTTTGCCTAAAAGGACAAGCAAAAACCATCCATGAGTTCTTTATTTTCTGGATTGAGTAACCAAAACTGATCAACCAGATGAGCTTTATAAGGAAAAATGCTTTTCAGGTTTAAAAAGGTAAAAGATGGCAGTTAGCAGGGAAAAATAAGATAGTCCTTTTTAAGTACTTTATTTAGCCCAAACACTGAATTCTTCCCCTTGAGGTTTATAAACTAAAAATAACCTTAAGTGATTCTGTTTTACTCTAGACTTTGGTGGTTTTTTTTGGAAGGCCAACACAATTGGTTTCCACTCGCAAGGCCTATTTTTTCTCATCTCTTCACTTTCAGTCTGTCCTTAAATTTGAAGTGAGTTTCTTATAGGCAGTATATATAGATGCGTCAGGTTTTTTTATCCATTCTGTCTCTCTGTATTCTGGGGAGTTTAGCTCATTATTTTCAAAAGTATTTATTAATAAGTATGTACGTATCACCATTCTCTGAACTGTTTCTGATGTTCTGTAGTTCTTTGCTCCCTCTTCTCTGGCTTGCTCCTTTTGTGATTTGATGATTTCCTATAGTAGCATGCTAGGTTCTTTTCTCTTTCGTGTATCTACCAAAGGTTTTCATGTAGCTACTCTGTGGTTACCATAAGGCTTACATATAACAGCTTACATTTATATTTTAAGTTGACAACTACTTAGGTTTGAACGCATTCCAGAGCTCTACAGTTTTACTCATCACCCTCATGTTTTATGTTTTTGATGTCCATTTTATATCTTTTTAATCTTGTGTATCCCTTAATTATTATAGCTATTTTTTTAAACTTTTGTCTTTTAAACTTCATACTACCTTTATCCGTGATTAATATACCACCTTTACAACATTAAATTATTCTGAATTCTGCTGTATATTAACCTTTACCAGTGAGATTTGTACTTTAATTGTTTTCCTGTTACTAATTAGCACCCTTTTCAGCGTAAAGAAGTCTTTTTAACTTACTTGTAAAACTGGTCTAATAGTGATGAACTCCTTTAGCTTTTGCTTATTGGGAAAACTTTTTTTTTTTCCTGAATGACAGTTTTTCTAAGAAGAGAATATTCTTGGCATTTTTTTTCTTTCAGCACTTTGAAAATAAATCATGATACTCCTTTTCTGGCCTGCAAAATTTCTGTTGAAAATCTGCTGAGAGTCTTCACGGAGGCCCCTTGTATGTAAAAAGTTGTTTTTCTTTTGGTACACTCAAATTCCTCTCCTTGTCTTTAACTTTGACATTTTAATGCGTCTTTGGTGTGGGTGTCTTTGGATTCTTCTTGTTTGAAAGCATCTGGGCTTCCTAGTTATGAATGTCTGTTTCCTTCCCCAGGTTAGGGAAGGTTTTAGCCACTATTTATGTCAATAAGTTCTTTGTCTCTTTCTGTCTTGCTTCTCCTTTTGGGACTCCTATAATGCAAATGTCCATCTGTGTTGGTCTGTGTGATATTGTCTGATAAGTCTTTTTGTCTATCTTTTTTGTTGTTGTTGTTGCTGTGACTGAGTGAGTCCCGTTGCTCTGTCCTTGAGTTCCTGGATCCTTACTCCTGCTTCTAGTCTGCTGTGGAACCCCTCCAGTGTGTTTTTTGGTTCTGTTAGGGTATTCTTCAGCTCTGTGACTATCTGTTACTTGTATTTTTCCTATATCTTTGTTGAAGTTCTCACTGTGTTCATCCATTCTTCTCCCAAGTTTGGTGAGCATCTTTATGACTGTTACTTTGAACTCATCAGGTAAACCGCTTCATTAAGGTTCTATCCTGAGGTTTTAATCGTTTGGAATGCCTTCTTCCATTTCTTCATTTTCCTTGACTCTCTGTGTTGGCCTGTGTGCATTAGATAAAACAGCCACCTTTTCTAGTCTTGAAGGAGTAGCCTCGTGTAGCAGACGAACTTTACTGTTAAACCCTGCCCTGACTCTTGATTATCTCTCAAAACACTGTAAGCAGCCTATTTTCAATATACAAACATAATAGTCTTGAAGGGCCACAGCAGGTGATCAGGAAGTACCCCTCTGGGGGGCAGTTACAAAAATTTGGCCTCTAGGCAAGTGTCAAAGCCCCCTTTTCTGGGAGATACTGGAGCGAGATGGAGAAACAGCTCGATGGTGGTGAGCACCCAGCTTATGTCTCCTAAGGGCACATCTGGGCATCTTCTGCCAGATCGGAAGCCTGCTCCTCACACTGGAGCTGCAGGACAAGCAAGGAGGCCTCTTACACAGAAAGCTGGGGTGTGCTTTGGTCTGCGGCCTGTGCGGCACTCTGGGGATGGTGGCCGGCTAAGAACTGTAGCTCTGATTGCTTTGTGGGGGGAGCGGGTGCGTCTGAGCTCATGAGCCCTTGAAGAACCTTGCCTCAGTTTGCTATGGCCTTCTCAACACAAGCTCCATTGGCTTCCTAAAGCTAGAGGTTTTGTGTGCTCATTTCTCAGGTGGCCTTTAAAGGCTGGGGTGTTGCCTTGGGGGTTCAACCTAGTTTGCTCCTCAGGAGAAGCTCTGAGTTTTTAGTTTTCTTCTGATGGTGAGTTGACTGTGTTGGGACTGGATTTATGTCGAGAGTCTGTCCCAGCCTCTTCTACCTTCTGTGATGCTGGTCTTCTTTTATTGGCCTGATGGATGGGAGTCATTCAGATCACTGTAGGAGTGTTTCCCTAGAGGAAATTGTTGCAGACGCAGCTGTGGATCTAGCGTTTCCATGGTACAGGTGAGCTGATCTTTTCTATATCACCACCTTGAACCAGAACTCACTATCTTGCTTTTTAAGAGTTTGGATGCAGCTGGATTATTGTTTCTGGACCTGTATCTTTTATTTCTCATTATAATTGGAATTAACAGTCATAACCATTCAAATACTGTGGTTTTAGAATTGGAGGGGACCCAGAAGTTGTTTATTCAATCCAACTTCCATTCCTTTCCTCACCACAGTTTGAATCATTTTAATAATAGGAAACTTGCAAAGTGCCATGCTGCATTAACACCCAGCTCCGAGAAACCAGACCCACTCATTAGCCTCAGTTCTGCTTTCTATAACAATGTGAAAAATGAGATACCACTTGGGAGGAAAGACTACTAGTATTTAATGTGAGTATACTGGATCTCAGAAACTGTAAGAGCTTCTCTAGTTCTCTATACTACTTTCCTGTTCCAAGATTTATAGAAACTACATTCTCTGGTGGTGTCATCTCCTTTGCCACACACACATATTTTAACATGTCTTAATTTGCTGTTATGATGACTAACATCGTAATCAAACTGTTGACTTTTTTCTTAACAATTGGTGACGATTTAGACTTGATGAAATAATGTATACGGGTCTGTACTGTCAGTGTTTATCCAAGTGGAAACGTGAGGTAGGAAGTGTTAGTCTGGGTCTTTGGGGAGGTGAAGCTATAACATATTCACCCACCCCAAAGTCTCAATCATCGCAGCATCAAATCTAATGCCCCAAAGCATACCCCGAGAGAACAAACAACCTAAGGACTGATAAGGAAACAATATAGCAACCAGCATGTCACTGCTGTTCTCAGGGAGAGCTCAAGAAGTGGGAGCAGGGGTCACAGAGACAAATCTTCCAAGGAGGAGAAGGGATGGACGGAATAGGGCTTTTGAGTTGCTAAAGAGCTTGAATATGTTTGTACTACAAAGGAAATGAATTGAGACAAAGAAACTGGAGAGAGTTCAGTTCAGTTGCTCAGCTGTGTCCGATTCTTTATGACCCCATGGACCGCAGTCCGCCAGGCCTCCCTGTCCATCACCAACTCCCGGAGCCTACTCAAACTCATGTCCGTTGAGTTGGTGATGCCATCCAACCATCTCATCCTCTGTCGTCCCCTTCTTCTCCTGCCTCCTTCAATCTTTCCCAGCATCAGGGTCTTTTCCAATGAGTTGGTTTTTTGCATCAAGTGGCCAAAGTATTGGAGTTTCAGCATCAGTCCTTTCAGTGGGGCTGACTCTTTGGGACCCCATGGACTACACAGTCCATGGAATTCTCCAGGCCAGCATACCGGAATGGGTAGCCTTTTCCTTCTCCAGGGGATCTTCCCAACCTGGGTATCAAACCTTGGTCTCCCCCATTGCTGGCGGATTCTTTACTAGCTGAGCAACCAGGGAAGCCTGGAGAGTGTTAGTGACCCCTTGAGAGAGAGAGAGAGAGAGAGAAGAGGCTGCAGGCAAGGAGGGGAGAGTGGGTTTGTTAGGAGGAAGATAGGAAGGGGGTCTTGGTTATTTCCTGCAAGGCACCCTCAGTTTTCTCTTTAAGTAGAAGGCAAAGCTTTCTGCACACGGTAGGGGAGAGTAGCAACACGGGAGTGTAAGGTGTTTGGAGCTGATGAAGGGAGAGGGCCTCTGCTCACCCCAGACCCGCACAGCTGACACTGGGTCTTTGTGTGACAAGGGCTGGCAACGCAGGACGCTTCAATTGTGTTCCGAATCTTTGTTCCTTCAGTAAGTTGATACTTACTGAATACTGATTATTGATAAGTAATATTGATACTTAAGTATTGATTACTTTAAAAAATAATATATATCATGGCTGATTCATGTCAATGTATGGCAAAAACCACTAAATACTGTAATGGAATTAACCTCCAATTAAAATAAATAATTAAACAAAATAAACATCTTTAAAACTTCAGTTTCTTTGGCAGGATGTGCTAGGGTATAGATAGTGCTTAAAAATGGTCTTATTCTAAATAGACCCCAAGCAGAAAGTAAATGACTAAGAACGCGCCATTCCCTATAATTGCCAAGCTCATTTGTCATCTATTTACTGCTCTGGTGGGGGCTTCCCTGGTAGCTCAGATGGTAAAGAGTCTTCCTGCAGTGTGGGAGACCTGGGTTCGATCCCTGAGTCAAGAAGATGTCCTGGAGAAGGAAATGGCAACCCACTCCAGTACTCTTGCCTGGAGAGTCCCATGGATAGAGGAGCCTGGCGGGCTACAGTCCCTGGGGGTCACAAAGAGTCAGACACGACCGAGCTTTGAACTTACCTTTGTGGAATCCTTTGCTTTCCCGCCATTCCTGGGCGCTTTGTCACTGGAAGCAGGCTTCTCGCCTTTGTCCTAGAGCAGAGGAAATGTAATGAGGCTGCTGCTGTCCACACTCCATCTAGCAATTAACTGCTGCTGCCAGCAAATCGATCCAGACTCTTCTTTTTAGGAGCCTGGAATCTCCAGTTTAACTAAATAATGAAAAATTGAGTATTTCACAGTCATGACTTTTTGAACCACAGTGAACGCACAGAGATGTTCAAGGTGGGAGGTAAGAAGGGAAAAAAATGAGGAAAAGGTGACTCACGTTGATGTCCTGCCAATTTTCATGATGCACTCAGACTGTATTTTGCTCATCAAAATAGAGCCTGGTTCTATCAGGGCTGGTTTCTATGTGCCAAGAGGACACTGCTTTCAGAGTTATGGAAGAATAATCTAACAACTAAGAATAATCAAACAACTCTGGAAGCAACCAGAGTGAGCTAGGGCCAGTCACATACAAAAGTAAAGTCCATTCACCAAAAAGGCATTATTGATGAGGTTCCCGGAGTTGAGAAATACGATACTGATGTGATCTAGAAATTAAATCACGCACGATAGGGAAGACTGACAATTCAGTGATTGGGAAGTATGTTTAATACCCGCTGAAACCATGTGCATTTTAATTCTTCTGAAAATAACAATGGAGGACACTCATTTCACTTTTCCTTCTCTTTGGTGGATTACACATTTTTTTCCATTCACATTCGATCTCCTCTGCTATGCACCAGGCATTTTGCTGAAGCAGACCACAGAGCTACCGGACACATGACTGCTGTCTAAAGCCCACAGGCTCAAGGGGTGAGGCCCACAGGACAGGTAACTCACAGTGCAGGGATGGCAGAGGAGAAGCCCCTGACCTGGGAAGGGAGAGGCAGACAGGGAGAGCTTCCTGGAGCAGCTGATGGGTGAACTGGTCTCTGAGGGGTAAGGAGGAGAGCTGCTTAGGGCAGAAAAGGGGAGGAAGCCCCAGAGGGCAAGGGGCGTGGTGTATACAGGGAGGGACTGCTCTCCTTTTAAATGACCACAGATAAAGCAGTACTGTTACACGCCAATATAGCGTGGCAATCAAAAATGGTGGCTAAGCAGCTTATAAAGCAACAAGAAAAACATTTATGATATACTCTTAAGAAATGTATTATATATAGAATCTAAGTATAGAATATAGAATATTCTATAATATATATTCTATATATAGAATATATATATTCTATATATAGAATATATATATTCTATATAATGTATATATAGAATCTAAGTATAATTATGTAAAACCTACCTATGTGAAAAGACAAGAAATAACACCAAATAATGGTGTTTGGGGGGAAGTAGAATTTTTTTCAAGTTTTCTAGGGCATTAATCAGTTTATTTTATGGTATAAAATTATATAATGTGTATGTGTATTGTTTGTACGGAGATACATTAAAAAAAGAAAAAAGCCAAGAAGAAAAAGCCGAGTACCTTGGCTGTGTTTGTCGAGGTTTCTGTAGCTGAGGGACAGCTGTCCAAGTCCCCTGAGAGGGCGTCAATGGGGTCCTGGGCACCTGCAGGTTTCTGAGATATCAAGAGAAATAACCATCAAGATATGCTTTTTGGAAAAGCAAGGGAAAGATGCTTTGTGGGCCATTTCCCCACAGCCCTGAAAATGTGTTTGTTTAAAGCAAAGACTTGCTGACATTCTTTTCCTAACAAACTATTATAAAAGAGATATTAAAACAGGAAAATCTTGACAGCTCTATTTTCTTCCACTCTGTTATACAAGGTGCTTAGTATTCTCTGAGCTATGATGTCCTAATCTGGAAAATGGAACTGCTTATGTTGAGTGGCTCTTGGGAAGACAGAAATAATATACTCTTATATACATGCCTTGGCATCAGACCAAGCACAGGGTAGGCATTCACTGAATTTTAGATTTCTAAAATGTGAAAGCTGCAGCTAAAATGTGAAAGCTGCAGAAAAAATCCTTTCTGGAAATACACAGCTATGATACTTACCTCTGATGCCTCGGGCTTCTCTGATTCCTTTGGCTTCCCGGGTGCGCCCTTAAAAACGAAGCAGACTGTTGGTTAAACAAATTGTAAAGGTTTTACTTAGGCCTAAGTCAGTATTTACATGATCTTTTATCCAGTGGAGTTCAGTCATCTCCCTGCATCTGTGGCTTCTGCACTGGCAGATTCAACCAACCAGCAGATTGAAACGACTTGGGGAAACAGAATTCTAGGAATTTCCAAAAAGCAGATCTTGAATTTGCCACATGCTAGCAACTGCTTCTGTCGCACTTGCACTGTGTTAGGAATTCTGAGTAATGCAGAGATGATCTAAGGTACCCTCACATTTTGGTCTCTGGGGGTCTTGGAACTAACCCCCCCTATATCCCAAGGGACAACTGAATATGTTGCATAACTGGTAAACCTGGGTCCATATTCTCTCTTCACCAGCTTTGCTTAATGACCACCTCATAACTATCTCAATAGCCTTGGGGAAAAGCAAGGATGAGTCTGTTCCTGGAAGTGAAACAAATACTATTTTAGCAACTCTGTCACTGCTTTACACTAGTTAAAATATCACAAAAAGTAACTTGTGTTTTTATATCTTATTTGCTATTTTACTATATACGTATCTACTACAGCTTATTACACTTCAAAAGGATTTGAGGCACTGAAATGGTCTATAGGTGATTTTTTTTCAGTGAGGATAACAAGCACAACTCATCAGGGATTTTTCCCATGGGCAAAGGCCAGGACACTAATGAATACATTTCCCAAAGAACACAACAGGGTCAGATGGGATCATCAAAGCAGGGGGCATTCTAGCAGAGTGCACAAGCGCTGTCATGAATACTGAATGCAAGCAAGGGGAAGCGATTTCTGTAACAGAAGACAGTGAAGCTGATAGCACTCTACACAGTCAGACCCTTCACAAATCATCAGCGCAGAAAGAGAAGCTGTCATTTGGACTTCCTTGCTTTTATCTGATGAACAGATCTGGAAAGGGTTATTTAACATCTAGAAGCCAAATAGGAAGAGGCAGGGAACACAGCAGGCTGACCAGGAGAGACACAGAGACAGATAAACTTCTTGACGATACTGTTGCTGTATTGAGATAGAGCAACAGAGCTTTCGATTGGGAATATGGTTTTGCCAGTCTTCACTCTCAACAGCGCTGGTGGTGGTGTTGGGGGAAGAAAGAGAGACAGCAGGCCTTGGATCGTATTTGCCCCATGAATTATTTCCATCCTGGCTCTTTTTCTGTTCTGCTTCAACAGAGAGACTCTGCTTCAGGTAAGATTACAAATATCATTCATTGTTATTACAGCCTTTTCTTGCAGAGAATTCATCTGTGTACCTGCCTCGGAATCACTCTTAAGCATCAGCAAGTGATGGAACATTCTTCAGTTCTCTTTACGCCACAGTGCCCAGCACAGTACACATCCAATGATACTGGCTCAAATAAATATTAAACAGAATTCCAGACAGCCTGCTCAGTGGGGACAGATTAAATGTGTCAGTCATGTTACATTTTTATGCTATTGTTACAGTGTCCTGTTCAAGTGAGGTTTGAATCTCAAAAGCTTTGGAATATAGATCCAACCTGGACACCACCTTCATTTACCTCCTTGTTATCATCCAAAAGATGTTGGTATTTAGGAGGGATGGTGTCATCTCTTTCTCCCAGCTTGTCTCTGTGTTCAGCTTTGGCTTTTTCCTGTAAACATTGAACATACAGAATTACTATTCTGTTCTACCTTCATCTAGCACATTCGAAAATGCAACATTCAGCACTTATTGGATATTTCTGAGGCAAAACATAGTCCCTCTAAGTTTTAAAAGCAACTTAGAGCAACAATGTCAAGATTTCCAGTTGATGGAAAAAAAGCAAACCCAGTGCTTCTGTTTGTCAATCCACACCTATGAATTTTCTACTTGTATTTTAAACTGAAATAAGCTTTTAAGTAATTATTCTCAGTCACTCAGTCGTGCCTGACTCTTTGCGACCCCATGGACTGCAGCATGCCAGGCTTCCCTGTCCATTACCAACTCCTGGAGTTTACTCAAACTCATGTCCATCAAGTCAGTGATGAATTCTCCAGGTAAGAATACTGGAGTGGGTTAACATTCCCTTCTCCAGGGCATCTTTCCAACACAGGGATCAAACCCAGGCTTCCCGCATTGCAGGTGGATTCTTTACCAGCTGAGCCACCAGGGAGGCCTGACTCCAGGCAAGTCAGGGCTCTCAGTTCAGTTCAGTTCAGTCGCTCAGTCGTGTCTGACTCTTTGCGACCCCATGAATCGCAGCACGCCAGGCCTCCCTGTGCATCACCAACTCCCGGAGTTCACTCAAACTCATCTGCATCGAGTCAGTGATGCCATCCAGCCATCTCATCCTCTGTCATCCCCTTCTCCTCCTGTCCCCAATCCCTCCCAGCATCAGGGTCTTTTCCAATGAGTCAACTCTTCGCATGAGGTAGCCAAAGTACTGGAGTTTCAGCCTTAGCATCAATCCTTCCAATGAACACCCAGGACTGGTCTCCTTTAGGATGGACTGGTTGCAGTCCAAGGGACTCTCAAGAGTCTTATCCAGCACCACAGTTCAAAAGCATCAATTCTTCGGTCCTCAGCTTTCTTCACAGTCCAACTCTCACATCCATACATGACCACTGGAAAAAACATAGCCTTGACTAGACGGACCTTTGTTGGCAAAGTAATATCTCTGCTTTTTAATATGCTATCTAGGGTGGTCATAATTTTCCTTCCAAGAAGTAAGCGTCTTTTAATTTCATGGCTGCAATCACCATCTGCAGTGATTTTGGAGCCCAAAATAATAAAGTCTGACACTGTTTCCACTGTTTCCCCATCTATTTCCCATGAAGTCAAGGGATCAGATGCGATGATCTTCGTTTTCTGAATGTTGAGCTTTAAGCCAACTTTTTCACTCTCCTCTTTCACTTTCACCAAGAGGCTTTTTAGTTCCTCTTCACTTCCTGCCATAAGGGTGGTGTCATCTGCATATCTGAGGTTATTGATATTTCTCCCGGCAATCTTGATTCCAGCTTGTGTTTCTTCCAGTCCAGCGTTTCTCATGATGTACTCTGCATAAAAGTTAAATAAGCAGGGTGACAATATACAGCCCTGACGTACTCCTTTTCCTGTTTGGAACCAGTCTGTTGTTCCATGTCCAGTTCTAACTGTCACTTCCTGACCTGCATATACGTTTCTCAAGAGGCAGGTCAGGTGGTCTGGTATTCCCATCTCTTGAAGAATTTTCCAGTTTATTGTGATCCACACAGTCAAAGGCTTTGGCATAGTCAATAAAGCAGAAATGATGTTTTTCTGGAACTCTCTTGCTTTTTCCATGATCCAGTGGATGTTGGCAATTTGATCTCTGGTTCCTCTGTCTTTCCTAAAACCAGCTTGAACATCTGGAAATTCACGGTTCACGTATTGCTGAAGCCTGGCTTGGAGGATTTTGAGCATTACTTTACTAGCATGTGAGATGAGTGCAATTGTGTGGTAGTTTGAGCATTATTTGGCATTGCCTTTCTTTGGGATTGGAATGAAAACTGACTGGAGAAGGGAATGGCAAATCACTTCAGTATTCTTGCCTTGAAACCCCATGAACAGTTTGAAAAGGCAAAATGATAGGATACTGAAAGAGGAACTCCCCAGGTCAGCAGGTGCCCAATATGCTACTGGAGATCAGTGGAGAAATAACTCCAGAAAAAATGAAGTGATGGAGCCAAAGCAAAAACAATACCCAATTGTGGATGTGACTGGTGATAGAAGCAAGGTCCAATGGTGTAAAGAGCAATATTGCATAGGAACCTGGAATGTCAGGGCAAATTGGAAGTGGTCAAACAGGAAATGGCAAGAGTGAACATCGACATTCTAGGAATCAGTAAACTAAAATGGACTGGAATGGGTGAATTTAACTCAGATGACCATTATATCTACTACTGCGGGCAGGAATCCCTCAGAAGAAATGGAGTAGCCATCATGGTCAACAAAAGAGTCCGAAATGCAGTACTTGGATACAATCTCAAAAATCGACAGAATGATCTCTGTTCGTTTCCAAGGCAAACCATTCAATATCACGGTGGTCCAAGCCTATGCCCTAACACTGAAGAAGCTGAAGTTGATTGTGTCTATGAAGACCTACAAGAGCTTTTAGAACTAACACCACCCCCACTCCCCAGCAAAACAAAGAGGGCTATAAAAACTTTCAATTTAAATGACTTTTTTCTTGTACCTTGACTTTATCCTCTATGGGTTTATTCTCATCTGGATCAGGCTGTCTTTGCCCGAGACTGTCAGAAAGTTGATCCAGGGCATCATCAAGTTCTTTGTTGTCACGCTGCTAAAAAGTAAATCTGAGTTAGTCACTGGTTAGCCACATTAGGTCACCTGCAGCCCCAACAGTGCCTCTAGGACTTCCGTAAGCTCGTGGGTTTTCCCCAGGGAGGGGGCAGGTGGGCAGAGGCGCCGGCTCTTTGTCCCTCGCTTTTCACTTAGCACCTCTCTGCATCTGTCTACCCTGCCCCACCCCTAGATGCCTTTTTCTTCCTAGAAAATAGGTCCCTTTCTAAAAAGATGGGGTTCTGGCCTGATTTTCTAGAAGTCTTATGATGCCTTCAATACATGTAATATTATGTTCCCCACAAAATCACTAAGTTTACTCTTTGATTCCCAAGTGTATTGTTGTAAATAAAGCTTTATACCTAGTTTTAATGATAGCTTCAAATAAAATATTAACTAAAACTAAAAACTCTGACGGAGGAAGTGATGGGAAAGGGATCATTCTAAAACATACTGTGAAAGGCCAAAAAGGCTTTTTGATTGTGGATGTTTCTTAATAGCCTCGATCACTATTCTAGGGATTCCTAAAATCCGAGTATTAAGAACTGAAGTGTAAACGGCAGCCTGGTTATTAATGAGTCTTCCTTCTGTTGCACAGGGACTTTTGTCACTGTGGGTGTGTGTACAGACATACACACAGACACGTGGAGAGAGGATTTTACTGGTTTTAAGTGCTTCAGGAGAGCCCAGGATTATAGCAGCTAATGGTGGCGCCGCCCACAGCCACATCTGGGCTTTGTTATTTGTGCCTCTGGATATTTTCAGATAATCCCACGACTGACCCAACAGGAGGAAAATTCACTCAGAATCTCAGAGGGCAGCAGGAAGCAAGCTTTGATGCTACATCAAAAGGAAAGGGAGCCTCGCTGACTTCACTCAAGCTACTTCGTCTTCAACTAGCTCACGAAGCACTTCTATCTCAACCCAAGGAGTTGGGCGTCTGGTTTAGGGCAATCTCTTTATCTTTTGATGTGCCATAGTCTCCTGCATCATGTATAATTTGGTAAAGAAAATTAATCAAGGAAGTCAGGAAAAGCTTTGGTAAGGAAAAGACTGGTCCCACAGTCTTGCCTCAGAACATGAAATAATTAAAACAATATTGACACTGAGGTTTTTCCATTACTAGCATGAAAATGACAAGTTTTTACTGGTATGACTGGGAGGAAAACAATGCTTTTCTACCAGGAGTCTGATTTGGTGGGCAGAGAGAAGCTCAAACACTGAGTGATTCCTTAAAGTAAACTTAAGGTTAAATGATGAGTAGTACTTACAGCATGTATCAGGAAAAATATACAGGAAGGAAACATTGTCAAGAAGGCTAAACAGTTAGAAAAATCTGAATATATACACAATGTGCATTATTGCACTTCAGTTCTAATAAAGCAACAATATATTAAGCTCCTTCACCATGTGTAAAATACTTTCACAGGTATTGTTTTATTTAATCATTTTAGATAGTCTCTGTCATCTCCCTATCTCGCCAGTCTTACTTATTCTGAAAAGAAGGTGACTGTGGTAACAGTTTTGTTGACCCTCTAGTTGCTGCTCAAAAACCAAGTATTTATAAGCCATGCTGCTTACCGCAGTGTCGGGCGGTGGACCGGCTGCCTGGGTGGTAGGAGCTGGGGTTTGGGAAACCACTTCAGAGACGACAGCTGAAAGTTTAGCATCTTCAAATTGCTTTTGTAAGAAAACAATAACAAAAAAAGATTTGACTCGTAATACGTTGTAGCAAATTATGCCCACAAAGCCATTACTTAAATAAAACCCTCGGGACGCCTTTATGATGGTTGTTCTCTTGATCCGAATGGGAGCACAGCAACACAGCAGCTGAAGAGCCATTTTATTCTACTTTCTACTTCAAGCATGATTTTATACAGTTTCCTATTTTCTCTTCCTGCTTATTATCCTAAATATTCAATAAGCTAATTATTTAAGGGTTTTATGGCTTATACATTTCTTGTTGCACATTTAGGTTGATGGAAGTGTTTTAGCTTTGCTGTTTGTAATGAGTTGCTCTGAGTAAATTTTAGAAGTGGCTCTCTTTATGGTGCTAGCTATATTGTACCAAATACCTTCTCTTTAAAAGCTGCTAGAAAATCATGCTGCTAAAAGCAATGAATGGGTATGCCTGTCTCCAATAGCCTTGCTTGCCTAAATTAGATACTTATGCTATTTTTAATTCTTGTATTAGGTATAAAATATAAGTGCTACTATTGCTTTAATATTTGGCATACAGGATGAGGTTTCAGTTGTACCCTTTTTTTCTTAATGTTAAATAGTATATTATTTTAGAATCTTTCTGAAATAATGACGTTTCTCACTTTAAAGATATACTAAATCTGTCATTGATGGGTTATTTTCCCATTGGCTTTTGGCTTCACTTTCTGAATCAGAACTTTACTTTTTAACATTACTGTATAATAAATCCTGGCCCTTAGTTGGATTGATCTTCCCTAAAAATACTAAAAAAAAATGCTTTTCCGTTTTTTTTCATATTTTTATGCATTTATTTTTCAAATATATTGGCCAGCTCAATTTTAAATTCTCTTTTCATGTGTATACCTGATAGAGTACATGGCCATTGGTTCTATTAGTTACACTGCTGAAAACATCCAATGTGCTGGACCAATATTTCCTGATGGAATACAACTTTAATGCCCACAATGGGTTGAGGGCCACTAATTTCATGACTGTGTCCTCTTCTCTCATGTCAGATTCTAAGTCACAAGTTTCCACTTATTGCTGCTAACCTAAAAAGTGAGGCACTAAACCCAGGACTCTCAGGAGACTTACAGGAGATGACGTGTCTGAGGGGACAGTGAAATCCTTGGACAGAGCATCGAGGAGGAAGTCTTCACTCAAGGGCTGCAAAGAACCAGAAGACATGTCAGCAAACACTACCTCATCAGTCTCCTCTCCAAAGTACTGTCACTACGTATATGCTGATCAGCTCACTACACAGAAAGCTCTGCCCTTCCGAAATTAACCATCAGGACTAAAGGAGAAAGATACACTCAGAGAAAAACTGGCTGGCTTACTGGGAGCGGTTCCTTAGCCTCTTTTGGCGGCAGTGGTTTTCCGTCTTCATCCTGTGCAGGTGGAGAAAAACATGGCATTAGTCATCTCACGTGTATTCTAAGTGTGCACTCTGTAAACAGCATAAGAGGTTGACAGGTTACATCTGATGCTGTGCATTATGAAGTCGATTCCTCATTCCAGGAAACAGGCTCTGATGAGCTCATGCCAAGAAACAGCTGACAGACATCCCCTAGGCATGGGGGCTGCTAATGGGGCTTGCCAGCTCCAGAAGCCCACGCACAACAGCTGCTGTGGGTGTGGCACAGCGTGCACAGGACACTGAGGGAACACGGCGGGGAGACCCTCGCTGGCCTGGGGAGGGGGCTTTGCACGAGTTGCCTGGGAAAAGCCGGGTAACTTTAGAGGCAGTGCATCCAACCACTATGCACCGACTCTGCCAAGCACCTATACCAAGCACTGGGAAAACCCACTTTAGGGGTGTGACGCTCAAAACCTACAGTTCAGATGATGCCAACCTTCAAATGACCCTAAGTACCACTTCTGAGCAATGGGACAAAATCAATCAAGCATTTAGGGCTCTTTAGTAAAAGGCGATTTATAAATAAATGGTAATATCCCACTTGTCTACACATGCAAAAATGTGTAAGCACAAGATTCTCCGTTTGTACACACAGTTAACTCTTGGAAAACTTCAGGGGTTAGGGCATGGACATCCCAAGCAGCTGAAAAAATCCATGTGTAATTTACACCTGGCCCTCGGTATCCCCAATTTTGCATCCGTGGATTCAGTCAACAACAGAAGGTGCGATGCTGTAGTGTTTACTAGTGAAAAAAGTCTGAACAGAAGTGCACGCAGGCAATTCAAACCCGTGTCGCTCCAGGGTCAACTGATAACAAGGGGTCAAGGTGGTTTTCGTTTGCTTTGTTAACATTCAAGGAGATGCAGAGGTCAAGAGTATCACCAGCTTCCCTTTTTTCAAAGTGCTTTCTCCCATTTCCACGTCCTCTGAGTCCTCATGGACCTTCTGATCACTGTCCAGTTAGGAGGGGAACAGAGCCCGGGGCACGCTCTCTGCCACCGCTTAGCTGCCAAAGCAGCAAATCTCCCAAGGGGCACACAGGAGCAGGGACAGGGGCACACTTGCTCCACACTCACACTGAGATCACCCTGTACTTGGTGGGGGAAGCCTGCAGTCTCCCTCAGGGAGCTGACTCTCCTGAGGAGGCCTGATGGTAGCAGTGAAGAACGACTCAAGATTTAACCCCGAGACTGACCAGCACCTGGACATGTTATGAAGCCATAGGTTATTCATAATGGGTGAAATCCACAGTTGAGGAAACAACCACAGAATAAAGTGGTCAGGAAAGCTAATCGGCCCCATTCTTAGAAGCTGCAAAGGGAGAGAGAAAGTAACCAACCTCCAACCTCCTACTCTAACGAGAGTTACAGGCATTTGACCAGCTTTACCGATGCGACAGCTACTTTCGGGCCACATGGTCTAAGAACCTTATAAACAAACAAGCCTAAACAAATAGAAATGCCATGGTTTCGACTGAATAGTGAAATGCAGAAAGGAAGCAGACTAAAGGGACCAGCATAATCAACTTTCAATCAGAGAGAGCGCTCAGTATAGCTCCTATCTTTGTCACGTAAATGGACTAGTGCAAATCGATGAATACAAAGAGTATCAATTTGATTTTCCTGCATTATTCATGAAGTCTGGTAGAATATTCTCTTAAGTAATGGTCTCTCCCATATCACTTATTCTGTACAATCTGTATATTCAAAATAAAGGAAATGGGTCAATTTATCACTGGCTATATTGAGTTGCTCAGTCATGTCTGACTCTTTGCAACCCTACTGACTGTAGCCTGCCAGGCTCCTCTGTCCATGGGAATTCTCCAGGCAGGAATACTGGAGTGGGATGCCATCTCCTCCTCCAGGGGATCTTTCCAACACAAGAATTGAACCTGGGTCTCCTGCATTGCAGGCAGATTCTTTACCATCTGAGCCACCAAGGAAGGCCGTATCACTCACTATAATACAATTTCAAATAGCCTATTTTTCAACTTGTATCTAAGTTTTGTAAATCCTTCCTCAGGAAGTGATTAGTTCTCAGACGGTAAAGCGTTTACCTGCAATGCGGGAGACCTGGATTCAATACCTGGGTCGGGAAGATCCCCTGGAGAAGGAAATGGCAGCCCACTCCAGTACTCTTGCCTGGAAAATCCCAGGGATGGAGGAGCTTGGTGGGCTACAGTCCATGGGGTCACAAAGAGTCGGACATGACTGAACAACTTCTCTCTCCTTTGGTTTTCCTATCTATTTGTATAAAGATTTCCTGAGTTTTATTTCTGGTATTGCAACAAACCACGTTATCAGACAAGAAAATGTTAGACTTCTTTCACCTAAGGAAGGAATGACAGGCCACTGACAAGTATTTTAGCTTTACAGCGGGTGTGCTAACAGGATATTAGTTAAGTAACACTACTTGATGTTTGAAATACGAAGAAACACGACTTTTATATCCCAGGTCTGTTCCCATGTCCCTTCTTCATGTATATGAAATTCAATATGAATGAAAATAAATTAGAAAAAAGACCCCAGGCTGCTCACCTTGGCGGCTTCTAATCTGTAATCAGGAGGAATCGTTTCTTCTCTTTCACCAAGTTTCTCACGATCCTCTTCTTTGGCTTTCTCCTGAATAAAAATGAAACCGTTTTCATTGTTAATACACCGTTCTCTGATAAAGTGGATGCCTGAGTGACTAAATCCGAGGTCAGTGAATCCATTGTGAGGTTCCCACAGCAACTGTGTCTTGACGCTGTATCCTCCTGGGTTAGCAGGCTCAGACACCACTGGTTTTTAGCATGCTGGGTTAAGGGGCAGCTGTGAGGAGTGGCCGGCAGTACCACTTCCCGCCTTAGTCCTTGGCAATGGAAACCAGGTGGGCAAGGTGAGACTCCGAACTCCGATCTCTGCACGCCAGCCATCCACTGCTGCACCTAAACACTGGTGCTCACTCTGGTTTCACTTATTAAACAAGACACACCCCGTAACAGAGGAATCCAGCTGGCCATGTGTTGCAGGAATTTTTTTTTAAACTGACTGACTTATTTGGAGCATTGAGGTGACCAATGATAGCTCCTTTCTAGAAGTTTCTGAGCTGCCATTACCTTGACTTTATCCTCCAAAGGCTTTCCGTCTTCTGGGTCTGCTTCCTTTTTGCCCAGGCTTCCAGCCAAGGCTTCGACAGCATCGTCTGGCACCATGCCCTTCTGAAAGCACAGCAGCGGGTATACTAAATAGATGGTTAACCACGCCTTTTAAAAGAGACTACAACAAACAACTCAGATGAGCATATCCTTCTTTCAGGCCTAGATAAGAAGCACATGTCATCTTTTAATAATTTGGAAAATCTACGGAATTAGAATCTGGGCTTAAAAATCTGACGTGTTAAAAATGAGGCAAGTTTCTTACAGTAAACAGTAAGAGTGTGCAATTTGTAAGCTGGCACTGAGAAGCTTATAAGATCTAACCAGCCCTCTGGTTCAGGAATAAGGCAGTTCACTGAATGGGGAGGACCACAGAGAAGCCAAAAGCCAGGAAAGAAGAAAAAGATGTGATCTTCAGGCGACTGTCCTAGAGATGGCGCAGGAAAGAGGCCCAGCAAAGCCCTCGAGAGGACCTTTTTCCCACTGAAACAGCCAGGCCTGCCCTGGAGGCGACGGCTCTGGCTGAGCCTGTAGGCACAGAAGCCTGTGTTCTCTGTGCGGCTTCTACTGGTCAGAGTGGACTCATGCCAGTTCCGATGACGGTCTGTGTGACCTGCTAACCTGAGTGACACAGTGAGAGCAGTCTGCTTGTGGTCCAGCTGATGAAAATGAAACATGCTCCCTAAGATACAGTAATAACACTGGACACAGTGTTATTAAAAAAAAAAACTGGATGAACATAGAATGTAAATGGCATAAAGGGAAAATAAAGAATAAATTACGTTTGGGTTAAAAGATAGGACTAGAGCTGGCTTTTTTCAAACCATAGGTCACGAGCCATACGTGGTCAGGCCTATTTTTAATTGAAGACTATAAAACTGAATGCATCGTGCGTATCAAGGATAAGGACCATTGACTAATCCATTGTTGCTACTGTGTGGGTTGCAGAATTGATGAATTCCCCACAGTTGATCTTGATCCAAAGTGTGAAAGGTCCTGAATTAAACAGTCTCAAAGATTATTCTTATCGTAAAAGATATATGACCTCACACGGAGTACATATTGGAGTAAAAGCGTCTTTCTGTTTTCTATAGCTTAGCTATCCTAAGTAAGAAAACTTGCTCTGCTGCTAAGCTGCACCACAAAAGATAACCAGGGAATAAAGGGCAGTTCAGTGGGAAGGGATTTATCACCATCTAGTGGTTAGAATATTCATTGGAAAAGGACTGATGCTGAAGCTGAAACTCCAATACTTTGGCCACCTGATGCGAAGAGCTGACTCACTGGAAAAGACCCTGATGCTGGGAAAGATTGAAGGCGGAAGGAGAAGGGGACGACAGAGGATGAGATGGTTGGATGGCATCACCGACTCAGTGGACATGAATTTGAGTAAACTCTGGGAGTTGGTGATGGACAGGGAGGCCTGGCGTGCTGCAGTCCATGGGGTTGCAAAGAATTGGACACAACTGAGCAACTGAACTGAACTGAGTGGTTGGAAACTCCATAGATTTTTTTTTCTCCAGGGACAACAAATATCCCTGATGTCTTCAACCTGCTTGGTACTGTAACCAAGAGTTGCTTGGGTCCCCAAGTCTTAGCCAAGCGATCTCTTTGCTACCTGATCCCAGTCACTCGCTCACACTTTTGTTTTCTAGTCTCTGCTGCAGAATCTTTGGAAACCAACGCTGCCTTATGCTGTGTCCTCTGGCTCAAGAAATAAGTGAAACAGCATTAGAAAACCTGGGAGAAGCAGCAGTCTTAATAACTAACAGATCTAGAAACAGGACTATGGACAAAAGCTTCTGTTTCCATTGTCAAGTTCAGAACTAGAACTCAAATCTCCGGATGTGCTCAATAAACTTTCTTTTTCTACCACAAGAATGCAGACGGCAGACACTCACCCCCGCCCTTCTGGCTTACTGTCCGCTTTTGCTCGCTCACCCTCCAGCCTCTCTGGAGTTCTCTGACCTTTATCACATTCTGTGCCTATTCTTTCTGACTCCCGTGGGCGTCACAACCCCAGAAAATCCAAGTGACCTCAGTGGTGAGAAACTCCGCAACCGTGGTAACCAGAGTTGGTGGAGTAGAGGCCCAGGAGTGGGGATAAGAGAACGGAAAATCCAGGGCTCTTTTTTCCTCCCTCCCCAATGCTTGGCTCTCTACAGTCAAGGTAAAGTTGGAAAGGAGCTAACTCGCTCTTAAGCCCTGGCAGTCTCGCTCAGCACGACAGGCAGTGGCCATATGTTTAGGTACGAGAGTCCTGCACTGGAATGTGGGCTATTGTCTTCCTGACTCCAATCACTGATTCTGTGCCTACTCCCCGCACAGTCTCTGCCCAGATTCTCTCTCCCACTTCTGTTCTTTACCACTCTGGCCTGTGGCTTGACTCCCACAATGTCATAGTTTTTGGAGGGTACCCTGAGAATCTCCCATGCAAAAAAGGAGGTCACATCCTGTCCAAGGCAGGAGGGAGACTGTGACGGGATTTGCCGATGGCACCCAGGATTCCCTGGCAGGAAGTACCCAGGACACACGTCCCACACCTTCCCCAAGGCCCTCTTCTCTCAAACAACTAAATGCACAGAGCCCAGTATCCCAAGGACTCCACAACTCTGTGCTGGCCTGTCCTGGGCTCACACGTCTCCCCAGGAAACAGTGCTGTTCCCACTTCTCAGCAGGATCCTCTCCTCCATATGCAAGCCTTTCCAAGTTCCTCCAGGAGAGGAGTTTCTTCACCCGCTTTCCTTTTTCCATAGAAGAATGATCCAACCGAACTGTGAGCATCAGACCTGGCCCATATCCACACCAGGCTTGAAGGGGACTGAGTGCAGGACCCTATCTTAAATCTAGCTGAGGCTCTGCAGGGTGAAGTGAACTGCTCAAGGTCCATTCAAAGTTCATTTTCCTCATTAATAAGAGAGACATGATCAGAACAGACTTCACGGTGTCCTCATGAAAATTTAATGAGAAGATACTGCAAACCATCTAGAAGAAGTTAGGTATTTAGCCTGTAGATTCACTAAGTCTATAGTAAGGAAACATAGTTCCATCAGCTGGTATCCTCTGAGTCAGAATCTATCTGCTAATGAAAACAGAAGAACACAGATTCAACCAGTTAAATACCATACTTCATACAAAAGTCAAAAAGTCAGAGACACAAAAAGAAGAAAGGGAAAGGAAGAGAGTCCATCTGTCGCCATTCAGTTGGGAGAAAAAAAGGAGTCATGATGATAAAGGTTCTTCTGTGTTCTTCTGTGTATTCACAGAATTCTGTATATACACAGAACTGCACAAAAAAGATCTTCATGACCCAGATAACCACGATGGTGTGATCACTTACCTAGAGCCAGACATCCTGGAAGGTGAAGTCAAGTGGGCCTTGGGAAGCATCACTATGAACAAAGCTAGTGGAGGTGATGGAATTCCAGTTGAGCTATTTCAAACTCTAAAAGAGGATGCTGTGAAAGTGCTGCACTCAATAAGCCAGCAAAGTTGGAAAACTCAGCAGTGGTCACAGGACTGGAAAAGGTCAGTTTTCATTCCAATCCCAAAGAAAGGCAATGCCAAAGAATGCTCAAACTACTACACAATTGCACTCATCCCACATGACAGTAAAGTAATGCTCAAAATTCTCCAGGCCAGGCTTCAACAGTACATGAACTGAGAAATTCCAGATGTTCCAAGCTGGATTTAGAAAAGGCAGAGGAACCAGAGAGCAAATTGCCAACATCTGTTGGATCATCAAAAAAGCAAGAGAGTTCCAGAAAAACATCTACTTCTGGTTTATTGACTACGCCAAAGCCTTTGACTGTGTGGATCACAATAAACTGTGGAAAATTCTTCAAGAGATGGGAATACCACACCACCTTACCTGCCTCCTGAGAAATCTGTATGCAGGTCAAGAAGCAACAGTTAGAACTGGACATGGGACAACAGACTGGTTCCAAATAGGAAAAGGAGTGCGTCAAGGCTGTATATTGTCACCCTGCTTATTTAACTTATATGCAGAGTACATAATGAGAAATGCCAGGCTGGATGAAGCACAAGCTAGAAACAAGATTGCCAGGAGAAACATCAATAACCTCATATATACAGATGACACCACTCTTATGGCAGAAAGCGAAGAAGAACTAAAGCGCCTCTTGATGAAAGTGAAAGAGGAGAGTGAAAAAATTGGCTTAAAACATTCAAAAAACTAAGATCATGGCATCTGGTCCTATCACTTCATGGCAAATAGATGGGGTAACAATGGAAACAGTGACAGACTATTTTGGGGGGGCTCCAAAATCACTGCAGATGGTGACTGCAGCCATGAAATTAAAAGACACTTGCTCCTTGGAAGAAAAACTACGACCAACCTAAACAGCATATTAAGAAGCAGAGAGATTACTTTGCCAACAAAGGTCCGTTGAGTCAAAGCTATGGTTTTTCCAGTGGTCATGTATGGATGTGAGAGTTGGACTGGGAAGGAAGCTGAGTGCCAAAGAATTGATGCTTTTGAACTGTGGTGTTGGAGAAGACTCTTGAGAGTCCCCTGGACTGCAAGGAGATCCAACCAGTCCATCCTAAAGGAAATCAGTCCTGAATATTCATTGGAAGGACTGATGTTGAAGCTGAAACTCCAATACTTTGGCCACCCAATGCGAAGAACTGACTCATTGGAAAAGACCCTGATGTTGGGAAAGATTGAAGGCAGGAGGAGAAGGGGATGAGATGGTTGGATGACATCATCGACACAATGGACATGAGTTTGAGTAAACTCCGGAAGTTGGTGATGGACAGGGAGACCTGGCGTGCTGCAGTCTGTGGGGTCGCAAAGAGTTGGACACGACTGAGTGACTGAACTGATGATAAAGGTGCAGACTTTTGCATCAGGACAGTCAATAAAAAGTACGTCTGGCTGTTGGTGGGACTCCAAATCAGCTTGAAAGACATAGGAAAGTGAAGAAGCATGATTATCCACAGTAGCTGAGGAGCTAGAATGCATGTCAAGAGGTTAAAAACAAAACCACCTGAAATAGTGTAAACATTTAAATCTAGCCTGAGTTTCCAGCTCCTCCCTGGAGCTGTATTATCCTCCTTGGAGATAATACAGCTATCTAAGATTTAATTTTTATCTTGTTCAGTTCAGTTCAGTTCAGTCACTCAGTCATGTCCAACTCTTTGCAACCCCATGAATCGCAGCACACCAGGCCTCCCTGTCCATCACTAACTCCCGGAGTTCACTCAGACTCGCATCCATCGAGTCAGTGATGCCATCCAGCCATCTCATCTTCGGTCATCCCCTTCTCCTCCTGCTCCCAATCCCTCCCAGCATCAAAGTCTTTTCCAATGAGTCATCTCTTTGCATGAGGTGGCCAAAGTATTGGAGCTTCAGCTTTAGCATCATTAGAACAAGGTAATACATTGGTAATACACAGCAGGAAGGGCAGGGGAGGAAGAACACTGCTTTCTCAAGACATTTCTCAAGACATTTCTCAAGGCCCAGAGGGTCACTCACCGCTGGAGCTGCTGTGGGTGGAGCCGACTGCACAGAACACATGGAGGTCCGAGGCACGTCCTCTGCCACGGGCACGGTGGCAGCGGCCGGGGATGCCTGCAGAAAGAAGCAGAAACAATGAAGGATTTCTGTAATACCCAGCTATTAAAATGGGACAACAATGAACCCACAATATGGTCTGCTACCCTACCCGCCATGAGCATGATTTTCTTGAATGCCTAAGGATCTTGAGCAGTGAATAACTCAAGGCACGTTAAACCCCTCCAGCTACCACTACTTCAACTTGGTTTTACCTCTGAGCTTAGGTAGGTTACTTAACCTCAGACACAGTTTCCACATCTGCAAAATGAGAACAATGACAGTACCTACATCTCAAGGCCTTTAATGAGACAAAACATGCTAAGTGCTTTGTATAGTACGTGGGAACACAGTAAGCTCAAAGACTGTTATCAACTGTCATTATTTAGATGATTTGCCAACATATAATACATAATGTTATATAACATAATATTATATAGCTGTACTATATATATATTGCAATTATGCAATATTTGAATATATCGTTTTCATATGTCACCCTGTGAGTTGTGAATAGCTAGGTACAAATGCAAGGTAGTAAGACTGTCTCAGGGGTTCTCAAAATGCAGTCCTGTGACCACCAACCTCAGCACTGCTAGGGAACTTGTTAGAAATTCAGACTCTTATGCCCCACCTGCACATACACCTTATGCCCCACCTGAACATACGCCTTATGCCCCACCTGCACATACACCTTATGCCCCACCTGAACATAATAAATCAAGAATTCTGGGGGTGGGGCTCAGTAGTCTGTGCTTTGATAAACCCTCCCGGTCATCTTGATGCACACTGAAGTTTGAGAGTCACTATCATTTTGTCACAAGAGTAAAATTTCAAACAGGTTGCTTTTATTCCAGACATTTATGGAAGCAAATCCGATAAGCAAGGTGCTTACCAGATGATCATTAATAGTGTATGATCTCGTCTTTCAAGAAATTTACTATGTAAAAATATGTACACATGTGAGAAGCAAAGACCAAAGCAGCTAGAACCCTGTTTGCAACGAATGTCCCAACAGGGATATAAAAAGAAAGCATGACAGACTTCCCTGGTGTGTTGTATTCTGCTTCTTAAGAGCTGTAAGTGTGGTAAGGTTTGGGGAGGGACATGCAGGAGACAAAGGCCATATTTTAGCAGAGCCTTTTAGGGCTGACTACAATTTTAGCTGATCTAGAATCTGGAGAGGTTATTCCAAGCAGAAGGAACCACAAGAGAAAAGCTTGAAGATGCATAAGTACTTACTATCAGAGTTTAGTGATGGGGGACACATCTTGGTAGGGAAGGAAGCTGGTGGTGGTGGTGTGTAGTCGCTCAGTCGTGTCCAACTCTTGCGACCCCGTGGACTAGAGCCCACCAGGCTCCTCTGTCCATGGGATTGTCCAGGCAAGAGCACTGGAGTGGGGTGCCATTTCCTTCTCCAGACCCAAATAAACAAGCAGGAACTTTTGGGGGGAAGCTCTTGGCATTGGAACAGTGGGGTGTCGTGGCTACAAGCACGCCTGAGAAAGAATAGTGCCAGTGGACACATGGGGTGGGCTGGAAGGAGACCAGAGGCAGACGCCAGGGCCGTCTTGAGGCGATGCGTGATGACAGCTTTAAGGAGGTCAGTTACAGAAGCGAGACGGGAAAGAAAAGCATTAGTGTGAAGGCTCTCCTGAAGCGAATACTTGATTACAGGGCTCAAACTGCAAGAATATCAGGGTCAGCGTGGGAAAACAAAGCACATCCATGAACAGGCAAGACGAACACGGCATGTGAAAAAATATGGCAAAGCGGGCCTTTTCATCAGCTGCTTCCTGTTAAAACAGTTTTGGTCTCAGCATTGTCAAGATCATAGAAAAACACTGAAAAACTACCAAAACTGGAGATTTTAAGTTTTAGAAACATACCTCTGTTTTTTCAGTTGGCTTAGATTGTTTTTCTTTACACTTAGACTGGTCAAAACCTTCTGAGAGTTCATCGATGAGTTCTGATTCACTCAGGGGCTGTAATATAAGGAATATTATATAGTATGAAAATAATTATTATTTTTTTTTACTTTGATAGAAGAAAAATGCTTTCCTAGAGAAAAAGTTTTTCTAGGTAACATATATTAGGTTGCATTTTAGGATCTAAAACCCAAAGCTAATTTATACAGGGCATACGTTTCATTTATCAATATAAGATAAATGTCACACAACAGATAATGAATACTGAACATCTGAGTACCACAAAAAATGTTAAAGGTTTATTCAGCTAAAAGTTTTCCTGATATTTCAATTTCAAAGTAATTTTGTTCAAATAAAACTGCCCATTTCCAGTGAAGAGCTGCATGGTTTTTCTTTATGTGATTGCTTTTTCTACTTGCTACTGACTTCTGTGATGAATAAGTCAGAGGAAACACAGATCATATATTCCCTTTCTATGAGAACGTGGGTTTTGGCAGGAAAGTTCTGTTATCCCTAGTTCCTTCCAGTGAAGTGGTATTATTTATTTACTGTCATTGGTCAAAATCTCCACATGCCCTAATCTAAGAGATGGCATGTAATTCAGAAGCTCGGCCCCAGAGATGGACAGGCTGAGTTTTGAGCCCTGGCCTTGCTACTTCCTAGCTATTTGACCTTGGGCTATTTACAGGATCCTTTTATGTCTTAATTTCCTCACCTGTCAAATGGGGATAATAATAGTGCCTTCCTCATCCAGTGAGTTCTCAAAATGATCACACACAAACACCATGTAGTGTCGTGTCAGGCACACAGTAAGTGACTAATAAATGTAGTTGCTTAGTATCATCATGACAGGTAACTATGCTGGTTAATACCAAATTAATTAAAGGTAGTGCAGAAACAGAGCATTTGATAATAAGGTTAGGATCAAAGTAAATGCTAATGACCGAAGTTGAGGGCCCTCTTGATATCAGCTCCTATGTTCAATGAATGTCACCTGTAAACTTGCAATAGTTAGGTAATAATTCATGAGGTAAATAATCATTAAAATGCGTGGAATGGGCAAATGCTGCGGTCAAAGGTTCCTTTGTCCTTAATACTAGGCTGGCATATGAGTCTCCACAGTGAGATCTGGTCTATGAAAATTATCCGTTTATATCTTACAGTTGTATTGTATTTTTTTAAGTATCAGAAAAAAACTTATTTCCTCACCTTGGGTTTTTCTTCAGCCTCTGGCAAGAGTGGTTTTCCATCTTTATCCTGTGAATGAGATTGAAAATTCATTTAAAATGAAACAAAAAATTTTGCTTTCTTATCCCATTAAGCTTGTTTTTGAAATTCCAGGATATGAGAGAAGAGACTGTCTTTTTCTGATATGTTTGAGTGAGTTTGTATTTCAAATTAATTTTTAAAATAAAGTATCAGAATAAGGAGTTGGGTTATAAAAAATCAAGACCAAATGCTATAAAGTTCAATGCAAGTACTTTCTTTTAAAAGTTACTAGAAAATAATTTCCATCTTTGGATAGGGAAGTAGAATTTTTTAAAAGGTTCTTTGGCAAGAAAGATGCAGCTTCATCAAAGAAAGGCTGAAAAAAAGGTTTTGGTTCTCCAACCAGGGCGAAGAGGTAGGTCTCATTCCTATGAAACTGTTTTAGCTGTTTGGACATTCACATTCTAGAATATTTCTTAAAATACTTCATACTTTCCATATAGAAGCATTACAGCTATTTCCCATCATACGTTTACGTGCATTATTTCAAAGATAAATAACAAATATAATTACAGGGATAGGTCCAGTCTCCTCACACCAAACCAAACCCACTTTCACTGAAGACACTGGTAAATCATTATACATTTCTCTACCACTTACAAGATCTATGTGCTTTTATCCATTGGCAGTTAGAGAAAATATAAACTCCCAATTATTTCTTCCTCTTCAAGGTTAAGGATCTGTGTCAAGTATGGTTAATAGCTGAACCGCGTGAACTTGTGGGAATTTTAGTGACCACACACGGTCACTACTTAGGAAACCCTCTTTTAAAGGGCCCAACTGTTCAGGACAGAAAATAAAAGTTTCAGGGTTTCCAGAGTTGTTATCTGAACTCAGCCAGATATGCCCTAAAGCCTCCCGGGGACAGACAGAGCACCATGGGACACACGGGCAGGAGCTGCGAGCCGCCGGCATGCAATGAGGTCAGCAACGTACTGTGGCCGGCTTTAATCTGTACTCCGATGGGACCGTTTCCTCGTCTTCACCACATTTCTTTAATTTCTCTTCTTTGGCTTTTGCCTGAAGAAAGTGGAGAGGAAAAAAAAAAAAATTGGATAATACAGATAAATAAGACATCACTTTATGTACTCCATGGATGTTGAGGAGAAGACCCAATCAGATTAAAGGGCCTAGTGAGCAGCCGGGAGGAAGGTAGTATAGGGAGGCTAGAGGCAGAGGAGAAACAAGCCAGCCAGGAGTCCCAGGGAGGTGTCCCTGCCCCGTCTCCATGACCCTGGGAAGCCACCCAGACTTTCTTTGCCTCAGTTTCTTCAGCTGTAAAATGGGGCTACTTCTTTAAGAACCCTTACCTAGCTCTCTTGATTTGTAAAGACCAGCAGAGAAAATGAAATAAATATTGTTTGAAGAAAGTTAAGAAGCGTGCACAAGTTAGTTGCAATGATTTTACAGCCTTCCTCTGTCATACTCAATGGGGTACTTACCTAACGGGGAGAAAAAAAAAAAACAAAAAAAAACAGTGCTCAGGAGTGTTAAACTCGTTCAGTGTTAAACAGATGAGAAATGGGAGAGCCATCCCATCACAAATCTGGTTGATCCATAGATAACTGGTTTTACCTCTTTTAAAAGAACTCCCGTCAGTAACACCAAGACGCACTGGATTACTCAACCATGAGCAACCGAATGCATGTACATAAGAGCACGCTGCCACAGCAGATCAGTGGCTTTCAGGATGGGACATCTGCATTTTAAGTTACTGGTGGGTAATGTGAAGTTTCATGCTAGTAATAATTTCTATCAGTATCAAGACATGGATTTAAATCACAAGCCAAGGAGCTACTTGGCACAAAAGTGTGTGTATGTATGTGTGTGTGGGGGGGGTGGGTGGTATTTAGCTGATTCTAGCTCACCTTATTGCTCCCATCTACGTCTCAGCCTAAGATCGTGGTTCTCCATCGAATGCTTAGTTAGTTGATTAATTTTAAAATATTTAATGAGCACTTTTAATAAGCCAGGTACTTTTTCTAGGCTTTGGTATTATAGTTTTATTGTTCTATAGAATAATAACCGTCATTAAGGGATGAAAGGGTTTTTTAAAAACATATTTCCAGTTATATTCTATTTCAGGATATAGTGGACATCCTATTACACTGTAGTTCTCCCCAGTTCAGGGATCTGTGAGGTCTCCAGCTATAAAACTGTACTCATGGAAGAGTCACCCGGATAGGACTGTGCCCCTACTTGGGCTTGTGAACACTGAGTCATCTGCACGGCTAGATATCTTTCTATTCCTCTTTGATCTTTATATTTCTTAAATGTCTGCACTGTGGTCTGTATTCAACAGGCAATGAAAACAAACATCCCTGAATTGACATAGTTCCAGACTAGTTAACTGCACTAGAAACGGTGGTGGTTTAGTCGCTAACTCATGTCTGACTCTTTGGCAGCTCCCATGGACTGTAGCGGGCTCCTCTGTCCATGGGATTTTCCAGGCAAGAGTACTGGAGTGGGGTGCCATTCTCTTCTCCAAGGGATCTTGCAGACCCAGGGATAGAACCCCTGGTTTCCTGCACTGCAAGCAGATTCTTTACCAACTGAGCTACCAGGGAAGCCCTGGAATCAGGGGAGATTAATAATGAGGTATCACTAGAGAATAAACATGCCATGGTGCATTATTTATGAGAACGATAAGCAGGCATGGACCTCCCCTCTGAAGCATCCCCTGGCATAGAATGTGCTCAAGTGGCCGTGGACTCCTATACCATACCAATCTTTATGGGGTTATCACAGCAGACTACCCAAAGTAGTGAATTCACCATCAGGTGCTAAAACTCAATGTAAGGACTGAGGATTTCCAGAGGATTAGAAAATCTTCATACTTTATATATAATTAAAAAGGAAAGCTAGTGAAAAGAGTGAAAAGGAACTGCTCTTTTTGTTTAAATTTTAGGAGTTTGCTAGTTTTCTAGAGGAAATTTAACACATTCCTTGGTATTAAAAAGCAGAGACATTACTTTGCCAACAAAGTTCCATCTAGTCAAAGCTTTGGTTTTCCCAGTAGTCATGTATGGATGTGAGAGTTGGACTATAAAGAAAGCTGAGTGCCAAAGAATTGATGCTTTTGAACTGTGGTGTTAGAGGAGACTCTTGAGAGTCCCTTGGACAGCAAGGAGATCCAACCAGTCCATCCTAAAGGAAATCAGTCCTGAATGTTCATTGGAAGGACTGATGCTAAAGCTGAAACTCTAATACTTTGGCCACCTCATGTGAAGAACTGACTCTTTGGAAAAGACCCTGATGCTGGGAAAGATCGAAGGCAAGAAGAGAAGGGGATGACAGAGGATGAGATGGCTGGATGGCATCACCGACTCAATAGACATAAGTTTGAGTAAACTCCAGGAGCTGGTGATGGACAGGGAGGCCTGGCGTGCTGCAGTCCATGGGGTCGCCAAGAGTCGGACACGACTGAGCAACTGAACTGAACTGGTGCCTCAGAGGGTAAAGAACTTGCCTGCAATGTGGAAGACCTGAATTCGATCCCTGGGTTGGGAAGATTCCCTGGAAAAGGGAATGACAACCCACTCCAGTATCCCTGCCTGGAGAAGTCCATGGACAGAGGAGCCTGGCAGGCTACAGTCCATGGGCTGGCAAAGAGTCAGACACGACAGAGTGATAACACTTTAATTACTCTACATCCGTAAACCCAAAGTGTTTCAAACTTATGACATAACTTGTTTTACATCTACTCATCTGATTTGGTCACTCCTAAGAGTCTTTGGACTCGATGGACGTGAGTCTGAGTGAACTCCGGGAGATGGTGATGAATAGGGAGGCCTGGCGTGCTGCGATTCATGGGGTCGCAAAGAGTCGGACACGACTGAGCGACTGAACTGAACTGAACTGAACTAAGAGTCTTCATCCTGGGATTTATGTCTATACGTTCGCTCCCCAAATTATCATCTTCTTAAATCACCCTAATCAAACAGCCCTTGGCAGGCTGCCACGGAGCCCTCAGCGGTGGACCCCCAGGGTCCTGCCAGGACCACCCTCTCCTCGAGAGGCTGTGCCCCCTCGCACCCTGCTGCAGTCCAAGTTCCCCTAACCCGGTACATTACTTGGTCCTGGAGGACAAGGGTGGCTTCTCCCGCCCCCTTGTCTTCGCCTTCGTAAAGCCTTTCATGCCATGCGGTGCCCTGTGAGTCCTCAAAGAAGGTCGACGACAGAAACTGGCCCATTGGGGACCGGGCGGTCCCAAACTCCGGGGCAGCTGCTGGAAGAGGCCGAGACCCACCTTCCCGCGGAGACCCGGAACAGGAAGTGACAGCAGAGGTTGCCGCATTGTGACAGCGACAGCCGCCAGGCCCCACCTGAGCTGGGAGCCGGGCGCTCGGAGGGTCTCCCCACCACTGCCTGGCCCAGGGTGCCCCCAGGATGTCCCTCTGCTTCTCCTCTTCTTTTTCCCCAGAGGACTCCTCAACAATCCCTTAAAAACTGAAACCTAACATGAAAACTCTCTTCTACCAAACACAAGCAACTCCCTAGCTCCATACTCTAAACATGCATTCGTTTTAGTTATAAAGCAATTATTGCTTGATTTTATTCTAATTGGCAATAAGGTTTCAACATTTTTCCCCAGAGTTATATAAAGGATCTCCCACCCCCATCTACAGCCATCTCCCCTCTTTCTTTATAAATAGAAGCACCTAGAACCCTTTTTGGAGAAGGCAATGGCACCCCACTCCAGTACTCTTGCCGGAAAAATCCCATGGATGGAGGAGCCTGGTAGGCTGCAGTCCATGGGGTCGCAAAGAGTCGGACACGACTGAACGATTTCAGTTTGACTTTTCACTTTCATGCATTGGAGAAGGAAATGGCAACCCACTCCAGTGTTCTTGCCTGGAGAATCCCAGGGATGGCAGAGCCTGGTGGGCTGCCTTCTCCGGGGTCACACAGAGTCAGACACGACTGAAGCGACTTAGCAGCAGCAGTAGCAGAATCCTTTTGCAAAGACATATTTCTAATTTCCATATGAGCAGATAAACCTGTTTCTCACCAGGCCACCAGCTCTATATTATCTTGTTTAGCCAGGTATCACTTAAGAACTGGCAAAGGAGATTAGTCGTTCATTTGAAGTATTACAATTCTAGATGGTTTATAAGACAAATGTTCAAATATCCTTCCTGGTTGTTAACTCCCCAGCAATAAAATACCTGAATTAGCCAGAGCCTGAAAGTAAGGCAGAATAAAGCACAGTTCATCTGAGATCTCTAATAAAAACAAAAGTGGTGCAAAAGTTCTAAACATGTGTTGGGCATTAGTTTCATAACCTTGTAAGCTGCAGACTAACAGGCTTTGTACGTGAACCTCCAGGTCAGTACCTCATCGACCTCCTTAATGGAGCTGAGGTCGAGCTCCGGCTCTGGCTTCCGGGGGCCCAGGGAGGTTGACAGGGCCTCCAGGGCTTGCTCAGTCATGGTATCCTGCGGAGAAGCAAAGAATTCTGTACGTGAAAAACGAGATGCTCTCCTCAACCTCGATAAGCCACCTACTTCTTTGTGACATTCACATTTTGTCAGTAAATCTTTAAGAGTAAACTGTGGCTTGAGGAAGGACTCTAGGAAGGCAGTTTTACTTGAAACCCAGGAAAAAAAAAAGCGAAAGAAATAAGAACTTACCGGTGAGAGGAAACATGGGATAGGACCCGTCTGCACAGGAACGGTGCTCCTGTGCGGGGGTCCACTTCACCTCTTAGCAAGCGAGAGGTGCACGTCGAGTCATAATTGTAAAATACTTGTATCAAAGTGCTGTTTTTCTTTTTCTAAACATAGGTCCCTTAAAAATGACTCTGACAACCCCGTCCTTTAGCCCAGCGGAGCCCAGGAAGCAGGGGGCCCTGAAGTGGCTCACGGCTATAGGAATTCCCACTCTCAGGAGTGTGGTGCTCTCTGCTCCTCCAGATAAAAAATAAACCAGCCACCCCCCGAGCCAGAGGCAGAGCAGTGCCCACAGAAGACACCTCCCTGCAGTATCTGGGCGAGCTGCAGACAGGGCAGGTCTTCTCATCCAGCCCAGAGCTGCAGGGCCGCCTCTCAGGATGCCTGAGAATCAGGTTATAGCTGACTGGGGTCAAGGTGAACAGAGTGACTGCAGCAACGCTCCCTTTGAGGGTCTCAGGACTCCAGGCCCTTTAGAAAATCAAGTCAAAGACCTGATGTCCCCAGAGAGTGGTGTCCCTGGGGTCCTGCCCTTCTGTGTAGAGTAACAGGGAGACAGTCTTCTCCCACAACCAAGGCACGTGTGCCCAAATCACCCATAAGCATCTGTTGAAACAGAGAAGGCCTGCCTGGCCAATATAAGCCTTACTGGTTTCACTATGCCACGCAGGCCCGAGAGGAACAAAGGAGGTCTACGGGTATAAAGCACTATTGAGATTCCCCCCCAGTCAGCTGGATCAGCCTCAGGAAAGCAAACTGCTATCCAGGGGACCGTACTGAAGTTCAAAGAAGTAATTACTGATACCTCTTCCACTTTCCTTTTTTTCTCTTTGGGTGGAGCAGCACTTCTGATCACCCCAGCTGACTGAGCTTTTAAAGCCTCTTCTGTAGATTTCTGAAAAATGACATACAAAAGAGGGTTTGACTGGCAGATGAAGGAAACGTATTAACCAGATGGTAAGAACCAGAAGTAAAAAGCCTTGGCATCTTGGGGCTTCCCTGGTGGCCAGCGGTTAAGAGGCCGCCTTGCAATGCAGGGGACACGGGTTCACTCCCTGGCCAGGGAAGATCCCACATGCCGCGGAGTAAGCCCGTGCGCCACGACCACTGAGCCTGTGCTCTAGAGCCCTCGAGCCTCAACAACCGGAGCCCTGGCTCTGCAATAAGAAGAGCCACCTGCAGAAGCCTGCACATCGCAACTAGAGAACAGCCCTCGCTTGCCCCGACTAGAGAAAGCCCGAACACAGCAATGAAGACCCAGTGAAGTCAAAAATAAAGTTTAAAAAAAAAGCTTTTGTCTTAAAGTGGGAGGTAGTTTCTAACAAGTTTCCCTAAGTGCATTAAAAACAATACCTCTTTCTCAGTTTTCTTTGCATCAGCTGCAGGGGAACTGCAGGTGAAGTCTGATGACAAGGCATCGATGGCATCATTGGGCCCCAGGGGTTTCTAAAGAAACAGGCAGCATGACGGGTCGCACATGGGAATCATTCAAGTGACAGAACAGACTATAACCCCAGCAAATGGTGAATGCACTCGTGCAATTCTTTGACTACCAAAGGAAATACTTAACGAAATAACTCAGATGAAAGCCTATGTTTGGGAGGAAACTGGATGCTCAATGAATATTATTTTTCGGTTTCTCTCAACATACTTGTTACTATGTTGGGAGGATATTCTCATCCTATTTTTAATAATATTTATTCTGTCCTAAAACTTTCTTTCCCTATTCTTCTTTCCCTCAAAAAAACCCCACAAAAACTAATTAGGTTAAACAAGCACTGAAATGACCCCCATCCCCACCCTCTTCCTCTGAATAGATGGAAACGTCATCCGATTTAGAGATCACTATAGTCATAATCCAAAAATACAGAATTGATAACTATTCCCCCAACCAAAGGCATGAAAAATGTTAAATCTGATCTTGGAAGACATTTATGTAAACTCACCGAGGAGTCTGGCGGAGGCCTTGCGATCCCTTCTTCTTTCTGAAACAAATATTAGTTTGATGATGCTGAGAAGGCAAGATTAATCCTTACAGTCAGCAAAATGCATGCCTCAAAGAATGCGATGGGCTGAACTGTATCCTCCTAAAACTCACATGCCGAAGTCCCATCCCCCAACACCTCAGAATGGGACTCTATTTGAAGATGGGGCCTTTCAGTTCAGTTCAGTCACTCAGTTGTGTCCGACTCTTTGTGACCCCATGAACCACAGCACGCCAGGGCTCCCTGTCCATCACCAACTCCCGAAGTCCACCCAAACCCATGTCCATTGAGTCGGTGATGCCATCCAGCCATCCCATCCTCTGTCGTCCCCTTCTCCTCTTGCCCTCAATCTTTCCCAGCATCAGAGTCTTTTTCAATGAGTCAGCTCTTTGCATGAGGTGGCCAAAGTATTGGACTTTCAGCTTTAGCATCAGTCCTTCCAATGAACACCCAGGACTGATCTCCTTTAGGATGGACTGGTTGGATCTCCTTGCAGTCCAAGGGACTCTCAAGAGTCTTCTCCAACACCACAGTTCAAAAGCATCGATTCTTCGGCACTCAACTTTCTTTACAGTCCAACTCTCACATCCATACATGACCACAGGAAAAACCATAGCCTTGACTGGACGGATCTTTGTTGGCAAAGTAATGTCTCTGCTTTTTAATATGCTATCTAGGTTGGTCATAACTTTCCTTCCAAGGAGTAAGCGTCTTTTAATTTCATGGCTGCAGTCACCATCTGCAGTGATTTTGGAGCACAGAAAAATAAAGTCTGACACTGCTTCCACTGTTTCCCCATCTATTTGCCATGAAGTGGTATTTAATTTAATTACAGAGGTAATTAAGGTGAAATGACAACATTAAGATGGGTCTTATTTCAATATGACCAGTGTTCCTATAAAAGGGGGAAGCGACCCAGAGATCCATATAGAGAAAAGACGACATGTGGAAAGAAGATGTAGTTATTCCACACGGAGGTATCTACATGTGGAGACCAAGCAGAGGGCCCTGAAGCAGAACCAACTCTGCCCACAGCTTGACTCCAGTCTTCGAGCCCCCAGAACCGTGAGAGAGTAGGTTCCTGTTGTTTAAGCCACCCAATCTGCAACACTCTGACATGGCAGCCCCATCAAACTAATACGGTGAGCTTCAGAGTAATGACAGTTTCACAAGCCCCTTATTTTATCTAAGTTAAAATAATTGGATATATTCATGTGATAAAAATTGTAATTCCAAAGAGAAAACAATAAGGTGTAAATATGTAACTGTTTAACTTACATTCAAAAGTTCCCTATATTTTGGAGGAAGTGTGACTTCCCTTTTACCCAGTTCCTCTATGTAGGTAGAACTCATTGGATCCTAGGGAAAAAAAAAAGTACATACAGGGATTTTAGCTGAGACTGTTGTATACATAACTCTTAAATCAATGTGCTATTGCATTATTAACTTATGGAACCATTGAGATTAAATACAAATCATTAAGAAGTCAGCATTTTGTGCAACTCTCAAATTTTATGTTTCCACAGATACTTGCCCATATTTAATTGGCTTAACCCATAAATAATGCTATAAAATAGTCAAACCAATATATTAAATTTGATTCCTATATAAAATACATCTTATTTTTAAATAATTTGCATTATCTAATATTTCTATACCTACAAAAGAGCAGTTGATAACAGTGAATTTCTATATAACTCAACAGATCTAGTTATTTCTTATGTAATGAAAAAAAGTCAGAGTGATGTCTCTGTTTTAGCACTCGCCAATCCAATTTCTCTTCCTTGTTTTCCAGAGATAGCCATCACCCCAAACTTTATCACATCCATCAGTATAAAGCTGAATATATTTTAAAACAATTATTCCACATGTAGGCATCCATAAACAATATACACCATTACTTTGCCTATTTTCAAGTGTTACATAAATGGTATCAGATCAAATTCTACTGTCATTCTGCAATGTACTTTTATTCAAAATTATGCTTTTGTAATGAAACCATACTGATACATGAACAAACCATTTTAACCACCATAAAGCATTCCACTTCTCATCATCTTGTTTCCTGTTGAATGAAATTATTTCCAAATGTTTCACCTGTTCTTACAATTCCTTACACACTGGGCAAGGCCCCCTTCAGGGAATCTGTCTAGACGTGGAACTGCTGGTTAGAGGGAATGCTTATATTCATGTGATAGCCACAGCCTCTGGCACGTGTCAGACTTTTACACTTCTGCCAATCAGGTAAGTGTGAAGCACTATCTGTGTTTTAGTATCATTTTCCTAATTACTAGAGAGACTTTCATGTGTCTACTGGTCAAATTTTCTCCTAATTTTATACTGGATTTTTTTCTCACTCTCAAAAATTCTTCATAAACTCTAGAAACAAGTCCTTTGTTGTGTCTGTTGCAATATTTTCTTCCAATCTATGGGATGTCTTTCTTAATACCAAAGAATATATCATTGCTTTTTGTGAATCAGGAATAGAAACGAACTGAGGGCAGAAAATATCTAGAAATCAGGATAAGTTCAAGTCACAGAATGGAAATATCTGGAAACCATGAGGCCATAAACCTCGAAGACAGAAAATAAGTCTTTGTGACTCAAGAGAGTACATCCCAGCTGTAGTCTCAGAAGAAACAAGCAATCAGTGTTTGCTGATCAACACAACTTGCATAGCTCCCTGGGACAGTTTCCAACTACAACACTCATGTTCATTTGCTATCACTGACACCAAGACATCCTGTTTCTCTTAAAGTGGCAGAGCACGGTGCATCCTTGAGTGCATCAGGGCCATGACCTTCTAGCCCTCTTACTCACTAGGCATGAATCTTTAGAGACATCAAGATCACGTACCAAAACTTCCGGTCCAGTATATGTTGTGGTATCTTCTTTCGTCTCTTCAGGTTCTCCTAAAGTGTCTATTAAGTCATCCAGAGCAGTATCCATGTCTGACTGGAAGACAGAGCAGATATGTAAACGCTACTTGCTACGCATCCTTCACTTTGACATTTTAACTACCGAAAGAAATTCTATGTAGAAAAATACCAAACACCAAAAGTTCTTCAGCTATCAAAATGGTTAAAATCTGGCCTGTAACAGAACTTATTGAAGTCCCAGAGTACAGACTCTAGGTTGGCAAGATAGAAAGTCACATTCAAGTAAGAATCACAGTTTCAGTAAGTCTAAAGGCATTAACTAGGGGAACAAGCATATGGTTCATTACGGCTGCCAGACCACTGTACCAATAGAGAGAAGAAAACAAAATACGAAGACTGATGATCATGTTGCTACATGGAAGAGGGAAATGCTTGGTATTTTTTATCAATTCTTTCCACTTCTTCCAAATAAAATGTATCTTGAAAATGGATTGCCCTGTGCTCTTTTTTTCATTTGTGGTTTTCTGTTCACTTGCTTGTCTGAGGATGTTTACAAATAGAAATTTCCTGAAAGGGATGTTTACAAATAAAAATTTCCTATAAGAAGTTGATATGGGCTTAAAATGGTAAAAGACACAGTGACTCCATCCTATTTTTGAGGTTAAGAATCATACATTGTGGGACTTCCTCTGTAGTCCAGGGGTTAAGACTCTGCGCTTTCACTGCAGGGGGCATTGCAAAGCAAGGGCTCCATTCCTGGTGAGGGAAGTTCCACACGTCTCACAGTGTGGCCAAATAAATAAAACAACTTGCTTTTTTTTTTTTTAAATGATTCATTGTGAAGACTAAGCTGCTTTTAAAGGGAAAAATAACAAGTTGAAGAAAGACCCTTTACTATTTAATTCAGCTTAAAAATGATCGCTTAATTTTTTTTGCAACTACCATATATCTACTACATCATCAGGAACTCACCAGACTGTGTAATAGAATCTGGGGTCTGTTAGCTTTGGGGTGATTCAACTGGAAATTTCAGAATAAAGAAGTTCCTGGCATTCTTTAGATTTCTTTAAACCTCTCTTTTTAAAGAAAGTACATTTGCAGGAGGGAAACTGGAATGTAAACTCCTCGATATGTAACTGGAGTTTTCAGAACAGAGGGTTACAATATAAAATGTTACAAATATACACGAAGAAAGTCACACTTCCAACCCAGTTACATTAGCTTCAAACAACAATTCATTAAAAAGGTCCTTTAAGTTACCTTCACCTCATATTGCTTGCCCTTGAGAAATCGGATCATGATAAACACAGAGACTAAATAAATACCTATGCAAAAATGCCCTGCTGTCTCCATACCTTTGCAGAAGGTTTACTTGGTTTGGATTCAACTGGTACTGCCGATGTTAACAATTTACTTTCTTTATTCTGGTGGGGTTGAGAAAGAGATAAAAACTCCTCATATACTTTCATCAAGTTTAATAATATTACATACTTGAAAGTGAATACACTATAACATAAATAATATTGATCATACACTGGACATCTGCTCTGTGCCAGACACTATACGCGTTATATACTTTTCAGAACAGCAGAAGTAATAATAACAATGATACTAATCTCATTTAGTGATGCAACAAACAAGGCTCAGAGAGGCTGAGTCACTTCTCAGGTCACTCAGTGAAGGACAGCACTAGGATCTGAATCCAGGTCGACCATCTCTTCATTGCCCTTGGCTGCCTCTCCCAGGACCCACAGCTAGTCTTTGCAATGCTCATGAATTCTTTATCACAAGGCAGCCACTGCTTCTAGGTGCTGTTCTCTCGGTCTCTGTACCCACACATCAAGACCGCTACACCCCTCGTTTTGTCAAGTCATCACACACTCTTTTTTTCATTTCTGTGAAATGAATGCCCTTCCCGCCACTGCTTCAGCTGCTCCCTCAGTAATTGCCAACAACTTTCTAACCTGCGATTTCCATGCCTTAACCCAGACATAATCTTCCCTCCGTTCCTCTGCCCAGCACCCGTCTCCTGACTCTCATCTCTAACAGCACCGTCCTGGTTCCATGCTGGCACCTGTGGCCTCTGTTCTCTGCCCTCTCTGGCAAATCTGCTTTGCCTCTCGCCCCGCACACTCTGCGTGTTTCTGCTGTGCTGCTGCTAAGTCGCTTCAGTTGTGTCCAACTCGGTGCGACCCCATAGACAGCAGCCCACCAGGCTCCCCCATCCCTGGGATTCTCCAGGCAAGAACACCGGAGTGGGTTGCCATTTCCTTCTCCAATGCGTCAAAGTGAAAAGTGAAAGTCAAGTCACTCAGTCGTGTCCGACTCCTGGCGACCCCATGGACTAGGCCCAGGCAATCATTCTCTAGGGTCAGGGGCCAGATGCTTTCGGGGCCAGGCAGGAACTAAACGGCGAGGTCGTTGGGGTGAAGACAGTGGGAAACTGTCTTATTTGAAGGTCTCTGAAATCTGCGCAGCAGAGCTTGGAGGCAGAGTGTACAGGCTCAGACGCTCTGGGTTTGCACACCAGCCCCCCCGCCCCAACACTGGCTGCAGGAGGCTGCCGGCAGGTCACGCCTCCTTCTGAACCTCTGTATCCCCGTGTGTGAGAACCAGGGCAGCCACTGCACCTACTTCAGGGGGTGGTGAGGGTTCAATGACTTAATCGATCACAGCGTGAAGGCCGGTGGCTGGGTACATGCTAAGCTCTTCCGCAGCACTACATAAGCAGGTGCTGTGATTGTTGTATTAAAGGTACTGTGTGGGCACCAGGGTGAACCGAAGTCCTGGCAGCAGAATTCAGTTCCTCGATTCATCCACAGCCTCGCGCAGATGGTCACTCAGTGTCTCTCTCTCTCCCCAGCCCGCTTCTCCTTCTCCATCGCCACCTGGGCTCCAAGCAATGTTCCAATCGCCTCTCTTGGGACACCTCAGACACTTCAATTCAGCCTGTCCAAAGGCAGGCATCCGTTTTCCGCCTCCACCAATTCCGCTCCTTCTGACCTCTGTCCACCCGTCAGTGGTAACCAGGGCCGGGCTCGCTGCTTGAGAAGATGCTCGCCTCACGGGTGCTGGCTCTGAACAGGCACAAAGCTAGCGTGCCCAGCTATGTACCCAGCTCTCCTGTGTCACCTTAGGGTTGCCAGCCTAGATCATTCAGACGCCGAGGCCCCAGGTCGTCTGAGATTTTACTGCTGCCCATCATTTGCTAAAACCTGAAGCTCGCACCTCTGCAACACCTCCTGCCTTGCTCCCTACTCACTGATTCTATCCTAGCTCTAATTCAGGCTAACTTCGGACTCCCCGGAACAGCCCCTGACCAGCCTCCCTCTTCCAAGCTCTTTGCTGTCTCATCACAGCCATTGCGGTCACTTAATCCTCCTGCAGCCTGGTTTTAATCCCATCGCGTTGCTCCATCTGCTCTCTGATCCCCAGTGTTTACCTGCTGCCAGCTGGACCACCGCCACGGGCGTGCTCCTCAGCAGCGCCTCGACCTGCCTTTCTGGCCTTACACTCCCACTCATGTCTCCTGTGCTTCACCCACACTGGAATGCCCTTTGCACTCGGATCACACTTCTATTTTTCTCTCGTGTTATGTTTGCAAGCCTGCAATCCCAGCTTTCCTTTCATGACTTACTCAGACCGTATGCACTCAAAGTCCTCCCGGTTCTCCAAATCAGACAGAATCCCTGTCTCCACAAACAGCTCCCTGTGGGGGCCTGTTTCGATCTGCCTGAATGCAGCCCCAGGCACACTAGAGGGGCCCGGGATACCCAGGTGGCTCAGTGGTAAAGAACCCGCCTGCCAACGCAGGAGCTACAAGAGACTCGGGCTCGATTCCCGGGTCGGGAAGAAGCCCTGGAGGAGGAAATGGCAACCCACTCCAGTGTTCTTGCCTGGAGAATCCCCGCGGACAGAGGAGCCTGGTGGGCTGCGGTCCATGGGGTCACAAACAGCTGGACATGACTGAGCAGAGCACATCCAAAAAGAGAGAGGCCAGCCTGCAGCCCAGTGTCCTGCAGAGCCAGACCACAGTCCACAGTGCTTCACACACGGTGTGGACTGAAAAAGAAAACGCAGGTCTCGTCAACCTCATCTTCTGGGAGACACATTAGAGGCAAAGAAAAGTGAAATAATTTGCCCCAAGCCCTAGCACAAACCAGGCACAGCAGAATCCCATACAAACCTTGCCTAACTTTCCTCTTTGATTTTATGGATAACCCTGACTACATAATGTGTGGCATACATTTTCAAATTCTGAGTGCATTTTAAATCTATTCCAAGAGATCCAATCCTCCGCCTTCAATCTATCCACTTTTCCATCTGTAGCATCTAGGTATCTCTCATTAACACAAGAGTGAGGTGTACCCTGGGGTCGGGAGGGGGAGTCTCAAGGTACATACAGGGGGTCTGCTGGGAAAAACAAACCAGTTTAAAATTTGAGTATTTCCATTTAAAGTTCATGTAAATTTTGCCATCATGCCACCTGGTATCTGCATTAGTTTGGAGAAAAGTAAGCGTGCCTTTTCCTTTTCAAAATCTAAGAAAAATGGATGTTTCAGCGAGATGGGCCATACTTTTATCCTGTGACTTTCCTTACCATCTAGCCTGCAGGGGAATAACAGTTCCCATTTTGAGAAGCAGGAAAATAAACATGGTATTTTTTTTTGCTTTCATTTCAATCTTATTGTTGCTGCAATTAGTTACCTGTGGCTTTAAGAGAAATAAGTACAGCAATTCGGGGACAAGATGACTTCCAAACTGATTACTAACCAACTGCTAACTCTGTATTGCTCTGAGTAGAAACAGCAGGCCATTTCTTGTCTTACACTCTCGGGCTAGTTCCTTCAAAGGATCCAGGGAAGCTGCCCATAATTTGCCAGCAGGGCACATATACTCCTGAGAGGGCTCGTGAGACCCCCTCAAAAACCTCCCCTATCAATTCATGTGCCGTGACCGCACATGATTTACTTGCTTCAAGAGGGTAGCGTTCATATGAAACGTTGAGAGTAATGCTGATTCAAATGCTCATGGCAGTTTTAGGGGTTTCATTCCAAACCTATAAATCCTGCTGGCAGGGTCTGAGTCCAACTGCATTTTAATTTTCTTGGTATTGACACAAGGCCTTATACATGGCAGGCGCTCAGTAACTATTGAATACAGGAATTTTAAATTCATTTTTGGTGTCTTGCTCTCTTCTCTATTCTTTAGACGCACGCTCCTCTTCATCAAATGTCACATACGACGTGTTCCGTTTTACTGAATGACAGGTTATTTGGGTATGTCAGCGCTGGAACACTGAATGGTTAAACAGAGGCCAACCCGGGGAGAATGGGTCTTTGCTGAGCATATGTTTCTCATAAACAGACCTGACAAGCGTCAGGGCCCATGCACACGCCGTATCCTTCATGTATGCTCACCTTGTCAGCTGGTTCAGCAGATGCTGCAGCGGCAACAGCCGGAACAGCACTTTTTCCACCACCGGATATCTCGTCCTGTGACTTGGTCTAAAAGATCGACAGAACTAAGTTAACTTTGAATGACCATTTTCAAGATCATACATTTCAAATGTTACCAGGGAGCCCGTTTCCCCTCGTGGACATCTTGAGAAATGGTCACTAGCTTCTGCTGGACATGATGCAATGTGGGGGACACAGAGCTGTACTCCAGAGCTTACAGAGGCCACGCAGGTAAAACACACAGGTGAAGTGGGCCGGGGAGGCTCACACCAGACTGTAGGGATGCCAGTCAAGTGTTGCCGTGGGGGCCCACTGCTGCCAGCGATTCCAGTTCTTCAAGACAAGCTAGACATTGGCATTTTATGTGAACTATTCGACTGTAATTGTTAGCAGCTAATTAAAATTCATTTTGATTACGGTAAGCCAAATAAAATACGCAAGTGGCTGCAGCTGGTGGGCCACACGGCAATCCTGATACAAGGTATATTGTTGTATACAAGATATATGGTCTTCCAAGAGGTCATAATGAAAAAGTTCTTCTCACAGATGCTTATTCTTCTTATATATGACTCCTGTTAGTTCTGGAAATACAGAATATATTTCTGATTTTTTTGGCTCTGTAAGTTGATGTCTCCAGTAAGAACCACAAAATTCTAAGACCTCCAGGTAAGAAGCAGATCACGCAGGGCATCTGAATTCCCACAGCCCATAAGGAGAGGGCTTCCCTCATAGCTCAGTCGGTAAATCATCTGCCCACAATGCGGGAGATCCAGGTTTGATCCCTGAGTCGGGAAGATCCCCTGGAGAAGGAAATGGTGACCCACTCCAGTATTCTGGCATGGAGAATCCCATGGACAGAGGAGCCTGGCGTGCTACAGTCCATGCGGTTGCAGACACGACTTGGCGACTAAACCACCATGAAGAGAGGGGTGCAGGAGGCAGCCTCAACTCCCAGCTTCCTCTCCGTAGACACCAGAGCCTGCTCCCTCAAGGTCACAACTGGGCACTGCTGGGCAGTGACAGACATCCCCCAGACCCATCTGATGCCCTCCTCGGGCCTTCCATAGTCCCAGGTCCCCTCAAGGCTATTTGCAACACCAGGATAGTGAGCACCAAATCTTGACTATACTAGATACATTCAGCATAGCTCCGAAGAGTCACCTACACACATCACTGTTGGCGGAGGATCTGTATCTTATTCCCTAGCTGACATTAGTGTTTTTCCATCTATCCATCTGGTAAAGCATCTGCCTGCAATGTGGGAGACCTGGGTTCAATCCCTGGGTCGGGAAGATCCCCTGGAGAAGGAAATTGCAACCCACTCCTGCACTCTTGCCTGGAAAATTCCATGGAAAGAGGAACCTGGTAGGTTCCTGGGGGAACCATGGGGTCTCAAAGAGTTGGACACGATTGAGAGACTTCACTTTCTTTCTTTCTTTCATCTATCTGTCTGCTTTATTTACCTTTGGTTTTGTTGATTGCTCTGATGGTGGCTGCTTGCTTGATTTGGAAACGGCTTTTTCCTTAGGAGCATGCTTGCTTCCTGTATCTGAGGGGTGCTTGGGTAGGCTTTTTGGCTGAAAACACACACACACCCCACGGGGTTAACAATATGACACATATTGCTACTTTTCTCTGAGGAGTAGAAAGCAATTCATAACAGTTGTGTTTTATGTAGTCAATTGTGAGAATTTAAATTAGCATGGTATACCTGTGACAAATTTCACTTTGGGTACAAAATTTGAAACAATGCAATTCCTTCCCTCCCAAATTCAGCAAGAATCAGACAAGCAAATTGCAATGCCTGCTGATGCCACACAGAGGTGCCATTTTAACAGAAAAACAAATAACTGCCATTCTAGGTAGGACTTAAGTGTTGAAAGATGAGAATTCAGAATTTTATCCTTCATAAAAATAAGGAATAAAAAAAAGGCTTCATCTTATGATATCAAGTCCTAATAATGATCACTTACCTCTGAGTGTTCCTTTGGCTTTGCTTCTTGGGTTTTTTTCTCATGAACCACAGATGGCTGTCAATTTCAAAAGATAAAATTGCAATTACATTCTAGGCCATTGTTTTTGTATTTTGCAAATAAGCTCAGAAACAAAGATCCCAAGTAGACCATTCTGCCTCTCTTGGGAAAGGCCCAGTGAGAGAAGTGGCTGATGCCACACAGAGGTGTCATTTTAACAGAAAACAAATAACTGCCATTCTAGGTAGGACTTAATTAAGTGTTGAAAGATGAGAGCTCAGAATTTTATCCTTCATAAAAATAAGAAAAAAAAAAGGCTTCATCTTATGATATCAAGTCCTAATAATGATCACTTACCTCTGAGTGTTCCTTTGGCTTTACTTCTTGGGTTTTTTTCTCATGAACCGCAGATGGCTGTGAATTTCAAAAGATAAAATTGCAATTACATTCTAGGCTATTGCTTTTGTATTTTGCAAATAAGCTCAGAAACAAAGATCCCAAGTAGACCATTCTGCCTCTCTTGGGAAAGGCCCAATGAAAGAAGTGGCTGTTGATGTCTGGTTGATAATAATCCTACCAATAGTCTGAAAATGGTAATTATTTTAAAAATAATGGAAAATGTAGTATTTCATCTGGAATGATCTTTCACATAGGTATGTATCTAAATTATAGGCTGTTTATCACAATTCATGTAGATCATTTGGTAACTGCAAGTCCATCCACAGAAACATCAAAAAGATCACTCTGAACACTGAGTTTGTTTATAGGGGGATCCTACTCTAGAAATTAAAATTAATTTAAAAAATAAACCTCCTTTCATAGGAGATGAGCACTATATTTTTTTCAGTTAAATGATTTCCATGATCTTTTCTGTGTTACAAGTAGAGAAGACAGGCATTACCAGAAACCCAATTCTCTTGAGGCTGGGTAACCAAAGACATTTAAATTTGGAATAGAAGACAACTTCCACCAGCTGCTGAATCATACGTCTATAGGGGCCAGCAAGAGGTCTTACACAGAATCACATAAGCTTCATCTTTTACCCAGATGACCCTGGCCCCCCACCCCTGCCTGCACTGAAAGTTCTCCAGCCCAAACCGCGCTTGTGCTTTCCGACAGGAAACCTTGTGATTATATCTGAGTAACTGCTCAAGTGTGCTTGAGAGAAGTAACGCACAGCACCTTACAGAACAGAGACGCTTGCCCCACCTGCAGACATTCTGGGGTCCGTCTCCACACAGACGGGAATTGGCTTTCAGTCTAGACAGCCATGCATCAGGAGAGAAAGGGGTGAGAAAGGGAAGCCGTTCCCAGCGGCAAGTGAGAGCTGTATGCTGAACAGCTGCTAACTAGTCCACCAACGCGGTGAGACCACCACGGTAAATCCAGGGCCCCTGAGGAGCGGCTGTCATCTTTCAGTTATCTAGGTGCCGGGTTCAGCAGACACCTCTATTCTCCATGTCTCATCAATAATCAGACACTCATTACCCTTTGTCTCTTGTCCTTTGCTCCTGTTTATTGATTACTTCAGCTATAACAAAGACCTAGATTTGAACAAAATGCTTTCTGAAGTAAACTGCTTTCATTTATAAAATATTATTCATCTTAACAATATATATATAGTTAACATTATAATTATTTTATATCCACTCTATATAATCATGTTCAAAAGGGTAATCCAAAATTAGTTAGCTGACAATTTTTTTTTTTAACCATTCAGCAACCAATGTAGAAAACTGGCTATTCATTATTATCTCAAAGAATCCCAATAATTCATTAGTTGACTTAAATCATTTACCTTAGATGATTGTGGCTTCTTCTCAGGTTCTGTTTTTACAGCCTAAATGCAAAAGGAAGAAAAAGAAGGGAAGGAAAAATAAACAGAGTTTATAAAGTTTATCATATATTTTCTTCAACTAAGGGAGCTAAAAGATAAGCTTTATGTATTTATAAATGTTCAGTGTTGTGAGTTGAGATTACCAGGCTTTTCTTGGAATTGTAACTGCTATTTATGTGGTCATGCTGCATGCTTGTGGGATCCTGGTTCCCCAACCAGGAGTCAAATCTGCGTCCCCTCCAGGGGAAGGAGAAAGTCCTAACCACCGGACTGCCAGGGAGTTCCCAGAATTGTAACTCTTTAGATAAACACTGAAGCACATCAATTAACAGTCTGCTCTTACGACCGAGATGGCAATCTGCATCTTACTTCTGTGTGTATTACAGATATGTAGAGATTTATTACCATGAACAGTGTAGCTAACACATCAAGATAAAAACCCTCACCCCTCAAAGCCACCAACATGACTGACCTCTTCATGAGTGGAATATTCAGCAAGGTTTCAGCTGATGAGGTACAAGAATGGGATGCTGACAGTGTTGAGAACATAGGAAGCAGTGTGGTTTAGTTTTAGTGCCAGAATGTGAGTGATGCGCAACTAAGCCTACTAGAAGTCTGTGATGGGCCAAAGTGTTACAGAAGATGGTGAACTGAAATTATTAGCTTGTGCTAAGCAGCTGCAGTGACCATTAGTAAACACACGTGTCCCCTGGTACAATGAACCACGTCACCTGTTTTTTGTGTCTTTTCTTGTTAGGAGAATGCGGTCCTTCCAGCTGTTTGCTGCCTGGAATAGCCTAATATAAGAGCACAGCCCCAAGTGTGACTTTATTTTATCTGACAGTCAAGTAAGCAACACGAATTAACAGAGCTAAAGGATTTATCAAAAGTTTTCTGAAATGCTGTCTGCACAATATTACAACGGTTTGATCAAACAGCTCATAGATCCTTTGTTGTACAATAAAAATCTAGTGATCAAATCTAAACTGTGAGGAATGCTTCTGAAGAGCTGGCTGTGATTCAGGTTCTTTAGTGGAGTATTTGACAATTTCACCCAACCAAAAGTTACCTGTGTCAAAAAAGACAATTCCTTAAGTGCACACATCCCTTCTCCATATAGGGAGGAAATGAAAACAAGAATAAAACTTGATGAAACAGTTTATGAACTTCCCAAAAGAAGAGATTAAAAATGAAGCCTGATGCTTCCTGCTATTCCTTTTTATGTGCTTGGTGGTATCAGCACAAACTTCTATATTTTACTATATTATCTGAAGACACTGATTAAAACTCCTCTTAACTTATCAGGTCTCATGCTTCAGTAATGAAGGTACATGTGCTCTTCACATAACAAACCCTTTTATGCCAGCACACATTGCTTTCAGAAGGAAACAAAGTTCATGAACAGAGAAATGTTTTTAAAATTTAAAATTTTGGTTTCTTTCAAACTGGATCCTTGTTAATGAGTTTCTATACTTGCAACATTGCTTTTTTTAGTTTATGCAAATGTAATCTATTAAATGATTAACAAGGAAAATAAGCCAGCTGGTATTGTAGTGGTTTGAGTCTATCAATAGCTTCTAATTTGTAATTTGGCATTATGGCAATATTTTGCATGGAAGAACTCTACAATACAATTAAGAATGTATAATCACAAGAAAGAATGTATAATCACAGAATCAAGCAGCTTCTAATGAAATATACATTTGAACCAGTAATCACTAACACATCTCTTAAGTTTATTTTTGGTGGCGGTGAGGCTGATGAACATAATAACGATGACAATAATAACTAACGTTTATTGATAGTCCCTCAGTACAAGGGACTGCTCTAAACTCTCTGAGTCCTCACAATATTCCTACAAGAAAGGTATGGTGAGTATCATTATTATCATCACCACCATCATCCCCATTTCATGACACAAAGAATCACTTTGCTGTACACCTGAAACTAACATAACATTGTCAATCAACTATACGCTAATTAACATAAAATAAAAATTAAGTTTAATTAAGTTTAAAATCAAGTTAGGAGGAGTTTTCCAATATCATAGCCAGCATGGAATCAGGAATAAAAGCCAAGCCATCGGGCTCCAGTGTCCACTCCACAGAATCTCTAAGGGATCTCCCCTGATATGGAGCTGGAGGAATCAGGCCCCCAGACTTCAGTCTATACTACAAAGCTACAGTCACTAAATAACTATAAAAACAGAAATATATAAAAAGAGAAATACAAATCAACAGAATAGGATAGAAATTCTGGAAATAAACTCATGTACCTATGGTCAATTAATCTCAACAAAGGAGGCAAGACTATACCATGGAGAAAAGATAGTCTCCTCATAAAGTGGTACCAGGAAAATTGGACAGCTACATGTGAAAGAATTAAGCTAGAAAATTCTGTAATATCATACACAAAATTAATTCAAAATGGGCTAAAGACCCAAATACAAGACCAGATACTTGTATAAAACTCTCAGAGGAAAACATAGGCAGAACACATCTTGACACAAATCACAGCAATATATTTTTGGATCCATCTCCCAGAATAATGGGAGTAAAAATGAAAATAAACAAATGGGGCCTAATTAAAAGCTTTCTCACATTAAAGAAAACCACAAACAAAATGAAAAGACAACCTACAGAGTGGGAGAAAATGTTTGCTAATGATGTGACTGACAAGGGATTAATATCCAAAATTTACAAACAGCTCATGCAACTCAATATTAAAAAAAAATAGTTATAAAGTGGGAAGACCTAAATAGCCATTTCTCTAAAGAAGACACACAAATGGGCCAAGAGGAACATCAAAAGATATGCAACATCCCTAATTATTAGAGAAATGCAGATGAAAACTAAAATGAGATGTCACCTAACACCAGTCAGAATGGCCATCATCAAAAAGTCTACAAACAATAAATGCTGGAGAGGGTGTGAGAAAGGGAGCCCTCCCACACTGTTGGTAGGAATCTTAAACTGGCACAACCATGATGGAGAACAGTATGGAGGTTCCTTAGAAAACTACAAAGAACTACCACAAGATCAAGTGATCCCACTCCTGGGGACAGGTTCAGAGAAAACTGTTCAAAGGGATACGTGTATTCCAATGTTCACTGAGGCACTGTTGACAATAGCCAACACATGGAAGCAACCTATATGTCTATCAACAGATGAATGGATTAAAAAAACACACACACATATATATATGAATATTACTTAGCCATTGAAAAGAATGAAATAATGCCATTTGTGGCAGCATGAAGAGACCTGGAGATTATTGGGCTAAGTGAACTAATTCAGACACAGAAAGACAAATATTATGGCATCTCTTACATGGGGAATCTTAAAAAAATGATACAAAAGAACTTATTTACAAAACAGAAACAGAAAAGAAGCTTTTGGTTATTAAAGGGGAAAGGAGGGGGGGATAAACTGGGAGTTTGGGATTGTACACACTAGTATTTAAAATAGGTAACCAACAAAGATCTTCTGTATAGTACAGGGAACTCTACCCAATATTCTGCAGTAAATGGAAAACGTATGCGCACCACAAACTAACACAACACTGTCAATCAACTGTGGGTGTGGGTGCTCGGTCGCTCAGTCGTGCCTGACTCTTTGTGACCCCATGGACTGCAGCCCGCCAGGCTCCTCTGTGGGATTATCCCTCCTTATGGGACTCTCCAGGCAAGAATACTGGAGTGGGTTGCCATTTCCTCCTCCAGGGCATCTTCCTGACCCAGGGATCAAGCCTACAGCTCCTGCCCTGGCAGGCAGAGTCTTTACCACTGAGTCACCTGGGAAGCCTACTACAATATAAAATACAAATGAAAAGTAATTAAAATTTAAAAAAATTAAAGAAGCACACGAAGATAAGACGATTAACGAGAACAGTGTGACTGAAGTCCACCAAGGACAGAAAATTAAGGCCAAGAGCGGTTCTGAGTCATCCACTGGCGCATCTGAGTTTTGTTCCTCCCTCTCTTCCCTCAGTCCACGTCTGTAGGAGTGCCAAGAATTCTCCTGATTCACGCTCAGCAACGGCTGAGGCATTTGCTGACATTTATTCTGGAAAACAGGACGCACTTGAAATAAGCATCGGCCCTTAAGCTGAGAGTCAGCAGGGATGAATTATCATGAGGCGTTGTGTCAAATGTGAACCAAAATAATAATAAAAAAAAGGAAATCCCATATTTCTGGCTCTCCTTTTTATCTCCTTACTTTAATTTTCATGGACTCTAAGTTCAATGAGAATTTTTCAGGGGCAGGGGCTAAATATTTTTTCTATAGTCTTAAGATCATTTTAAAGATCAGATTTTCTGGTACTTTTTAAGATTAAGCTTGGTATAAATTTTAAGATTAAGCTTGGTATAAAGCTTTGGGCTTCCCTGGTGGCTCAGAGGGTAAAGCATCTGCCTACAATGCAGGAGACCTGGGTTCAATCCCTGCGCTGAGAAGATTCCCTGGAGAAGGGAATGGCACCCCACTCCAGTATTCTTGCCTGGAAAATCCCATGGACTGAGAAGCCTGGTAGGCTACAGTCCATGGGGTCGCAAAGAGTCGGACACAACTGAGCGACTTCACTTTGGTATAAATAGGTAGTGACACCTAATAGGTGGTTAATCATGAATCAGATAACACATATTTTGAAAAAATTAAGAAATTAATTACTAAATAAAAACATAACTTTACATTTAAAAATAAAAATGAGTGCTAAATTGGATAAGGGCTTAGAGTTTGACAGTGTGTTTCAAGATATTTGCAATCTCCTTTAAATACAGTTCAAGATAATGCCACAGGATTACTAAACAGTACTAAATTATGGTGCCAGTATTAAATTATGGCATAGGATTCTACTTGGGACAGTAAAGTAACAAGGAAAACCTTGTTAAGGTTTACAAAGCAAAAATATGTTGGTAATTTTAAACATGGGCAATTTGATAATAATGGAGCTGGGGTGGCTCTTAAAGGCACTGAAGAATATTAGCTCATAAGAATTAGTTGAAAGCATCTTGAAAAATGCTTCCTCTTTAATCTTCCATCCTAGAACATTCCCGAGAAACTCAGTTCAAGTCATGGTAAACAGGTGAGAGGGTTTAGGTCGCTCAGCCAACTCTTTAGAAATAGGCTTATTATTTTATGTGGCAATCCCAGCGTAGGCCATTCTTTTATTTTTAATTCTGAAATTCCAAGAAATTATCAGAATACGCCCCAAGAGCTCAACAACGGTTTATCAGTAAGATAGTGACCCACATGACTCAAATGTCAGAAAAAAACTTCAGAAAGCACCTGAAATAACCAGAATCTGTGTCACTTCTTTCTCTGTTCATTTAGTGTAAACTTTCTCATTCTTGGATTTTGTTTTAAATGGTTAGGATAATAAAACCGTTTTAGTAAGACATTAAGAATTTATATTTCTATCTATATCCTGATAAATGTACTTAGAGAAATTATCTTACAACTAAAAAAACTCAAGGCCAGAACCAAAAGAACTCTCACTGACTACATTTTTCTAGATATTCTAAAATGACGTATAAGTATATAGATGGTGTTTGAGGCAAATACTGAAAGGAAAGCTAAGTTTTCAAAGATCCTCATTAATTAAGAAGAAAATATTTACTTCCATAGTGTAAGTCTCCTAGGACACACAAGCTATCTGTCAAAGTCTCTGTTCATTTTGCTTTACAAAATGAAGGGCATTCACCCAAGTTGACCCTTGAAGACTCTCCATACCTTGGCTTCCGTGGGATTCATACTGGAAGACTTGCTGGCTGAAGCAGAGGAAGTAGTTGCCTAGAAAGAAAAGAAACAGGAAGGTTGATTCTAGTTAACCTACAACCAGCTTTGTCCTCCAGCTCCTTTAACCATAGCAGTGTAGTAGTGTTCAGTTCAGTTCAGTTCAGTTCAGTCGCTCAGTCGTGTCTGACTCTTTGCGACCCCATGAATCGCAGCACGCCAGGCCTCCCTGTTCATCACCATCTCCCAGAGTTCACCCAGACTCACATCCATCGAGTCAGTGATGCCATCCAGCCATCTCATCCTCGGTCGTCCCCTTCTCCTCCTGCCCCCAATCCCTCCCAGCATCAGAGTCTTTTCCAATGAGTCAACTCTTCGCATGAGGTGGCCAAAGTACTGGAGTTTC